>CM076575.1:19142158-19580776 GCA_034641835.2 Pinus albicaulis
GAAGACCGGTCAGAAACGTAGGGAATATTGACCCTACTGCAGTCATCCGCTTCTGAAGCTTACTTCTCTTAATGAATGCAGGAGTGACGTGAGATACATTATAGGGATTTGTAATGTATCATCACAGGGGGAGCAATGTATGATGATTCTCATGATTGTTTGGTTATTCTGGTTATGTTTATTTCTGACAGAGCATCTAATGTGAAGAAGACAGGTACAGGTGGTACAAATTTAGGGGGAGATGAAGGAATGCGAAATTTTCTATGTTTCACTTTCCATACGCGGGTTCTGTGAACAAAAGCCGCGTATACATGCGAGTTACAGTGGAGAAAATCGCGTATGCACTTATGATAAGGAAATTTGTATGACAGCTGAAGATCAGGAGCTTAGGTTCAGGGGGAGCATCAGTCTGACTGCTAATGATTGTACTGTTAGAATTATTCTGGTTATACTCATGCTAATGAAATGATACATGGTTTCTTATGTTGAAGATTATGGATGAGCCCGGATTGCTTATTTGATGAAGAATATTTAGTCTTGCTCAGATCTTGTTCTTCATGCTTACACAGTGCGGATTGGGGCTGGAAATGTTGATGATCGGAAAAGCACAAGTATTGGTGCATTCTATATGAGGCCCGGGTTGGTTCTTGGTTCAACAAGAAGCAAATCTCTATTGCCTCTTGGGTCGACCATTCTTGACTGAAGTATGATGTTGTTTTGTCTCTCTGATGCTATATGGATACTCTGGTGATGTTTCAGCTCTTATATTTCTATTTCATTCTCTGATATTGGGTGAATATGCCTTGATGATTGGCTGTTGAAAGTGTTCAGGTTACTCAAGCTAAGGAGGAGTTTTGGTCATATGGAAAGGATGCACAGTTTCAGGGGGAGCATTAGCCTGGCTGAGAATAATGCATTTTTGGCATTATGATGGTTCTGAAACTTGATCTCTCTCTTGAGGTATTTTTGGTTTTGGTTGTGAAAAGTCATACTTGTAATTTGATGAAAAGGTCATGTTGAGACCCATGATGTAAATTGTAATATTCAGTCATGTAAGGACTTGTTCAAATTTGTAAACCCACTTGGTTGGGTAGTTGAGTCAAAATGTGTAAACCCACTTGGTTGGGTATTTGAGTCACATATGTAAATCCACTTGGTTGGATCTTTGATGTAAGTATGAGTCTTGGTGATAGGAAGGTCATAGAGTCATGTACTTCATTGAAAAATATGTTTGAAGATCCAGCATGAACTCATGGGGAGCATGGTAACTTCAGTGCACATCAGATCTGCAGAGCTCTTATGTCTACATGAGGAGAAAAACCTTGTGTTGGTTTTGATCCTCCCTTTTCCCTTGATGTCAAAGGGGGAGAGTGACATGGTGTTTGAATCAGGGGAGAATATCATGAATAATGGTTGTGCTTAATGTATCTATCTGTTATGGTGATCAAACACCATCGTGGTTGCCATCAAGTCCAAAGGGGGATATTGTTGGCAATATGATGCAGAGTGTTGTCCTTGATGGCAACCCACTTGATGAAGATGATGGAAACCTACTTGACGAAGTTGTTCTTGACTTGATGAGCTTGCTAAATAATGTAAATCTGATGTATCTACAATCAGTATAGAAGGTAATGATGAAAGGAATTTCAGTATGTGCCAGAACATTGATGAAAAGTGTGTGTCTCAAGGCATACTCGGGTTTGTCTAGGCTAAGTAGCGTATGCACGCGGGAATTAACGTCACAAGTCGCGTATGCTCAAATGCGCTCTAAATATGTAAAACAAGGGGTAAATACCATGGTTTTGACCCATTGTATTAAGCGCTGGATTGTCTATGAGATCCCGTCCAAGAATACCATTGGAAGTTATGTGGTTTTGGCTTATGGTATTTATAAAGGGTAACCCTATATAAGGAGAAGAAATTCATTGTGCAAGGGTGTGCAGGTGTCTGGGCTTTGATGAATACTTCACTCTGAAGTATATATGTATGGTTGAACCCTGTTCTCAATTGATAGATCTGAATCTATGATGCACCTATGAACATGATGAAGGCTCAAGATCTCTAGATCTAGAAATGGTGAATGTCAAGGATGATCTGAAAAGAAGTGAAGAAGACCTGGCGCAATCCTGTTGAAGAGATTGAAGAAATCTGGGTAAGTTTATAGATCTGGTCTGTACTGCAAATTTTATCTTTTATAGATCTATACGCAGGTTCGTTTCATGAAAAGCGCGTGTATACGCGGGTATGTGGAAAGAAAAGCGCGTATGCGCAGTTAGGGTTTTCTTTGGAAAATGTACTGAAGTATACACGGGTTCGTCTTCTGGAAAGCGCGTATATACGCGGGTCTGATTAAATAAAAGCGCGTATGATTTCTGATCTAATGGTTGCTGAAGGTTGAATGTGTTTCTGCATATCTATTCTGAAGTCTGGGTTATATCTGATATTCTGGTTACAGTGGTCTCACTATTCTGTTTGAAGCAATGAGAAAGGTATGATTGTTGATAAGTGAAGGGTTGTGTTGAAGCTGTTTGATCCAGTTTGAAAATTGATGAAACGTGGTCTGCAGTGGTGCCGAGGGTCGAAGCCTTCAGTCAGGGGGTTGTAGCTCCCTTCCAGGAGAGGCTGGTAAACGAGTTCAGGGGGTCGTAGCTCCCTTCCAGGAGAGGCTGGTAAATGAGAGCAAGGGGTTGTAGCTCCCTTCCAGGATAGGCTAGTAAACGAGAGAAGGTTGTAGCCTTCTACAGGTGGGTGCCTGCGTGCTGGTTTGAGTCTGCACCAGTACATGATTGTAAGAATTTTTCTTAATAATAAATTTTGAAGGCTGAAACGACGACAGCGGTGGTTTTCTCCCGAATTTGGTTTCCACCTAAAAATCCTGGTGTTCATGTGTGTTGCATATGTGTGATGATTATTCTGTTCTGTCTGCACCTGTTTACTATTTTTGAAATATCCGATGAATGAATAATGCAATTATCTGAGTTAAGATTCAAACACATAATTAGATCTCTGGCCATACGCGAGTTCTGTAAAGGATATCCGCGTATATATGCTAGTTGCCTTCAGTAAAGTAGCATATGGGTTTTAGAAAGGAAAAAGTAAAAGTTTGATTGTCTGCACTAAATACTGATTCACCCCCCCTCTCGCACTTAGATGAGATGCATTTGCTGCTAGGGGAAAGCAGGGCTTATGACCCACACAGTGTAATTTCCAATAGAAGAATTGAGAATGGGTATTCAGCTTTCATTCATGAAAGTAGGCTAGATTTAGAAAAGATAGCTAGCAAAGGTGTAGTAATTTCAACAGGTTCAAATATTCAGACTCCTATCATTTCAAAAAAGTCTAATAAAAGAAGTAAAGAAACAGCAATTGACTTAGAAGATGAGGAGCAAAGAGATGAGAAAATGACAAATTTTAATCAAGAACATGCATATAATCAACCTGGTTACTCTCTACAACTGGGAGAGGAAAAAAATGTTCCTGCCTCACCCAGAAGACATGAGACTTCTCATGAACAAGTACCTCTGATCAAACAGATGTTTTCCCAAATTGCAGAAAGGAATCAAAAGATGAAAGCCAACATGGAAGCCCAAGATGAATATCAGATTGCTCCAGATCAAACAAGGCTTTTGACTGCCATGGATCTTGAGAAAGATCAATTCAGAATTGCCTTGTCACATCCTACTGACATGTCAATTGGTTCCTCTAGTAATTTCAATACTGTAAATATAACTGTAGATGTGAAGAAAATCCCATTGTTGGATAAGATGAAATTACATATGTAGACAGGTCAATTGATTGTAAATGACCTGAAAAAGACTAATGCAATGGAAATGAAAGTAGAGAATATGCTTGGGAAAGTCATTAAATAGTTGAAGTTAGAAAAATCCAACTCTAGGGCTTTAACCATTCAGAATGAAGAACTAAAGAAGATCATAGTAAAGATTGGGGTGGACCTTAATGATAGGACTACAGTGCATAAGCTTCTACAAAGTGATGAAGCACAGATATATACTTTGAAGAAGAAGCTAAAATTAGCTACAGGGGAGCATTCAATGGTTGCAGAGGTTGCAGAGGTAGAGAATGAGAAAGAAAAGCTACTACAGCAGCTGATGCAAAAGGAGGAGGAAATCTACAAAATAAAAAAACTGCAATAACACTGCAAAATCATATTCATAGTCATACTTGTACTCTTTTTTTCCCTTCAGGTAACGAAGATCCTCAAGCATAGATTGCTCAGTTGAATACTGAATTGAAGATGGTGGAAAGAGACCGAAAGAAGGCTCAAGTGGATCTAGGGACTGCATCAAATATTATTCAAGATGCAGAAAATGAAGCTAGTAAATACAAAATGGGTTGTCGTGTTGGAAATATGATGCAAAGTGTTGTCCTTGATGGCAACCCACTGAATGAAGATGAAGACATGTGACTGTTGACATGTGTTGTCCTTGATGGCAATCCACCTGATGAAGTTATGCTTGACTTGATGGACTTGGTAAATGATGTAAATCTGATGTGATATGTTGTTGAGTGTTGTCCTTGAAAGACAACCCACTTGATGAAGATGATGAAAACTTACTTGATGAAGTTGTGCTGAAGAGAATATGTTTCTGATGAAGAAAATGTGATGTTTCTACAGTGTGTACAGAAGGCAATGAAGAAAGGAATTTAGAATGTGCTCAAAATATGATGAAAAGAGTATGTCTCTTTGTATACGCGGATTGGCCTAGGGGAAGTCGCGTATGCACGCGGAAAATAACGTTCCAAGTCGCGTATGGGCAAAAGCGCTCAAAAAGTGCAAAACCAGGGGTAACCACCATGGTATTGACCCATTGTATTGGGTAATGATTCGCCTAAATGACCCCGTCCAGGAATACCATCGGAAGTAATGTGGTTTTGGCTCATGGTATTGAAAAAGGGTAAACCTATATAAGGAGAAGAAATTCAATGTGCAAATCATGAGTGTGGGTGCAAGATGTCTGAGCTTGAATGAATACTTCTCTCTGAAGGATATCTGAATGGAAAGGGTTACAATTGAATGACAGATCTGAATGTATGATGCACCAATGAAGGAGTGATGAAGAAGGACTCCAGGAATCGGAAATATACTTGTATTTGCTATATCAGACTAGATTCAATGGATAAGGCGAACATCTAGGCGAACATCTCTGTTCGAAGTAAAAAGGTAAATCTGAACTGAATATCTGATCTGTAGAAGTATGCTGCTCTATAATGATTGAAGATATATACGCTACTTCGCGGCGGAGGAAGCGCGTATATACGCGGCTTTGCTGAAGAGAAAGCGCGTATGCGCAATGAAATACATACAGAGGTATATGCTGGTTTGTGTGGAGGGAAGCGCATATATACGCGACATCAGTGAAGGGAAAGTGCGTATTCAAACTAGGGTTTGCTGAAGCAAGGGGTATGAAATATCTGATCTATTCTGCTGTGTTTCTGCTATCTGATCTGTGTTGATAAGTATCTGTTGGTGATGTATGTTTGTGCTTAAAAGAATGGAAAGGGTCCAATCTGAAAGTATGATGAAATGTGGCTTGCAAGTGGTGTTCTATTGAAAGTTGTTGGATCCAGTGTGAAAATTGATGAAACGTGGTCCATAGAGGTGCTGAAGGTTGTAGCCTTCAGTCAGGGGGTTGTAGCTCCCTTCCAGGTGAGGCTGGTAAACGAGAGCAGGGGGTCGTAGCTCCCTTCCAGGAGAGGCTGGTAAAATGAGTCAGGCTCGGAGCTCCTTCCGTGAGAGCTGGGGTAAACGAGCGCAGTGGGTGCCTGGCGTGCCGGTAGAGTCTCGCACTAAAGACATACAAGATGTTTTCTATAATAAAATATTAAAGGTCGATAACCGTAATGCATGGTTTTCCCAACTTGGGTTTCCACCTAAAAATCCTGGTGTTCATGTGTGATGCTTTGTGTGATGGTTTACTCTGTTCTTACTGCACAGGTTTACTGTTTATTAAACATCTGATAAATGAATGATGGAATGAGTTAAGTGAAAAACTAATGACATAATTAGATATCTATGTATACGTGAGTTTCATAAAGGGTATCCGCGTATATACGCGAGTCTGATTCAGGAAAGTAGCGTATGGGTTTTAGAAGCAGGAAAAAGTAAAAGTTTTGAATATGTAGTAAATACTGATTCACCCCCCCCTCTCAGTATTTTTCCCAACAATTGGTATCAGAGCAGGTCCTTGTGCAGAAGCTTGATCGCTTGAAGGAGATCCGTCGCAATGGGAAGTCCAGAAGGAGTGATGTCTGTAAAGCCACCTCCATTCAATGGAAGCAATCTGATATTTGGGATGGTACGAACAAAAGCTTATCTGCAAAATCTTGGTGCAAAGGTATGGGCAATCATGAAAGAATGTGAACTAGAATCTAGAGAAGAAAAGGATACTTTTGTGGATATGCTAGAAGACAATAATTTGCTTGAAGAAAACAATCATCTCAAAGTAAGCCTAGAAGAAAAGAACAGAATCATAGAGACTCAAGAAAATCAGCTTGAATCAAAAGAAAAACGCATTGAGGAATTGGAGTGTGAAGTAGTAAGTCTAAGAAAAGATAATGAGAAAGTGAAATCTCTCAATCTTAGATTTGCTAAAGGTTCAGAAACCTTAGATGAGATTATCAAGGTACAATGGTCCCCTCTTATAAAAACAGGTCTTGGATATACTGGGAAATCTTCCCAAACTTCAGCACCAAATTTTCTAAAAACAACCACAGCTGGTTCTCTACATTCAGCCACTCAGCAAGGGAACAAAGGATCTTTACAGGTAAAGCATGATAATCTAAATTCAAGGAACACTAACAAGGAGATCGCTCAAAGAAGCTACAACCAACAGGTAAATTCTAATAGAAGATTTCATGATCACAGAAATTTCTACTTCAATGGACAATGTTTCTCATGTCACAATTTTGGTCATAAAGCTATTCAATGTGTTGCATATAAAACCATCATGACAAGAGAAGCAAGAAATAAAAGGATGAATATCCAACCAAAGAAGAACACCTACAACAACTTTTCGCCTCTTCAAAACGAAGTTGAATGTACTTATTGCAATAACTTTGGTCATGAATAATTTGAATGCAGGAGCAAGGTCCAGCCAAAAGAACATGTTCCCTCAAGCTCTAAAGTGTGGAAAGAGAAAGAAATACCGGTTGAAAATTGTGGGATAGCGTTATTTGCAGAAGGTGAAGAAAATCAATGGTACATTGATAGTGGGTGCTCAAGACACATGACAGGTGACAAAAGCAAACTTCTTGCATATGATGCTCTAGAAAAAGAAAAGAAAGTTACATTTGGAAATGATACTCCTGCTATAATTAAAGGAAAAGGGTCAGTATTTCTAAAAGAAAAGGTAAAGGCTAAAAATGTCATGTATGTGGATGGATTAAGGCATAACCTGTTAAGTGTAAGTCAAATGTGTGATCAAGGAACTGAAGTGGTCTTTAGTTCAAAAGAATGTGTGGTTCTTGATCTTGTTATAGGTAAAATCATTATTAAAGGAAAAAGAAATCCAAGCAACCTGTATGTACTGAATAGCATAGATCAATGTTACTTGAGCAAGTCTTCAGAAAATTGGCTATGGCATAGAAGGCTGGGGCATCTGAGTTTCTCTCAAATCAACAAAGCAAGCAAACTTCAAGCTGTTCGTGATCTTCCCAATGTCAATCTTCCAGAAAGTATCATATGCAAATCTTGTCAATTTGGTAAGCAGACCAGAGTACGATTTAATGCCAAAGAAGGATCATCAAGTAAGCCTCTTGAAATCATTCATACTGACATCTGTGGACCCATGAGGAAAAATTCATTACGTGGAGAAGAATACTATATCTTATTTATTGATGACTACTCTAGAATGTGTTGGATCAGGTTCATTAAACACAAAGATCAAGCATTTGAAAAATTTCAGAGCTTCAAAGCTTTGGTAGAAAATGAATTAGATCTAAAAATCAAGTGTCTTAGATCTGATCGAGGAGGAGAATATTCATCAAATGAATTCTTTGAATTTTGTGAACAACATGGCATAAAAAGACAATTCTCTATAGCAAGCACTCCACAAAAAAATGGTGTAGCAGAAAGAATGAATAGAACAATTGTTCAAATGGCTAGAGCTATGCTTGCTGATTCTGGGATTTCTGACATGTTCTGGAGTGAAGCAGCATTTACAGCAGTTAACATTCTCAACAAGGCTCATGTTCGGGTTAATAGTGACAAAACTCCATATGAACTATGGTATGGTAATTCTCCCACTGTAAAGCATTTTAAAGTTTTTGGAAGTAAATGCTTTATCAAAAATAATGATGAAAAGCTTGGAAAGTTTGAACCTAGATCAGATGAAGGAATATTTCTTGGTTACTCATCTTCAAGCAAAGCATACACATGTTACAATAAAAGGCTTCGAAAGATTGTTGAATGTATTGATGTTGTTATTGATGAGTCTCCTGCAGCTCCTAAAGAAGAAGAAAAACAAACAACAAAAGAAGATGATAGTGACATATGGCCTTCCACATCAAATGGAAATGATATAGACGGTGGATCTAATGAAGAACCTGAAAATGATCTATCTGAAAAGGCTCCATCCAGATATGTTCAAAATAATCATCTTGAATCTCAAATTTTGGGAGACAAGGAATCAGGTGTACGAACAAGGAGAACTCTTGTGGGATCTTCTAATCAACTGGCACTTCTATCCACAATTGAACCACACAATGTTAATGAAGCTAGCAAAGATGAATGTTGGAAGCATGCCATGAATGAAGAGCTTGATCAAATTGAAAAGAATGACACTTGGGAGTTGGTACCAAGACCTCATGATAAAAATGTCATTGGAACTAAATGGATTTTCAAGAACAAGTTAAATGAGAATGGGGATGTTGTAAGAAACAAAGCTAGACTGGTCTGCAAAGGGTATACTCAACAAGAAGGTATATACTTTGAAGAAATGTTTGCTCCTGTAGCTAGACTTGAAGCCATAAGAATGTTTCTTGCTTTTTCAAGTTATCAACAAATCAAAGTTTATCAAATGGATGTTAAATCTGCTTTTCTTAATGGTGATCTAGAAGAAGAAGTTTATATAGAACACCCAGAAGGATTCATTTTGGGCAATGATGAAAATCTTGTTTGTAGACTTAAAAAGGCTTTATATGGTCTCAAACAAGCTCCTAGGGCATGGTATTATCGTCTTGACAAATATCTTCATCAACAAGGTTTTTCAAAGGGGTCTGCTGATAGCAATTTATACACAAAAGTTGAAAATGATAAACTATTGATTGTGGTTGTATATGTTGATGATATCATTTTTGGGAGTAACGAAGAATCTATGAGTCAAAAATTTTCTTCTGTCATGCAGCAAGAATTTGAAATGTCCTTACTTGGGGAACTAACATTCTTTCTTGGCTTACAAGTGCATCAAACTGCAGATGGTATATTCCTATCTCAAGCAAAATATCTTAAGCAAATTTTGAAGAAGTATGGCATGGAAGAATGCAAACCTGTAAGCACACCAATGATAACCGGATGCAATCTCAGTTCTCATGATGATTCTCCCACGGTGAATCAACCAGAATACAGATCAATGATAGGAAGTCTACTTTATCTCACTGGGACTAGACCAGACATTATGCATGCAGTTGGGATTGTTGGACAATTCCAAGCTAATCCAAAAGAGTCTCACCTTCAGGCTGTTAAAAGAATTTTCAAATATCTTCAAGGAACTCAAGACCTTGGTCTATGGTATCCAAAGAATGCTGATCTTACTTTTCATGCTTACACTGATGCAGATTGGGCTGGAAGTGTTGATGATCGGAAAAGCACTAGTGGTGGTGCATTCTATATGGGACCCCGGTTAGTATCTTGGTTTAGCAAGAAGCAAAATTCTATTGCCTTATCTACAACAGAAGCAGAATATGTGGCTGCCGCATCTTGTTGCACTCAACTCCTTTGGATGATGCAAACCTTACAAGATTTTCAAATCGAATGTACACCTCCTGTCCCCATTAAGTGTGACAATACAAGTGCCATCAGTATTTCAAAGAATCCTGTTATGCATTCGAAGACCAAGCACATTCCCATCAAGTATCACTTTTTACGTGAACAAGTGCTTGAGCAAAAGGTGAAGTTGGAGTATGTTCCCTCCAAAGAACAAGTTGCTGATATCTTTACCAAACCTCTACCCAGGGAAGCGTTCGAGTATCTATGAAAGAAGCTGGGAGTGTTCTCTGCCAGTCAAAAGAACAAATCTGCATAAATATGGAATATTTCATTGGATACGCGGGTTTCCTGAAACATAGTCGCGTATATACGCGAGTTCATGCACAGGAAACCGCGTATGTCTGATTGCTGACAAATTTTTGCTTGGAGTCAGCTTTCTTCAGCACAGCTGCAGTGCTGTTTGGTATCTCTGATACTGTTTTGTATCTCTGGTGGTATTCTGGTTCTCATAATTCTATTCCTAATGTTTTGATAAAATATGCTTTGATGATTTGTTGGTGGAAGTGTTCAGGATGCACAAACTAAGGGGGAGCCTTAGTCATATGAAAAGGATGCATGGATGCAGAGATTCAGGGGGAGCATTAGCTTTGTTGAGTATAATGCATTATGTTGGTTCTGTTATATGATCTCTCTTGAGGTCTTCTTGGTATTGGTTATGAAAAGTCATATTTGTATTTTTGATGAAAAGGTCATGTGGAGACCCATGATGTAAATTGTAATATTCAGTCATGTAAGGACTTGTCAAATTTGTAAACCCACTTGGTTGGGTAGCTGAGTCAAATTTTGTAAACCCACTTGGTTGGGTAGCTGAGTTGAAATATGTAAACCCACTTGGTTGGGTACTTGAGTCTCATATATAAATCCACTTGGTTGGATATTTGATGTAAGTTTGGTGATAGGAAGTTCATAGAGTCATGTACTTCATTGAAAAATATGTTTGAAGATTCAGCATGAACTCAGGGGGAGCTTGGTCACTTCAGTATACATCAGATCTGCAGAACGCTTCTTCTACATGAGGAGAAAATGGGGAGAGTGTGTTGGTTTTGATCCGCCCTTTGCCCTTGATGTCAAAGGGGGAGAGTGACATGGTGTTTGAATGAAGAGAAAGAATGATGTTTGAAATGGAGAAAATGACATGGTGTCATTGTATTATTAATGTACCTATCTGTTGTGGTAACCAAACACCATCTTGGTTGCCATCAAGTCCAAAGGGGGAGATTGTTGGAAATATGATGCAGAGTGTTGTCCTTGATGACAACCCACTGAATGAAGATGAAGACATGCGACTGTTGACATGTGTTGTCCTTGATGGCAAACCACCTGATGAAGTTATTCTTGACTTGATGGACTTAGCAAATGATGTATATCTGATATGATATGATGTTTGTTGACAATATGGTGCGGAGTGTTGTCCTTGAAAGACAACTCACTTGATGAAGTTGTGCTTGATAGAATATGTCCTTGATGAAGGAAATCTGATGAATCTACAGTGTGAACAGAAGGCAATGAAGAAAGGAATTCAGCATGTGCTAATTCTATGATGAAAAAGAGTATGTCTCCAGGTATACGCGGATTGGCCTAGGGGAAGTCGCGTATGCACGCGGAAAATAACGTTCCAAGTCGCGTATGGGCAAAAAGCGCTCAAAAAGTGCAAAACCAAGGGTAACCACCATGGTATTGACCCATTGTATTGGGTAATGATCCGCCTAATTGACCCCGTCTAGGTAGTTTTTGGGCTTATGGTATTGCTTTGGCCCATGGTATTGAAAAAGGGGGCTCATGGTATTGAAAAGGGTAAACCTATATAAGGAGAAGAAATTCATTGTGCAAATCATGAGAGTGGGTGCAAGATGTCTGAGCTTGAATGAATACTTCTCTCTGGAGTATATCTGAATGGAAAGGGTTACAATTGAATGAAGGATCTGAATGTATGATGCACCAATGAAGGAGTGATGAAGAAGGGGATCTAGATCTGAAATATACTTGTATTTGCTTATGGAATGACTAGATCTGTGATGAGGCGAACATCTAGGCGATCATCTGTCTGAAGTAAAAAGGTAAATCTGAACTGAATATCTGATCTGTAGAAGTATGCTACTCTATAATGATTGAAGATCTATACGTTACTTTGCCGTGGAGGAAGCGCGTATATACGCGGCTTCGCTGAAGAGAAAGCGCGTATGCGCAATGAAATACATACAGAGGTATACGCTGGTTTGTGTGGACGGAAGTGCGTATATACGCGACATCAGTAAAGGGAAAGCGCGTATGCAAACTAGGGTTTGCTGAAGCAAGGGGTATGAAATATCTGATCTGTTCTGCTGTGTTTCTGCTATCTGATCTGTGTTGATAAGTATCTGTTGGTGATGTATGTTTGTGCTTAAAAGTATGGAAGGGGTCCAGTATGAAAATATGATGAAACGTGGCCTGCAAGTGTTGTTCTATTGAAGTTGTTGGATCCAGTGTGAAAATTGATGAAACGTGGTCCAAGGTGGTGCTGAGGGTTGTAGCCTTCAGTCATGGGGTTGTAGCTCCCTTCCAGGTGAGGCTGGTAAACGAGATCGGGGGGTCGTAGCTCCCTTCCAGGAGAGGCTGGTAAACGAGTCAGGGGGTTGGAGCTCCCTTCCAGGAGAGGCTGGTAAACGAGCGCAGGTGGGTGCCTGCGTGCTGGTCAAGTCTGCGCCAGCACATATGTTGTAAGATGTTTTCTCTATAATAAAATATTGAAGGCTGAGCAACTGCAGCGGTGGTTTTCTCCCGACTTGGGTTTCCACCTAAAAATCCTGGTGTTCATGTGTGATGCTTTGTGTGATGGTTTACTCTGTTCTTACTACACAGGTTTACTGTTTATTAAACATCTGATAAATGAATGATGGAATGAGTTAAGTGAAAAACTAATGACATAATTAGATATCTGTGTATACGCGAGTTTCATAAAGGGTATCCACGTATATACGCAAGTCTGTTTCAGGAAAGTAGCGTATGGGTTTTAGAAGAAGGAAAAAGTAAAAGTTTTGAATATGCAGTAAATACCGACCAATTTCTCTCGCATTTTTCCCAATGTACGAGGAGATGCCAATGCTGAGATCAAAAGCCTTAAAGAGAAATTGAGAGGGAACATATCTTTAATACAGGAAAAAGATATCATTTGGAATGATATCATTTCTAAAATGAAGTCAATTTGGGATTTCTTGATGGTGGTTGCATAAGAAAGGAGTCTTATCAGAGAATTTGAAGAACAAGTAATGGCAGATAGACAGAAGACAATCAATAGGGCTATTTGGGCAAAAAGGTTCATTGATTTCATTAACTCCAAAACATAACAAGAATTGGAGGAAAATGAGATTAAGGATAGAATATTATATGTAGTAGAGATTAATAAGATGATTTTCAAGAATTATTACATGAAAGCCATAGAAAAGAGGTTGACTAAAATCAAAGAAGCAGTAAGTCAGTTTGATAAATCATTGGACAAATTAACAAGAACAGGTTTACCTTCATGTTGGGAAATAGGAGGAGGTCTACTGTCATGGGATTCTTATGAAAACTTACTGGTATTAACAAAAATCAAAGTTGATAATACACATGAAAAGACTCGGGTACTCAAGGGGGCAATGATGATCAAATTTCTTCATAGACATTTTTAGCTGCTGTGGCTGGTAAAAACTCTATTTACAGAAATACCAACTTACAACCGCATTACTTCTTTTAGGTTAGAGTATCACAATCTGATACACTCACCCAGGACAAGAGTAGAGATATGGAAGAAGTGTAGAGCCTAGACAATAGAATTTCCAAAGGATCCATCAACTTCGAAGAAAGATAAATCAGAAACTGATCTGGGAAATGTGGCAACATCGTCAACTGTTCAAATTCAACACATATATTAGGGTGTTAAATTTTATGTTATTATAATATTTCAGAGATAATGTAAATGTAATAATACTTTTTGGGAGTATGTAAAAGATAGTCTTCAAAATCCTCAACAATTGACGTAGTTAGGATCAGTTTCAGCAGTTTCGAATTTATTTTTATTGTATTTAATGTAATAATTTAGAAGAAGGAAGGCTCCGAGTTTTTGACCTTCAGACTATAATTTTGTACTCAAAGTTTTCAAATATTAATGAATGAGAAACAAGTTTCTGGAATATGTTTATGTTGATATGTGTTCAATTTTTCGTTCAGTGTTTTCTATCTTTGAATAAAACGAAGTAATGAGCAGCAGGTCTCTTTTTACCTATGTAAGCAAGAGTTAAAATCCTTAATTAGTGCTCCTTTGTTTTAACCTCTTCTTTCATATAATTCTTATGGGGTTTGAGATGATATATTTTGTGTAAAAACATATCAGTTTGGACTTCCTTCTTTCATTTTCTTCTGGTCATTTCATTCAACATAAGCAAACGATAGCATTGTGAGATGTTCATTATATTTGATATTTGAGGGTTTAATGATAAATACTTGAGGGTTATTAAACAGAGACAAATAATTTTGTGACATAATCATATAAATGGCTTAAGCACTAATTCCTTATTATAGCTAATGGATTTTCTCTTAAGGTACAACAGGAGGAAAGAATGAGGAGAGGCTCTCAAAGCTTCTTCCTAAATCCATACAGAGAATTTAAGGAGATCTCAAGAAAATAAGAAGGGAGATGTGTATAGAATCTCCAAGAGGCTTTGAATCTGAATCAAACTCTAGATTTTCATATACTAAGTGTGAGCATGAAACCACACACTATGATGCACAGCGCAGTCACATGCCCAAAATTCCCATTGGAGAGATGGAGGAAGAAGGAATGCCTAGGCGGGAAACTATTTGTGATTTTCCGTAAGAGTATGAGTACCAAACTCAAAATTTTAGAGATTGTATCACTTTTCCAGAGTTTTTTAAGACCAAAGTGAAGAGAAGCAAGCAACATGATAGACTTATTCTATCTACTTTTGATGGTTCACCTACATGTTCAGCCAGAGCTTGGGTGGAAGAACTAGACACCTTTTTGCAGCAACACCAAATTTCTGAACATGAAGCCATCAAAGTTACAACACTGGATCTTGGAGGTAAGGTCTAAGCATGGTGGATATTTGAGTCTTTTTCCTTGAAAAATGAAAACACTACTTCTTATGAAAGGTTTATTAAGACATTGATGGAAAGGTTTGATGGAAAACTTTCTGCAACACATGTGGTGAAGCTAAACAAACAAAAACTTTGCATGTGATGGAGGAAACCATAAACTCAACTCCACTTCAGAAAACCATTGAGGAGGCTGATATCTTGCATCATACCTTGCTAGAGGCAAGACCTCTATCTCATATTCCTGAGCAAGAGGGTATAGAGAATCCTTTTTCAAAAGAGGATCCAATCATTGGGAGGTTGCCCATTCATATTGGAGAGGAAGATACAACTGAGGGAAATAGCGCTATCATGTTTAGAGTAGATCTAGCACCTCATGCAGAGGTAGATGGAGCACATGCTCCAAATAGAGGGGTTATTGTATCATTGCAAAGAATTCCCCGGGATCTCATATGTGGAGATCAAGGCACAACCCATGATTATCATGTGCCATTGTTGATAGAGTGTGAGACCATGCAGACAAAAGGAGGAGTTATGGAGGATGATCAACATCATTTGATGAGGAGCACACACCCCTATCCATTTTAGAGGGTTCATACACAGAAGAGGGAGACTGGATTATGTAGTGAGGGCCAAGACAAGGCTGTCCATTTATGTATACAATCTACTCTTGATGTTGATGTCTCATTACATGGAGACACTTCACCAAGGAGACCACCAGATCAGCAAATGAAGAGAGATGCTTCACATTTTGAGGCACCACTCATTGATTTCAGAGGAGTGGAGACCTTGGAAGGTCATTGTACACCGCTAATATTCTTCGGTAGAGTCAAGGAGGAGGGAGATATTCTCTCAACATCATCATTACCCATTCTCACTTCAAATTTTGCGTTGTGGCAGAAGAAGCATGGGAAGGATAGCAGCCTTCCAACTTGCATCTTTGGCATGGGAGATGTCAAAGAAGAGTACAACCATATGACAGATGTTCTTCATGATATTACATAAACATTGTCACTATAGAGGATGGATCCATATTGGAACTCCCTGCTATTGGTGGAGTATTCCAAGGATCTTTCTACTTTTATGATATTGGATGACCAACTGCATGAGGAGGGATATTCATTCAGATATGGGGTCATCTACTATCATATTAGGATATTCTTATATAGAGCTTCCAAGCTCAAGGAGAATTTGCTACAAGCAGATCATGAAGATTTCCTTTTCAGCCACACTTATTATATGAGAGCATACTACACCATCATGGAGGAGTATTTTTGGAATGTCTTTGAGGAGGAGATAGTTTAGCATATGAGGAGATGCATGGATCATATGGAGATAGAGGAGACACATAACTCTTTGGAAGAGTTAGCACAACCACCTCTTTTCTCTTTGAAGATAAGAGGAGACTCATGTATGAGCCACTCCATTTGCATGAGCAAGACATATGGTAAGGGTATTGTTTACTTGTATAATGTATATATGCATCCCTTAACCATATATATGTAGGACTTTTCTCAAAGGAGAAGCATTCTTCCTTCTAGACTTCATGGTATACTTGAGGCCATGAGTAGTTTTAATGGCCACTCCCTAGGAGGAGTTGGGGAGGATATTTTTCATGGAGAACATACTTACTTTGCACCATACATCATTTACTTTCTCCAAACACATGAGGAGAGTGGGGCAGCAAGCAAGTGGTTGAGAAACCACACTTTTTGTCATTCTCTATTGCATTTGAGGATCAAACTGCGTTGGTTGCATTTGAGGGACCATTTTCCTTCTCCCTTGCTACATATGGCAGCAAGTATAGTTCTCATTATGGTTCCCTATGTTGATGTTGTTCTCAATTGGGAGCATGTTTGGGGGAGAGACACATTGGGTGGATGTGTCCTTTGGGAAAGAGGATTCCCACACTTTTGCATTACATGTTATAAGGAGAGCATGGGAGATGATATGGCCACTACAGTAAAACATTTGTTCCTTTATGAGGTGGGCCATAGGATTGATTGGATGCCATATGATGATCTAGTCCTATTCCTCATATATGGTATGGTTTGGGCTAGCTTGATTCACAACGTTGGAAAGGAGATCTTTCAAGATCTAGTATTCATCTTGCCTCTTAAGGGCATCATTATTGCTGTCCAGGATCAACAGACACTATACACTTATCATAAGTGGAGAGGAGGACAATCTGGGGTAGGCTATTTTGTCTGCCATGATCAGATTTTCAGCCCACCTACATTTTTGGAGCTCAAGGTGGAGGATGATTTGTATGAGTTACCATTATGGAGGGTGACTCATTTTGTATGTTTGATAACTTGGGGATGGAGGATCCACATGGGAATGCTAGTTCCCAATACCTTTCAGATTACATGCCTCAAAGAGACCTTGAGACAGCCCATTTTTTCCTCCATGGATGTTTCACTTTCACAAAATGATAGCTATTTGGGATGCTCACCAAAAGCCAGCTTGGATACTTGGGAGGGGCAACTTGGAGATGTATTGATGAGACAAAATCTTGATCCTTGGAGGATTTTATCATATGAGGATGCTACAGGGAGAGAATAGGAGGCTTCTCAGTTCTATCCTTGCAGTTGCTTGAGGACAAGCAACATTTGGGAGGGGAGGACTGTAATATTCCAAAATTAGCGTGCAGCTAATTAGAATATTGATTTTTTCTTATGTCACTTAGGAGATAAATAAATGGGTAAGGAGGCCCATAAATTTTAGAAATATGAATAAAATACCTCATAGTGTGAAAATGGATAGTCATAAGAGTTGGATTTCACAACCTCATGTGTGAAAAGGGGCATTTGCATGTGGACAAGGTCAAGTTTGACCAAGTCAACAATGCTGGGATAAGAGGTTGAGATCACTTTGAGAGGCAGTGTAGTGTGAATGGGAGGAAGATTACTTGGTGGAGGAAACCCTAATGAGTGGGACCCATGGCTAGAGGGTTTCCACTTGTTTAAAAGGAGGGCATGGCAGCCACTGTTATTCATATTATGGATTATTGATTTCATGGTCTAGTTAGAATTTGTGCATTCTCTTGTTGTTTAACAAAGTTTTTGTGCTGCTTAGCACAAGGCATTCCTATTTAGGAATTCCTTCTCCTTTCAAGAGAGGCCTCTTGAGGGAGCTTTCTCTTCATTTCTCCACATTCAAGATTCATGCCAAGAATCCTCCTTCAGCTACAATGCAGTATCTGTTTAGAGTTGGGTTGTGTTGTAGGGTGTTGCAGTGGAGGTTACTCAACACCACTTCCGGAGCTTATTTTTCAAAGGAGGAAGCCTTATTTCCTTTGGAGGATTAGTGAGGAAGCATCTAGGTTGATTTCACCATCTTTGGCATCAGGCCAACCATTTTTCATCATCTACAACACAGTCCCTCTTCTTGACTGCGTTATTTTCAGTGAGCATTTGCACTGATGGTTGTAGTGATTGTTTGGAGGGTGAGATCTTCAGTGTTAGGATCAGAATTTCACTTGGAAGATCCATTGGAGGAGGTTTGTTAAGATTGTGCATCACCTACAACCATATCCATCTATTTCTTGAGTTGCAGCTACTACTCAGTCTTGAGACTGCAACTTCGACATTTTTTCCATTTTGTATATTTCAGGAAATCCTTTCCAGATTGTCTTGAAAATCAGTTTAGGAGCCTAGATCTTCACTCCCAAAATTTTTTGGGCCCTATATTTGTATATTTGTGTATTGACACTTCCTAGAAGTAGTTACTCTAATAAAACTACGCTGTCATAGCCTTGGGCATTATCTGTGTGGTAGTGATCTTCATTTTTCCATGTACATGTTTCTTGAGGCCTGTATTGCCTAGCTTGAGTGATTGTTTCCTCAAGATATTGTATGCATTTGCTGCTATGATCTAATATGATGGCTATTTGGATCTTCTTACATCCTATGGGTTGATATATCACTACTCTTTCATTATTGTGTCCATGTATTTCTGTATCTCCAATTTTGTGATATTATAAGATATTCCCAATATTGTTGATTTTCCCTATTTTGGGATATTACATTAAAATAATCGTTAATAATAGTTTGTATGTTTACATGTTAAAAACTAAGTTTATTATATGCATAGGCCAATAGGCCTTGATCCTACATTCACCTTCCTATACTATGCAGCAGGTTCATGTACCAATTGGGATTCCAGCACTATGGACTGCCTGCACTCTGAAGAGTTCCTGCACTACACTTGTGTTCCTGCATGGGAGTCAAGGAATGCATAGATTGTGTTAATTATTAAAATTGAGGTGCCCTGATATCATGTATAGTGATCCTGCTTACATTAAGGCCGAAAGTTTATCTTTTGATTTCAGTTATTGCAAAGAAATAGTCCACTGTGCCAAATAGCCACTGTTGGCATGTGACAACACAAAAAGTGGAGAAGGAAAAAGGAAGGGAAATCCTAACTATCAAAGAGATTCAAATGAATCTATCTACCTTTTAATTCAGTTGAAAGATAAAAGTTTCACTGATTAAGTGTGATGGTGAGAAAAATCCTTACTACCCTCATTCATTCCATCTACCCCCCTTCCTACCCTTCATTTGTCCTAATTCTAAACTCCAATGCTTTAAATATCATTTATCCCTTTTCATTTTTATTTTCCCCAACTCATTCCATTTTATTTCATGACCACACACCCAAATTTCTTTTCGCATCGACCAAATCCAAAAATCCATTAATTTCCATCTCCTAAAAACCTTTCGAAATGCAATATGTGATGACATGAGACCCATTCATCTGCCACACTTCCTTTCATTTCATTTCCCTTAAAAATCAATAAACCTTACCATCTTCTTTCCCTGTTCCCCAATTTCGATTAAAGTGGGGTGATTATAACTTTTCATGCTTCGCACAATTTGTAACTTACCTTTTAAGTGCCTGCAAAGTATCTTGTTTAAATTGCAATGCGGGGCCCCACCTCCATCTGCCATGTCATCTACCCCACTCCCGCACTTCGAACTTCGTAGGTTTTAACGTTTAACCCCCGCTTGCTCCCACATAAAACTTGCGCTTTGTGATTTGCGTGCGCAGGTCCCACTACCTTGCCACGTCATCAATAGCCCTCCTGTGGCCTGTCTTTCGTCCATTTCAGTGATAAAAAGTCCCACTAAATTCATTTCTGCTTCCGCCATTCATGCCCCCTCCGAAATTTAGCTCCAGTTTGCAATTTAAAATAGAACATGGGATTTTGCATGGAACTTACGGTATGGTTTGTTCAATTTCCATAGGATAACCTCCACTAAAGAGTTCAACACGCACTACACAATTGGGTATTCCACAACGGGAAGTGGAAATCATGAGAATTAGAGAGTGGAGGTCTTCAAACAGTAGGTGAAATCATATGATGAAGGCCGGACCGTTCACCTATTCTCAGCCATTCCTCGCCACTCTTTTGAAGATTCTGGAATTTGGCCTCCCTGGCCAACTATTTTGTTCTTTTTACTAATTAGATACTGATGTTTTTATGGTAAAATCACGATTTTACCCAATTCTATTTTGATTTTTCTGTTGCAGGAGTGATTGCTCGATGCACGCTCTGATAGTTTGTTAGGATATTTTTGTTTTCACCTGTGTGGGTTGACCATGAAAGAATAGTTGGTCGTAAAAACTAGAGGAGAACTCTATATGTAGTGAGTTCTAATATGAAAGAAGGGTTCTAGAATTTTGAATAAATCTGCTGTAGTTTTGTATGATTGTGCTCCCTGTGCTCTAAGACACATATTTAGGAGAGATGTTTAAACTTAATGTGATATAGAGCTGTTATTTGGATTCTAGATGGAGCAATGAGTAGTATGTATCTGTTTCCTTCTATTATTAGTAATCTCCCTTTTTATGTGTAATCATCTTTCATGCTATGCTTCTTTGAAGGTTTTGTGTAAGGTAGCTATCGGTGGTCTGCAATTTTATTCATGAATTCATGTTTTTATAATGCTCAGGTGTTAATGCTCATGTATTAAGTTTATCGCACTCCCTTAATTCACACTCCACGAAACTCTGTTATTGTCCATACCTCATTCATATCCATTTCCTCTGAGTTCACGGGGGATAGATTGTTAATCCTCTTAAGCCTGTCTCTTGTGGGTTCCTTCTCCATTATTTCTCAACGTCTCTGCATATTTTTAAGGTTTTTGTTCATTGTTTTATACTTGGCCCATTTAAAAGCCATATAGCCTCACAGCCTCCCAAGCCCTATCACATTTTGGGGAATTCACATGAATTAGGCTCAAATGGTATTATCTATTCTTGAATCACTGAAACCATTATTCTCTTGTCCCATTTTCTGTTAGAGGCATTTATACAGTTGCTCATATTTAACCTCTGATCTTAAGATATCCTAGGCACTAGTCTTTCGCAACTCAAGGTTGTCTCTAGGAGCGACAACATATTTTGGCGTCTTTGCCGGTGAACAAATTAGAAAACATTTCCTTGGGATACGATATTATCTTCACCCTTCAATCAGGTGAGCACGAAGGGTTGAGAGTTGCATAGCCCTCTCCTTGGTGACTCCACTATTATCAAAGTTTAAATCATAAGTATTCCTAGCTTTCATTAGGCTTCACACCAGATGCAGATCCACCATCTAACTCCACCTCTAAATAAGATGGCTACGCTGAGTTTCGTTTTGAACAAGTATGCCCCCTTGTCCCTCCCTCAGCCTCTAAATGATATGCCTCAAGACTATTTAGAGTAGTTGCCTCAGTTCACTGCGGAATATAGTAATTCTGCACAGAAACATATTGAAAAATTATGCACTTTTGTTGAGAATGTAAATGTAGAGTAATTAGATGTGGTATTAAGGCTTTTCGTCCAATCCTTGGAGGGAGAAGCCCGAAAATGGTTCAAGTCTCTAGCCAACAACACAGTCCACACTTGGGAAGAAATGGAAAATTTCTTCACATTGAAATGGGAAGAAAGTAGGGACCATGGATACGTCCTTATAGAGTTCAATGCTCACAAGAAGAGACACAATGAGGATGTAATAAAATTTATAAAGAGGTTCAATAAGCTCTATAATAACCTCCCCACTAAAATAAAGCCTCCCCAAGTAGCTGCTAAGATGGTTTTCGTAGGAGCTTTCGAGCTTGATTTTGGGTTCACCTTAAGAGATAGGAGATCCACATCTTTGGATCATATCCAGAACGATGCGTTGGAGGTAGAAGAAAAATTTTCTTCTACTGGTAAATTCAAAGGGATGCGAGAGCATGAAGCTAGAGGAAAGAAGGGGGAGGAGGCTTCTACCTCAAATCAGAAGAGGGAATCGCAGGAGTATAGACTTGAAGAAATGAATAAGATGATCAAGAACCTCTCAAATAAGCTGTTTAATATTCAATTGGAGGCCCAAAATACCCCTCCTCATTCCAACCAAATGATTCCTAACCGGGGGTTTAACCCTCAATATCAAAGGCCCCCTGTGCAATTGTTAAAACAGGCTAAGGAAGTCATAGACAGCCAAGAAGTTCAATTCCTCACCTACTCTAATGATGAGGAGGGTGAACCCATCTTGAAAGGGGAACAAGAAGAAGAAGTCTCTCCAGAGGATCAAGAGATTGACATTTACTGTAGATAGATCATGGATTTCATTTAGGATTAAATCCACAAGAAGTATGACCTCAGTTCCTCCAGAAAGATAACCCGAGGGAAAGAAAAAAATGAAGAGTCGATATCAAGAGAAAAAACCCCTCCTAGTCCGGCTATTAAAGGGGAGAATTTGTTAGAAGAGTCAACCCCCCATGAGGCCGATACATCCACTTCCAGAAAGCAAGGAGATGTGACCCTCCCAAAGATAATAATTCCACATCTAAACCCTTGAAACTTCCCGACCCTCCTAAAGAGCAGTTTGAGGAAGCCATTACAGAAAAAGGGCCCACACCCTTCAATCTCAAAGAAGAACAACCCATGGTGGTTTTTGGACCGAATGTAGAAAACCAGTTTCCAGCCTCGCTAAAGAAGAGGGAGGTGAGCTTACCCTCCTTGAAGAAGGGGAAGAGCTGAAGTATTTCCCAGAGGAAAACACTAAAAATAAACAATAGTCTAGTGATGTAGAAATAGAGGCAACATAGCTTAATTGTCTAGATCCACAAGAGCACCTTTAGCCAGTAGTGTTGTATTTAGAGATTGAACACCAATCAAGTGTGCCCAGTGCAAGCCAAAAATGATTTCCAAAAGAAAACCAATTAGGTTTACTGATTGAAGATCACTCAAATATTATTTCTGAGTGTGCAGACCTTCATAAAATTTCTTCATAATTAATCTCTTCATGGGATGTTGAGGAAACAAAATATGTTGTTATTAATCGAGATCCTTTACTCGAGATGATCGAGAGTTTGAACCTCCCCTACAAGCCTCCATATGAAAAAGGAAATGATGAAGAGCACACAAAGCAGTTAATTATAATGGAAAAGGAGAGGAAATAAGAGTCATCCTTGCTTCCTGAAGACAATCAGTGGCAACGCACAAGCAAAGCAGCAATTTCTAATGAGGTTTGTTTTCTTGTTACAAATCCTTCAGAAAAACTCATGTTGCATGTTTACCATGATCCTTTGGGTAGTATATTGCATCCATCAGGGAAGGGAGAATTTTCCAGGTTCATCAATGGAGCTATGAAATTCAGTGGAAGAGATAAGTTTCCACGTTTTAAACCCATTTCTCTACCTATAGGAATGGGATGCCAATTTCAGTTAAGCACTCATTTGCTTGAATGGTTACATTGGAAGTCTGATTATTATTTGATGGGATAATTTTTTATCATACTAGGTGTCAGTAGGAGTGTCAATAAGCTCAGTACTATGAGCATCTTTCTAGTTTCAGCATAGTTCAGATTTCAACATTCAAGATTTTTAGGGTGTGGCAGTGATTTCCTTTCTGATAGGTGGTAGTGAAAAACTCAGTCATAGTTTCGATTTAGGCTTACAGTATCAATTTTTGATGCCATGAGCCCAATAAAGCACAAGAATTCAGGTTTACAGGTTCTCAATGCACTGAGAACATCACGTTATCCCCAGATGGAGCACATTAGTATGAATCCTTTGTTGAAGTGTACGAAAAAGGACCACTTTAGCTACGCATAACTAATAGCCCTAACAACAAAAGTGGCTGCCAATATCTTCAGATCTGCAGTTAGTTGAACAAGAAAAGAGCTGCAAAAACTAGATCTATGCATGAAAAGACATTAAGCAGTAAAAACAAGGGTTTGCTCCATATACCAATAGACAAGACAAGAACAATTTTTGAAAGAATTTTTGTATTAATTGGGCACCTGGGAGGAAAAAAAGAAGGCGTATCCAATTCTCCTCAGTGGGATGGGTTCTTGGAAGTCCTCGGCACTTCAGATCTAAGATTTCTCTCTCTTGTTGGTGTAGAAAACCCAATGCAAAGAATAGAGCTCAAAGGGAGCTCACACAGCAAACAATGGAAAAATGTGACCAAGTGTATAGATCCAGAGTGATCTAATAGGCAACAAAAGGTGAAGAATGGTAGGAAAAAACCCTCCTATTTATAACAAAATATTGGGTCATTCTAGATCTTGGTGCATGATTAAAATAATGTTAACCAAATCTAGATCCACCTTTTATGGAATATTTTATTATATTTGTTGGAGGAAAAAGTATTTGACTTGGGTCAAATCCCTTTATTTGTCAAAAATAAATAAATAAATGATTTATTTATCTTTTTAAGGAAGTGGTTGAAAGATAATCAAATAAATAATGATTTATTTAATTATTTGTGGGTGATTTGGTCATATTTAACAAGGAATATTATCTAAATAAGATTAAATAATTATTCCTGGAAATTAATAAGATAAATAAAGGTTTATCTAATTAATTTCTTTGTTTTTGGGTTAAACATGACTAGGAATAATAATTAAATTATGGTTTAATTAATTATTCCATGAGGAAAATTAAACAAAATGGGTTTGTTTAATATTTCCTTTTGGGTTTTTTGTTTTGACCATAAACAACCTAATAAATGTGGTTTATTAAGTTATTTTACATAGTGAAAGCAATTTTACTTAGGGTAAAATTGGTCTTACATGGTGTACTTGGGTCCATCTAATGATAATAGGTTATATGACCAAAAAATGGTGTAACAGATTGCCCCCCAGCGTGCGAGTGTCAGGAGCAAATCGTATGACCGAAGTACGTTGTAAGAACTCAATCACCAGACAACAAAAGGGAAGTCAGAGAGAGAAATGAAAGGTAGATAGTGTGTTGAAGAACTAGACCCGGAGGAGACGAGACTCGCAGGTGCAACAAGTCTCTTTTTATGAGAGGGTACCTGTGCTGAAGGCGGCGGGGGAGGCATACCTATGCCCGCCGAGACAAAGTACAAAATAATAGTGTGTCCAGTAAACAAGGGACCGAACCATAAAGTACAGCTGGCATAATTAGGAGCCAGATAAAAATACAATGAGGAATCCCACATACATGCTGTGCCTGGGATAACAGCCAGGACTGGTACAATAATATCTGAGTACATGAGATAAATACAACCCAAATTCCCCCTGTAAATGAGGAAGGGCTCACAAAATCTGACTGATACATGCAAATCAAAGAGGCGCTGCAAGTGGCTAAGGCCAACATCATCAAATATCTGGAGCTGCATCGAAGGCTGCAAGGAAGAGGTCATCCGGGCATGTGGGGGGCTACCTGCAGGGCCACCCCCTCATGAGGGTGGAGACATCTCACACACACCCGGGAATCATCAAGAGCTGCTGCTGGATCACTGGACCATCAAGTATACAGATCTTGATCATGCTGAAAGGAGCTGGAGAAACAATCAAGTCAAAGGGCAAGAAGAGATCCCTTTGCCTGATCCGAGGCACCGAACAAGAGTGGAAGCTGGAACCAAGGTACACCGCCCTCTAGACCTGGCTTCTGGAATGAATGAGCTGATGTCGACAGAAGGAGGTCCGCCATATGTGAGGCAATGAGAGATCCTCAACTAAGGCACGAGGGAAAATAGTAGAGCGACGGACAGACTGACACTAATGATGATAGTGAAATGGAAAGGACTGAGTAGCGAATGGATGACTTCCCTTGTTAGAGCATAAAGGGCATGAATGACATGGCAGCGACTGACACAATATCATAAGGGATAGGGGACAGTGGGACTGAAGGTCATAATGTGCGACACAAGAGAGAGACCAAGCAATGAAGGATGAAGGGCTATAGCGGGGTACAAAGGGACTCGGGATAGACTCCATGAATGCGATGATGACTCAACTTGGATGCTCTAAACAAGGGCGACTTGATGGTGCTGCCACACAGTAAAGGCCTAATGGGGGACCATGAAAACATGAGTACAAGATGGTAACTCATGACGAAAATCGACACGAACAAAGACAAGTAAGGAGGAAAAATGGTGCCCCAAGTACAAGTGTCGTAAGTGAGGAAATTCGATTTTAAGGAGAGGTGAAGTGACCCTTCTTGGAAAAAATGTGTCCTGGTGAAGTATCAAACACAAAAAATGAAAAAAAAAAGGATGTTGGCTATCTAAAAGAAAATAAAACATGCATTTCAGATGGGAAATGCTAAGGGTAATATTTCTTAAGATAGAGTGCATTGCGAGGATTAGGAAGGGGGTTGCCTTCGAAATCCTCTAAGAGGTATGCCCCCTTACCGAGATCCTTACTGATGATGTAAGGGCCTAGCCATAATGAGTTGAACTTCCCATGACCAAGGACATCATGGGCCTGGTCATAGACTAGAACAAGGTCGCCTTCGTGAAAAGTGCGAGGCTGGACTTTTCGGTCATACTGGGCTTTGGTGCGTTTCTTGGCCGCTTCCATGGTTTGCAAGGCAACACGGCGGTCTTCGGAAGTGCGCTCGAGCATGATAAGTCATTGTTCTAGAGGTTGGGTGTCAGGGAGAAGTTCGACGGCCAGATGCAGGGAAGGGATTTCACACTCTATTGGTAAGACTGCCTCCTCTCCAAAAACGAGGTGGAAAGGAGTGAACCCGGTGGCGGTTTTAACAGAAGTCCGATAGGCCCATAAAGCAGGGAAGAGCATGAGGTGCGAGTTGGTTTTGTGCTTATTCACCGTCCGTTGAAGCATAGTCTTGAGAATTTTGTTGACTTCTTCAACTTGGCCATTACCTTGGGGGTAATAGGAGGAGGAATATTGGTGCTCAAAACCCAACAGTGAGGATAGCTCGCGCCATATCTCATCTTCAAAATGTCTGCCATGGTCAGAGACCAGTTGTTTCAGAACTCCGAATCGAGAGATAACGTGGTTAAAGAAAAAGAGGGTCGCGGTAGCTGCCGTGTTGTTAAATGTAGGCATGGCCTCGGCCCATTTTGTGAAATAGTCGACCGCCACGATGATATATTTGTGGTTACCAGCGGATGGTGGGCGACACTCCATAAAGTCGATGGCCCATTTACAGAAGGGACCAGTGGAGACGACCGGATGGAGGGGAGCTGGGGGAGCTCGCGCCTTAGGGGCGAAATGTTGGCAATTGGGACAGTGTTTGACTGCCTCAATGCAATCACTGAAGAGGGAAGGCCAAAAATACCCAGCACGCATGACTTTTTGGGCGGTAGCAAGACCGGAGAGGTGGCCACCGCAAGCGCCGCTATGGTAGGCATTAAGGACCTGTTCAGCTTCAGCGTGTGTGAGACAACGACGAAGGACAGTATCAACCCCGCGACGATAGAGGTCGTCGCCGATAAGGAGGTATCGGGGAGCTTGGTGTCGGATACGTCGGCGAGCCTCACGATCAAGGTGGAGGGCGAAATTTTGGGTTCGCAAGTAAGTAAGAATATCGCCATACCACGGGTCGTCGGAAGTAATGGAAAATAAGTGTTCATCAGGAAAATCATCATTAACTGGAGGGTCTTGCGATCCGGTAGGTAATTCAGAAATGAGCTCAGCGAGGGCTAAGCCTTTCTTACTCTTTGGTGTGACAAATTCGAGGTCGAATTCCTGAAGAATAACGACCCAACGGGCGTACTTCCCAGTGAGGATACGACGACTCAATAGGAAAGCCAGGGGGTTGGAATTAGTCACAACCTTGGTGGAGCACATGAGGATATAATGACGAAGTTTTTGGACTGAGAACACGACAGCCAGCGCTAATTTTTCTTCATATGAGTAGGAAACAGGAGGCCCTACAAGGTTCTTACTGACGTAGTAAATCACATGCTCAATACCATTGTCATCTTCCTGGATAAGGACTCCAGCGACCGAATAGGTGGAAGCGGAGATATACAGGATGAAGTCCCGATCAAAGTCAGGAGGGCGGATCAAGGGAGCGGATGTGAGAGCCTGCTTGAGGGCATTGAAAGACTCATGAGCATAGGAATCCCAAACGAATGGGATAGTAGATTGGAGGAGTCTAAGGAACCCATGTGCAGTGGTGGCATAGTCAGGGACGAACCGACGAAGAAAATTAGCTTTGCCTTGGAGACTTTGGAGCTGGCGTAGGGTACGTGGAATGGGAAGTTCAAGAATGGCTTGAAATTTCAAAGGGTCAAGAGTGATACCATCCTTAGACACTATGAAGCCTAAGAGATGGCCGGCGGGAACGCAAAAGATGCATTTCAACGGGTTAAGGCGGATATTATACTTGCGACATCGAAGAAAAATGGTACGCAGATCGTGTAGGTGCTGCGCCCGATGCTTAGAATGCGCAGTGAGGTCGTCTAAATAAGAAAGGATAATATGAGCTAAGTCATGGAAACAATAAGACATGGCCCGTTGAAAAGTGGCGCCGGCGTTTTTAAGGCCGAAAGGCATGACCCGGTAAGCAAAAGTTCCCCACGGACTAATGAACGCGGTTTTAAGTTGATCAGCAGGACGGATAACAATTTGGTTGTATCCGGAGAAACCATCCATAAAGGATAGAACCTCATGCCCCGCACACTCGTCAATTATTTGGTCAATGAAAGGTGTGGGGAAGTTGTCTTTGGGATAAGCTTTGTTCAAGTCGTGAAAGTCTGTGCAGACACGGATGGTGCCTTGTTTCTTGAGAATGGGAACTGGGTTAGATACCCAAGTGGTGTATTCGATGGGGTAAATGAAACCAGCCTGCTTGAGCTTATCGATTTCGGCTTTGATAGCGTCGCGTCTGGAAGGATGAATGGGTCTCAACTTTTGACGGACCGGTTTGGCATCAGGCCATGTGTCGATATGGTGTTCGACAATGGCGGGATCGAGTCCGGGCATTTCAGAATAGGACCAGGCGAAAATATCGTGGAATTCTTTGAAAAGCTTGGTGTAAGCTTCGATTTCTTCCGGGGTGCATTGGGCGCCCAAGGTGATATATTCTTTGATTCTTGGTTTGACTGAAATGTCAATTTTGATGGTAGGAGAGATATTGGCCATGTTTCCTTCTTCGAAAGCATCAGGTGCAGGGATGGGATTTTTGAACCAATCGACTGCATTGGGAGTGAAGTCTTTGGTTTCCACAACATATTGGTCATGGGACTACTGTGGGAGGAAGTATGCGCGATGGTGCATATCGTCCCATGGAAATTCAGGGTTGGTCATGGCTTCCATAATGTCTTCATCGGACTGGAAGATGGGAAGACTGGAGGAAGAAGGGTCACCCGAGGAGGTAGTGATGTGTGACGGGTCATCTGGAGGAGAAGGGCTCAGATGCGCAATGTCAACAGATCCAAGGTCGACTGAGGAGGAACCGAGAGTATCTGCAGGTTGAAGGTTAGGTGAACTATCTCGCAAGGATGATGATAGGTACAAAATGGTGGTGGACGACGCTGTTGGTTCGATAGTGGGAGGAGGAATGTGAATGGGAGTAGGAATATCCTCTGGTCCTATCGAAGTAGCCTTGAATCAGCGGTACATGTCTAAGGAGGAACGATACTCGTCAAGGCGGGGGAAAGAGGTGGTTTGTGCGCAAGGTTTTGAGTTTCGGGATAGAGTCCAGGATAGTGACGTAGACTTCGTGGATGTCAGAGTCGGGAAACGTCTCGTTGACCAGAATCTTGAGGTGCGGCAATTCAGGACACATATGGGTGGCGTGACCGACGATATCGCACAAAGCGCATTGGATAGCGGGCTTTGGCGGTCGCGGAGGGGTAGGGGTTGTCGGGGCAGCCTGGTCCTGATGGGTTGCCCCCTTACGAGCTTTGCCTTTCTTTCCGGGGGCTGGCACCACAGGGGTAGGGTCCTGTGGAGGCGCTGGGGGCCCGGAGGAAGTGAGGGGGACCGGTTGAACCGGTGTCAAAGCAAGGTAAGGTTTGGGGTGACTGGGAGGGGTAGCGGCTGGGGGGAGATTAGGGAAAGTTTTAGCGAGGAGGAATCTTTATAGACGCCGGGGGAGACACTGGTCAAGGAATCGACGGTTTGCTTGTTGGCTACGAAAGAGATGGTCGTCCCGGAGGAGGTCGGAGACGGCGGCTCATGATAAGATAGCTGGTCAATGGTGACTATCTTCCCATTATGTGGAAAAGACATCTTGCGGAAGACCGCGGATGGGACAGCAGACATGGCATAGGTGTAGCTTCGCCCCAATAGAATGTTGTAGTCTAGAGGGGCGTCAATGACTTCGACATCAACGCAAACAGTCTTACCGGCGAGGGTGATGGGACAATTACGAAACAGGCCAATAGGCTGGGAGGCATGACCGTCCCACGCTCGAAGGGTGATCGTGGAAGGGGCCAGCTCAGGGGATCCGAGTTGCTTCCAAACCGAAGCGGACATCACGCAGGTGGATGCCCCCTCATCAATTATACATCGGGAAACGTTGGCGTTCCGGATTTTGACTGGGATTTGGAAGGCGACAGAGGGAGGAAGAGGAGGATGGTATGATTGAGTGGCGTCGAAAACAATCATTTGGTCATCAGCAAGATCTACAGCGCCCACGGCAGATAGTAGAGCCTTCTTTTGGGAAGGGCACGACTGGAGGAGTTCCAGTGTGGAAATGGCAGCAGGAGATTGCGCCAAATCATCTACTATGCTATATGAATGAGCAGCTCGACCGGAAGCAGCGTTTCGACGTAAGGGTCCCTTAGGAATCTTGGTATGAACCTCAACTTTGGGTTGAGGGATATGTAAGGGGCCACTGGATGTCGAAAGAGGCTCTGTAGAACCTGAAGAAGGAGGCTCGGGGGCAGACTGAGCAGGAGGCTTGGGGTACTAGCGAGACCGAGTTTAAAGGTGAAGGTCGATGGTTGGGGATGGATCAGAGGTCATCATGAGGATCTGGTAATCGGAGGAACCAGAAATGGAGGGTGGAGTGGAGACCCGCCCATCAGGTGGTTGGGTAGCCATGAATCCTTGCTGAGGGAAAGGATTAGTAAACACAGCTGGTTGAGTAGTGGCCACATTAGGGGGAGCGTGAGGGGAGGCATGTTGTCCGCGCAATGGGGCTTGATACTCCCACATCTGCCGCATCTGTGGTAAAAGGGGCCAATCGTGGGTGTAATGACCGTAAACACTGCAACACGAACAAGGCTTGTTGGTATGAAGAGGCCTGTCCGGCTTGGGCTGAGTGCCCTGTTGCTGGTTAGCAGTGTTAGGGTCAAAACCTTGAGGATTGGGTCCACGAGTACCAGGGGCAGATTGATTTGGATTGCCTCTCTGCCTTCTTTGAGAAGAAGGGGGATTAGTCGCACCCTGCTGTGCAAATACTTGCCCTGGAGGGGGCTGTAGGTGCTGTTGCTGGGGTTGAGGAGGCAAGGGAGGTGGAAGCGCATATGCTGGAGGAGCTGGCATACCAGGCTGCGGATAAGGGTAATGGTTAGGTTGGGAAACATTGAGGTAAGCAGGAGGTTGGGCAAAAGGAGGAGGCATGCCGTATCCTGGGTACATGCTACCGGGAGGGGGAATAGTGCTAGAGGTGCTGGCCCCTCCGTGAGGGAGACCGTAGCCCATAGGAGGTTGAGCATACGGATGGGAAAGGGCTCCAATGATACCGTCGGCGGAATGAGATGCCCCCGGGGCGTTAGCGCCACCGGGCCTGGGGAGGTCAGGAAGGACGGTATAAACATAACCAGACTGGGCGTAGATTAGGTCATATTTCAAGGCTATTTGGAGGGCGGATTCTTCGGTTTGAGGGAAATGGGAGGCGACATCTTTGCCGATGGGAGCTAGGAGAGAGCGAAGGAACCAGTCCATATAGATCCGATCTTCGAAGGGGGGAGCTCGACATAAGCTGCGTCTACGTCGCCATTCCTAAACATGGGTGGAAAGGCGGGTCGAAGATGTTTTCTTAAAGGAAGTCAAGAGCTCCGTACCGGTATCGTATCGGAGAGGGAGCTGGAAGTAAGATAAAAAGGCTTGGGCAATGGTCGCAAAGGTGGTATGGGAAGAGGTGGCTTGGTCGACATACCATTTAGAAGCTTCGCCGGTAAGCGTGCGTTGGAACAAACGAAGACGGATGGAGTCATCGGTAATGGAATTGGAGGAACACCACATGTGGAAAGATCGAACATGATTGGTTCGATCTTCTCCAGCAAGGCCTTCGAACTTAGGGATGTCGGAGGGGAGCTTGGTTGGCATAGCGGGCCAACCAACATCGTGGCGGATAGGGTCATTGATCAACTGATTGAAATCGGGGAGGCTGAGGCCTGCAATGTACGGCAGCAAGGGTATGGCCGAGGTAGTTCCTGTGGCGGTTCCGCTAGTAGTGGTTCCGGCATTAGGGCCTGGAGCACCGCTAACGTTAGGCCCTGGACCAGACATAGTGAAGGTGACAGGGGGAGAACTAGGAGGAGAAGGAGAACCCAATGAATCAGAAGAGGAGTCGGAGTGCAGACTCGGAGGAGGACTGGCTCGACGACGGCGGGACGGAGCAGGTCGATCGACCGGAAACTGAGGGTGAAGGCCAAGAAGTCTCCGGAAAAGGCACCTTGGGGGCGAAATGATGACGGGAAGAAGGAAACCGACAAGGGTAGAAAGGGACAGAATCAAGTGAGGTCAAGGGCAGAAAAAGTGCAGTGACAATTGATCTTAGAGTCTTTGCCAGGCGGTGTTAACCAGGCGCTTCTTCACTTAGGATCAGTGTGTGGTGTGCGTTAATTTTAATTTTTTAAAACCCTTTTCGTTTTGAGAGAAATAAAAAAGTGTGCTGCGTAACTGAAAATAGATCTGCAGAGAATAGTATATAATGCTGAAATAACAGAAAATTAACAGCTACTATTGCATCTATATAACCCAAGGAGGCGGGTCCCTCAAAACTAGTCTAAAAAAAAGGGAAAAAATCTAGTCAAAACACACTGAAAAGAGGCCAATAGATCTAAGGTCAAAAGGGACAGGGATCTAAAGGATAAAGCTGCTGAAAAGAGGTGCAGATCACAGCCAAGAGACAGAGGCAAGGTGGCTGGAAAAAGGGAGGAAATCAGAAAAAAGCGGAAAGGACAGGGAGGAGGTCCTAAAGGGAGGTCCAAACAAAATGACAAGAGGTGATTTGAAAGGAAGAAAGGCTGATTTAAAGGGATCTGAAGAGGAGGTTTCAGATCTGAAAAAGGGAAGGCTGAAACTCTGAAAAACAGACGGCTGAAACAACTAAAACTCTTCCACAAAAAGTGGAGGGTACTGAAGCCCTAGGGGGCTAGGGTCCCACTTAGATGAGTAAAAACAGATCAGAACTAGGTCAAAACGGGCTGAGACAGAGGCTGGAAAACCCTGACAGAAGCTTCAGCACAACCCAGAAAAATTGCAGAAAAACCACTGAAAAATGGGCAGGTCGCAGGTCCTGACCTGTTTTCAGTGCAGGTCGCAGAAAAGAGGCTGAAAAGTGCGACCTAGAGGTCCAGGTCGCAGTTTTTGGGCTGTAAAGTGCGACCTCCCGTTCCGGTTGTCTCGGCGGCAGATTTTCAGAAAAGTTGTCGTCTCAGTTGCGGCTGATGTCGCTTACCTGCGCAATAGGGCCAGAAACACACGGAAGTTAAAAATTTTAATGTTTTAGGGTTTTATGTGAGAAAAACAACATAAAAATAGGAAAAATAAACAGCTGAAAAGAAACCCTAGGGTCTGAAGTAGCTAGATATGCAGGAATATGAAAAACGACAACGGTCGTAATTTAAAACCCGTGTGGAGTCGCCATTTGTTAGTATGAATCCTTTGTCGAAGTGTACGAAAAAGGACCACTTTAGCTACGCATAAATAATAGCCCTAACAACAAAAGTGGCTACCAATATCTTCAGATCTGCGGTTAGTTGAACAAGAAAAGAGCTGCAAAAACCAGATCTATGCATGAAAAGACATTAAGCGGTAAAAACAAGGGTTTGCTCCATATACCAATAGACAAGACAAGAACAATTTTTGAAAGAATTTTTGTATTAATTGGGCACCTGGGAGGAAAACAAGAAGGCGTATCTAATTCTCCTCAGTGGGATGGGTTCTTGGAAGTCCTCAGCACTTCAGATCTAAGATTTCTCTCTCTTGTTGGTGTAGAAAACCCAATGCAAAGAATAGAGCTCAATGGGAGCTCACACAGCAAATGATGGAAAAAATGTGACCAAGTGTATAGATCCAGAGTGATCTAATAGGCAACAAAAGGTGAATAATGGTAGGAAAAACCCTCCTATTTATAACAAAATATTGGGTCATTCTAGATCTTGGTGCATGATTAAAATAATGTTAACCAAATCTAGATCCACATTTTATGGAATATTTTATTATATTTGTTGGAGGGAAAAAGTATTTGACTTGGGTCAAATCCCTTTTATTTGTCAAAAATAAATAAATAAATGATTTATTTATCTTTTTAAGGAAGTGGTTGAAAGATAATCAAATAAATAATGATTTATTTAATTATTTGTGGGTGATTTGGTCATATTTAACAAGGAATATTATCTAAATAAGATTAAATAATTATTCCTAGAAAATAATAAGATAAATAAATGTTTATCTAATTAATTTCTTTGTTTTTGGGTTAAACATGACTAGGAATAATAATTAAATTATGGTTTAATTAATTATTCCATGAGGAAAATTAAACAAAATAGGTTTGTTTAATATTTCCTTTTTGGGGTTTCCTGTTTAGACCATAAACAACCTAATAAATGTGGTTTATTAAGTTATTTTACATAGTGAAAGCAATTTTACTTAGGGTAAAATTGGTCTTACATGGTGTACTTGAGTCCATCTAATGATAATAGGTTAGATGACCAAAAAATGGTGTAACAGAAAACTGATGTTGGCCTGTGACTGCACAAAAGGTGGAGAAGGAAAAAGGAAGGGAAATCCTAACTGTCAAAGAGCTTCAAATGAATCTATCTACCTTTTAATTGAGTTGAAAGAGGAAAGTGTCACTGATTAAGTGCAATGGTGAGCTAAATCCTTACTGCCCTCATTCATTCCATCTACCCCCCTTCCTACCCTTCATTTTTCCTAATTCTGAACTCCAACTCTATAAAGACCATTTATCCCTTTACATTTTTATTTTCCCCATGTCATTCCCTTTTATTTCATGACCGCACACTCAAATTTCTTTTCGCATTGGCCAAATCTAAAAATACTTTAATTTTCATCTCCTACAAACCTTTCGAAATGTGATATGCGATGAAGTGGGACCCATTCACCCACCGCACTTCCTTTCATTTAATTTCCCTTAAAAATAATTAAACCTTACCATCTGATTTCCTAATTCCTTGATTGCGATTAAAGTGGGGCCATTTCTCCCTAACATGTCACCTTTTCCCCATCATCCATCGCACATCGCTAAATATAAACTTTGTAGATCGACAATTATAAATTTTCGCGCTTCACACAGTTTTTAACTTAACTTTTAAGTACCCGCAAAGTATCTTGTTTAAATTGTGATGCAGGGCCCCACCTCCATCTGCCACGTCATCTTCCCCACTCCCGCACTTCACACTTCATAGGTTTTAATGTTTAACCCCCGCCTTCTCCCACATAAAACTTGCACTCTATAATTTGTGGGCGTGGGTCCCACCTCCTTGCCACGTCATCAATATCCCTCATATGGCCTATCTTTTGCCCATTTCAGTGATAAAAAGTCCCACTAAATTCATTCCACTTCCGTCATTTATGCCCCCTCCGAAATCTGGTTCCGGTTTGCAATTTAAAACACAGCATGGGATTTTGGGTGGAACTTGCAATATGGTTTATTCAATTTCCACAGGATAACCTTCACTAAAGAGTTCAGAACACACAACACAACTAGCTATTCCACAATGAGAAGTGGAAATCATGAGCATTAGAGAGTGGAGGTCTTCAAACAATAGGTGAAATAATATGATGAAGGCCAGATTGCTCACCTGTTCTCAGCCATTCCTTGCCACTCCTTTGAAGGTTTTGGAATTTTTCCTCCTTGGCCAACTGTTTTGTTCTTTTTACTCATTAGATAGTGATGTTTTGCTGGTAAAATCCTGTTTTTAACGAATTCTGTTTTAATTTTTATGTTGCAGAATTGATTTCTTGATGCATGCTCTGATAGTTTGTTAGGATATTTTTGTTTTCACCTATGTGGGTCGATCATGATATAATATTCAGTCATAAACCCTCGAGGAGAATTCTATATGTAGTGAGTTCTATGATGAAATAAGGGTTCTGGAATTTTGAAGAAATCTAGTGTATTTTTGTATGGTTGTGCTCCCTGTGCTCTGAGACATATATTTAGGAGATATGTTTAAACTTAATGTGATATAGAGTTGCTATTTGGATTCCAAATGGAGCAATGAGTAGTATGTATATGTTTTCTTCTATTATTAGTAATCTCTTTTTTTATTTGTAATCATCTGTCATGCTATCTTGCTTTGAAGGTTTTGAAGGAGTTTTATGCAAGGTAGCTTGGGTGGTATACAATTTTATTCATGAATTCGTGTTTGTATAATGCTCAGTGTTAGCGCTCATGTATTAATCTTGTTTCACTGCGGTAGATTCATACTCCTGAGAATATTTTTGTTGTCCATACCTCATTCATATCCATTTCCTACGGAAGGTCTACGAGGAAAAATATTAATCCTCTTAAACCTGCCTCTTGTGGGTCTTGTGAGTTCCTTCTCCATTCTTTCTCAACATCTCTACATATTTTTAAGGTTTATGCTCATTGTTTTATACTTGGCTGGATTAAAAACCATCTAACCTCAGATCCTCTGAGAACCTCTCAATTTTTGGGAATTCACATGAATTAGGCTCAAATGGTCTTCTCTATTCTTGAATCACTAAAACCATTATTCTCTTGACCCACTTTCTTTGTCAGAGGCATTTATACGGAGTTGTTCATATTTAACATTTAATCTTAATTATTCCCTAGGCAATCGTCTTTCACAACTCAAGGCTATCTCTAGGAGCGACAACAACTAATATGAAGATATTTTAAAAGCTGTTCAAGGGAAGGTCATTGTTGAAACGCAGTAGATCAATCATGATTTGCCAGTAAATTTCCCTTCTCATCCTTGGTTGGATACTCCTGAGGGTCATGAATCTCTATGAAGGATTCTTGTTGGATACTATTTTCGTGCCTCCCATGTTGGATATTTCCAGGACTTAAAGTAGGTGGATACATTGTAGAGAATTTTTTGGCCTTTGAGACAACACACAAAGTGAAATTCAAAGTTACAATTGGTATTTTCAAGTTCAGCTCTAGATGGCTTGTATCGGTGCATTGGATGTTGAAAAATATATTGGGGATTTCTACATACATTGCCTTTGCCAGCCACGTCCGGCTTCCCAATATAAATATCTATGCTCTACTTCTAGTTTTATTGTTTGTGTATGGAATCTTTTGGGTCTATTACAATAAGCACATGTTTTGGAAACAAAAAAGAATAATGTGCAGCATTCCTTTCAAATATGTGTACAAGGTCAGTATTGATATCAACAACGATGAACCATTTTTGAGAAGAAATGTTTGACCAGTGCTTCACATACAAGTCCTCATGGCCACAAAATTTTTCACTTATATATCAAACAAAACCTTGTGATTCATTGTCCACATTCTGGTATCCAAAAGGATGAGGAAAATATTACACCCAATACGAAGTTGCATCAAAGCGTTCAGTTAAACTATTTCTAGAAGCCACGAGGATTAATAATAGCGTAATATGTCCATGGATACGATGGAAAAAGGCTCAATGATTGAATACTAAATTTTGTATTTATATAGAATGAAAAATTGATGGGACTCCAATCAAATACATAGGCTCCTTATTTTTCCCAGCATCAGTTCACAATTCTAAAATTGTATGCATTGTTTAACCTCCAACCCGGAATTGTGAAACGATGAGGTTATAAATTTGAGGATATTGTATTTCAGAAGGGACAAATACATAGGATGATATAGATTAGAGAACTACATGTTGAAATAAAGAGGCCTATTTCATATAACGAGGAAAGGAGAGGAGAAGGTACGAATACAACATCACGCAAAATTAACCAGTCGATCGCTCCCTCTGTTGTTGGAGTCCGATATTTTCTTGCGCCATGTAAAGCATAAGATTTAAAGATTAATTAATGTGTTTTCTTCCCTATTATGTTCAACTCATTTATTCATTTCAATATTATACTCTCTATGTAAATTAAATCATTGACAGAGCGTGCGAGCTGGATAGGTTGGCCGCTGCATCAGCTCAACACCACTCTAAATACTTCATGATCATTTAGATTATGGTTTTCTAAGTGAGTGCACTTAATTCTTTGTTATTTAATTTTAATTTCACAATCCCATTTATGAATATTTTGTCTCTTTTCAAATTGCATCGTAGCGCACAGGGTAAGCGAGTTTATCAGATTCCAGATTCTATACGTTTTGATTGCATAAATCTATGATAGTAATTCGTAACCTCATGTTCCATAAATACAAGAATCACTCTCATATTTGGAATTCATTTTAATTTTAATGATTGTGATATGTGGTAAACATATGGATGCCAGTATGGGTTGAATTAAAAACAAAATCTAAAAGTGCTTATATTTCCTAAATGGGTATGTTTAGAACAGAGGTCTCATATTTCTATTATTTGGTAATTTATAATGCTAGTCCAATATTACTTGCAAGGCATTTGAGAGCAAGAGTGGTTTTTGTCTCGATCTTATTCACACAGTAAATGTATTTGAAGTTATTAAAGGGGTTTGTTACCTAGAGCTGAACTAGGCAGAATTAGTACATATTTGTTAATTCTCTTTCTTAATTTTCCCTTGCACAAGAATGGGTTTGAATTGATCTTTAATTTCTTTTCAACATTTTCATTCTTCCCTTTTGATGTTGTTTAGGCATTGCTTGGTTTCTAGTCAAACAAAAGTTAGGATTTACCTTCTGTTTGTCGATAATTATAATTTATTTTTGCAACTGCTAATAGTTCATGTTTTCCTTTTATTTTTCAAATGTCTCATTTTCAATTGTCAGGATTGGCATTTTCTCAAGTTTCCTTTGAAGTGTGGGATTGAATTTAATTTGTTGAGATTGATGCACAAGTTAGAATAGAGTTTCATTTGCAGGTTGTTGGGGGCTCTCTCTGGAATTTCCAGTGCCGCATCTCAAATTTCACGAACTCCAAGACTGAAAATTAAATGTTGGTTTATTAATATGCCCTATATTACACCCAACATTTTGGCGCCATTGTCTGGGAGGCGCTCAGGGGATTGACCTTGGTGACATGTTTCATTTGTTTTTTTTTTCACCTAGTTTCTCTTGCAAATTTCTATTCTTTGAATTTATTTATTTTTTGCACACATTTATTATTTTAATTTTTTTCATCTTGTCTGGTGTTGTAAGAACCCCCCCCCCACATATATATACATTATTCCTATGTTGAAAAATGTACCAGTTGACTTCTTGAAAATAAGAAAATGTTATTTTGAAGAATCATTCAATGAGGAGTTTTGATGTTGCTGCAGAAATATACAAATCATCCAATGATGAACTCATAAGTGAAGAATTTAATATTTTTCTTGAACATAAAGATAATATTATTAAATATTTTATTTCAAAGTTGGAGGATTTGCATGAAGAACATGAGAAGGATGAAGAACCATTGTTAATATTTTGCACCAACTGTATTAAGAAGCACTTCCTTGGAAGGGGTCCACCCAGTAGCCTAAAAGAACTACAAGGAAAAGACCCTCTAGCGGAGGTTATAAAGGAGGTTTTTAGTGTTATAACATTGGCCAAAATTGACAAAAAAAAATTTGCTACAACATCCGTTTTTGGTAACAAAGGTTTTGACGGAGCTTTTAACAAAACTTCAACACAATTAATAAAAATAGGCGGCCAAAGGTTTTTACGGATATTTTTCTCATCGATGTGTGCATCATGTGTGAACACACCGGTGCATTTTAACCTGCACACATCGGTACCATAAACATACCAAGCACTGGGATGGAAAACAAATTTCAGAAGCCCTAGGGTGTTTAGAAATGTCCTGGTGCATGTCACGCACAAATACGCATCAGGCCGATAGAAGGTGCATGCATCAATGCCATTAATGTGTAAAAATGCATCGGGACATTAAGGTGCTAAAATGCATCGAGCTGTTAGCTTATAAAATTGCATCGACACGTTAAAGGTAAACCATACCAATGCATGCAATACTTATCCGCCCGCGTTGTAGTCATTCATAAAGTGCACCAGGCATTCTAATTGGTATTGGTATTTGGTGTAGTGCTCATAGGTCGTAGAAACACACCCATGCACAGTATCATACAAACGCATTGGTGCGCAGTATCATACACACACACCAGTGTTCATTTTCTATTTTTTAATTACACCCGTGACAGTGTAATTATTGTGATTTTTAAAAATTCGTTATTCATCCAAAGTCGACACATATCTTATAACAATATTCATATCAATTAATTTTTTATTAATGCATTTGAATGTGATGTTTGGATGAATTTGTTATATCATATCATCAGATTTCTCATCTCTTCATTATAATATTCAATCATCCATATATTTAATCAGTGGTGTAACATTTGACATCGACAATGGAGAAAACAATAGAATAAATTAAAACATATATATATATATATATATATATATATATAGATATGTATGTATGTATACATATGTATACATACATATATATATGTATACATATATATGTATATATATGTATACATATATATGTAAGTATACATATATATATATATATATATATATATATATATATATATATATATATATATATATAAGAAAATATTTTTCATACAAAATGGGACAATTACTGGTATCCCTTTGTCTTTCAATTGGGACACTATTTCCATTACATTAAACAAAATTTCTGATTTCACAGAAAAATATTTCAAAAAAATACAACGCCTTGCTTTTATATCGAAACATATTGATCATCATTCTTCACTGGAACTGGTGTCACTCCTCAAGCTACTTCCATGACTTGGGTTATTTGGAGGATTTTTTTTTCATTGTGTTGATTGATTTCTTCTTCTTCAAGTTCCATCTACAAACATAAAAATAAAGTGTAATGAGTGTATATACGTTGGTGAGAATAATGAAAATTTCAATATTAAATAATATACATCAATGTAAATCCAGAAGAAATGTACCATAGCAAGAATTGACTCATGAACTATACACATTCTTTCAAAAACAAATTTCATGCCATCTTTCAACAATTCATTTGTTGACACAGTTCTATACTTTTTTTCCTGCAAGTTTTATATCCCATAACAAATCGTAGATTTAATATAAAAGATTTTTTTGTTATATTAAAAGAATATAGATACTTACAAATTCCACAATTAATTTCTGATATGCCAATATATACTGATAACCCATATTTAACCCAATGTCAATCAATTCTTCTGATGGTTCTTCTTTGTATGTTAGCACATGTTTGAAGATATTCAATGAGGATTGTTGTATAACAACTTAAAATATACAAAAATGAAATCTAGTTAAGTTGTTATAAGGAAGTAACAATTACTCACAAACATAGATATCAACCCTTTTCTTCCTTGTTGTATTGTTTTATGTGCTGAATGGGTTCCATTTCTTTTCTTTTCTACAAGAAAATACTTGAACATTAATATTTAATTCTAAATTATTTATTTATTGTACCTAATCGAAAAATTCAATTATTACATATTACATTTGGAGCATGTTGTTGTTGAGATGTCTCCTCATGCGATGGAATTATGTCCATTTCTTTGACCATCTCCTTGTACACCTTTTTGGACATTCCTACTGGCATATTTCTAATATCATCTCGTTCATCCTTTGAGATTTTCATAATCTTCCTGAAAAAAGTAACATGACAATAAAATATTTAATTTTTTGTATTGATATATGAAAACTAAATATAACAAAATTGATATTTATAATGATTTCTTTGTAGTAATATATACATATAATTCTATAAAAAAATTTAAAGGAATATTACTTTTTCAATCCTTCTTTTTTGATGTTGTACATTTTGCTATTAAAATTATGACATGTCTCATTGACCAATTATTTGGAAACTCTTCCTATAGTTTAAATAAAATTTGGTACTTGGAATCATTGGATCAATTTTTGTATCTAAGTGGAAATAATGTCTATATATTCGTTCCACTTGATCCCTCAAAATTTAGTAATTTTTTCCCCCTTTTCGTTAACCTCCAGCACCACTCCAGATGAGATAAGAAACAATTCATTTTCATTTTCTTCTATTTTTTTTTCTTTTCTTAGAAAAAAATTCATTTTCTTCATTGTTGGTCCCTGTATAACATTAAACATATTTTTTGGGTGCGGGAATCACAGTTAAGAAAACTCCTTTCAACACTTAATTGTCACCCTGAGGGTTTGTAAACTTAGAGACAAAGCACAAGAAATTCCAGAAGAGGTATGAAATTTTCCTATCTCTTTTCCTACTTCTTAAATCAAGATCTTGTATAATTTAAAAGAAATATCACACAAAAATTTACACCAAAGAAGTTCTAGTATGATAGTGCGAAATAAAATACTTTGTGAAGAAACCAAATAAAGGAACTTTCACACTGCTGTAAAAAATCTTGTTTTCTGAAATGAAATTCTATGTTTATCTCTAGTATAGATGTTGGAAAGTTCACAAGTGGGTCATTGGAAAGGGCTACCTTCTTCAGGATCTTTCTTCTTACACCAAGCTGTTATTTTTGTACTCCTGTAGTATCCTTGCACTAGTACAGGTACAGGACTTATGTGCAAGAAGTATATTTTACACTTGTACTGGAGATTTATGTCTTTGTGCAGGGGCTCTAAGCTTCAAGCTTCAAGCACTCTGTTCCTGTAACAAGATAATGGTTCCTATACCAGAATAAATATTCCCACACAAATTTTTCCAATTACTTCCGGGAAAAGAAAGGGTGTGCTAATCTATGAAAAGAATTTGCAAAGGTGAATCATAATTCTGAAATAACTTGCAAATGCCAAAGAATGCTCCAACCAACTAAATCTCACAATGAAAATAAGATTTTAAATAAAACAAACTTCAAAAGTCAAAGCACACTTTCTTCAATGCAGTGAAATAAATAACTCAAGTATGACGACATGCTTTTATCCCTATGATAGTTACTCACATAAACCAGATTTACCTTTAATATTTCTTAACTCGAAAAGGTTCACTTTAACTGATAAGTTTTAATTTTTAATTATTTAATTTTAAAAATATAAAGTGTAGGCACAAATCGATGTGTCGTAACGACATTCGTTCATTAGTTAACAAAGCATATTTTAATTCCTAGGATTTTAACTATTGGTATTAAAAATACTTCTATTTGCTAATAAAAATTTATTTGCAGAAATACATTGAATTATTATGAAGGAAAGGAATGAAACAAATTTTCTATAATGAACCGACAAAACCCAGTTGCAGAAATTATAAATTCACTAGTGCAGGAATAACGTGCTTGCACGATTCCAGGTGGAAATAAACTGAGATTCGTTAAAATGAAATGATTGAAAGTAAATCAGAATTAATTAATATTCACGCCACAGATCCGTCACACATTGAATTTCAATGAAATAAAATCAGAATTCTTATGAGGAAATAAATCATAAACTCAATCCACGCTTTGCATTCAAATAAAATCAACACACACCTTTAACTAAACGAAAGCAAAAGGGAAAACGAGTTGGGTTGGTTGGGCCCTAGGTAACTAGATTGTTTCCCGTTTTAGGAAAATTGAAGCTTCAACACTCAAAGATGCATCAGTAATAGATTAAAACACAGAATGTAAACACCATGACGTAGCTCCATGTATTAATTCCAAATCAACAAAAATACATCATAATTATGAATCCAACCCAAAACGAGGGTGACAATACAAAATTACAATTTTTCTAGAGTTATGGTAGCATGGCTATCACTCCATAACTTCTATCTAAAATCTATATTTATACAACCCTTTTGGCCTATGGCCATTAAGAAATTACATACAATTGTTCTAATCCAACCTTTCGGTTGAAACGAAATAACAACTATCATTACAAAATAAGCCTGCAGCTATAACAAAATGCTAATCTAATTGTTGGTTGACGACCGAATCTTCAATCATATACCTGAATATAACCCCCTCTGAATTCAACTCAATATGGCTGCAACATAACAAGTTGAGTTGGAACAAGATGCCCGTGTTAGGTAACGATCTGTCGTGAAAGTTTAGGAACAGCCAGCTACCATTAATGGTGCAGGAATCTGCCTGCACTAGACCATGCTGATACAACGATTAATGTGTTTTCTTATCAAAATAATTTAGGAAGAGAAATTTTAGTTGTAAGAATATAAAATGCATAAAATCTGTTAAAAATTATTAATTATGTACTTAATAAACCTTAATTATGAAATATAAAACTAGTGCAGGGATAGGGCAGGATTCTTAGACTAGTGAACAAATAAGGAAGTTTATGAGGATAAAACAGAGGCTTATGATTGTGGTTTTAATGTAGGAAAGGGGTTAAAAATGAGGCATTTTATCCTACCAACATCCTCCCATCCATAATTAGTTGTGTGTCCTCACACAACCTTTACCTGCTGCAAAAATCCAAAAATAAGGAGTCTCCCTTTAATCATGAACTTGTATGTTGAACCCTGCTTTCACTATATTCATTATTTTACCTCAAGCTTATTAAGCTATTGGGTCATATTTTTAAGACGTTTATAGCACTTTGAGGCCCGAAAATTCAATCCCTTGACTTGTCGTTTTTTATCTTTGAATTTTTCTTCCAATTTCATTTTTCCTTGCTTCTGCACTATATCCTGCTCCTTCATGGCTTGGTTTAATGCTTCCAAGTCATGAACTCACTGATCGAGCTCTTCTATCTGATTGTTCAGATAGAGGGTAGAGTTAGCTATTTCCAAATCGTCTGGTGCAAGAATCCTCTCTACAACTGACTCTAAACATGTACCATCATCGCCGAGGTCAACGTTATCTTGGCCACCCAATTTCTATATTTAAATTTAATCTAGGGTTTCACTGCCCAGAACTGCCATATCACCAAGGGTCTATGTTGGGCTAGAATTGTGAATTATGGATAAAACATGCTTCTCTAAATAGATGACAGTCTATAAAAACATATTAAATACTATACGACTACCTTTCCTCACTCAGAACAAACACACAGAAAGGATTAGAGGCTCACTAATGCTTCTAAATGGCTCCTTCTGTCGCTTCCGTTGTAGCTTCAAATTCAAGCGGTTTATAGGAAAAATGCTTCCTGCAAGAAAGAAAACTAAAAAAGAAGAAGATAGGAATAATACAGATGTCTATTCAAGTTAGTTATCTAAATCAGTAAAGCATAAACAATATACATCAACTAAGATCTTGCTATATGGAAAATCAAAGTCAATACAGATGCATATAGGGAAAAGTAAGTTGTATTCTTTATGGATGATAGAAGGAGAGGTTACAACCAAATGACTGATTTGACGTGACCCTTCCAGCAAAAATCCTCAACCCCATCACAGTATAAATCTATCTAGCAGCTGTTACACAAATCTAACTCTCAATTGAAAATCCTCTAGCATTTCTCTACTCAAATTCTTCCTTCTCAAACACTCAGATCTGTGCTCAATTTAAAGATGAACTAAAGGTAGTTTTGTAGTGAATGAATTTCCAATAATAGGAAAGACATGTTCCCATTCATGTCGATGTCAAATGGACACTTGGATTCGAAGCTTAGGAAATGATAATGAAGCGCCCATTTCGCTTACGTCGAAGAAGGCAAAACTCGAGGCAACATCAAACCAACCTCAGCCTCGTAGCTAGCCCTACGAGGACAGGAGAGGGCTCTCTCCGGGTCTATCTCAGCAAAAGGTTTTCAGAAGGGCTGAGATGACCAAAAGCATAACTGATCTTAGGCTAGTAAACTGATAGAAAGGGTTTTAATAAATGTTGGGTTTCTGGGCTGTGTGAGGCAAAGACAGCAAGAGCAGAGATCAAATGAAAAACACAGATTATCTCCTGAGGCAAGGTAAGCGTGAAGTTTAGCAATTAAATTGAGATAAACGGAATGACAAGACTGCCGAGAAGTCGACAAGGGCATAGAAGATGGATCCTTGTCGAACAGAAGAAAACATTAACTATGAATACTTCCTCAAGACAGAGCAAATAAATTGAATTCTGCCTTTCTCACTTAGAAACATTCAATATTGAAATGGCGATTAATGAACTGTGAACATAACGATGACATATGAAACAAAAGGAAAAACATTTGCTAAATTTCAAGCCACAAGAATCTCAAAAAACAGAGTTGTATCTCTTCATTAAAATCTTTGTCTAAGACTGTACAATAAAACTCTAATTTTCTCCTACCTCAACTCTCAGAACACCCTCTATACAAATGATTATTTTAATACATTAAATAAACTATTCTAGAAAAAACAAATCGACCCCAAAACAGGGGCGATGTTTCACCTGCAGTTACAACAATAGAACATGTAACAACTTTCTCCTCGAAAATCTCTAACCAAAAAAGCCTAACAATTGGAGCAGAGACTCCATCGTATGACTAACTGAGGTCATAGATAAGAACGAATCCTATTCATCTGGTAACAGGTGTCTTTGTTTATTTTTGGCTGAAGTGAAAGGGCCAGGTGTTGGATTGCAAAAGGGACGCTTGTTTCGACAAAGGGAAGAAACTCAGGTTTAATGAATCTCAATGCGATAATTCTTGACGTGCATTTCTGTCCAAGCTCCAAGTTCTGTACTGCAACAAGGTGCTGAGAGAGTCCGAGTTTCTCAGTGTGGGCATGAAACAGGCCTTGTGATCGATGGGAAAAACTATTCCTTAATATCCCGATATAGTTCCTTGCCCCATTCCGCTGCGGATGCAATGGTCCCTGACCCGGTCATCTGACCCTTGCTACGCTTAGTTTGGTAGATCTGATGAGTTCCAGCTTTGGACTTGGTAACCCAGCCTTTGAGATCTACATTTGAAATTCAGTGTGCCACAGCCCACGGCATCTCGACGCGCCCACAGCCATTGCCCGGATCTTGTCTTCGTGCTGATCAAATGTTGCGATACCTTCATTGGACTTAATTGTCCACAATTTCAACAAAAACAGCCACAGAATTGATGTCCTTATCATGAGCTGCTACCGCAGCAAGTGATGAGAGCTTGATTGACTTACTAATACCACTAGGATAGTCGTTTAAAGTTGAAGAGTACGTAGTCATCATTTTTGAGACTTGCCCCTTCCAGATCAACACAAGCAAATCTCTCTCTTAAATCCTTAATACATCTCTCTAAATGAACCTCCCCAGCCACTGCAAGAACCTGTTCACCTCTGCGTTTTATTTTCTCTTATGCGGCCCATTCGGGTACATATGCACTCTGCTTCAATGTTTAAAATCACCACAAAACATAAATAAAAATCACCACAAGCATAATAAAAATCTACTGCACAATGATCAAAACTTGTTGGCAATTCGTTGAAGTTGTTTTGGATGAAGACTGGGCGCACAAATGAAATTCTGGATGTTGTTGCTCTGTGGGTCGCTCGACCTCCAAGTGGGTCGCTCGACCTCCAAGTGGGTCGCTCTAGTTATATTTTTGCACTGTGAGAAACTCCCGAGTGGGTCGCTCTACGCCCAGGTGGGTCGCTCGACCTCCAAGTGGGTCGCTCTCCCCGTTTGGATTCGTGAAGATAATTCATTCCTTTTGCAATCTCAAGAGCAATTCTCACTGCATTTGCAGGTTGTAAACGTTCTTTCTTTGGAGGTAATTGTTCAAATCTCCGTTTGGAAGATACTCTGCAATGATCATCATAGGAACATTTTGTATGACAGCACCCACGAATTGAACCACATGAAGATGCCGAACCTTTTGTAGCAGTGTCAATAGTTTGTATCATTTTCATAGGAATAGAAACCATTCCCATCCTAACCCGGATTCCTTTTGAGACATTTCAAATACAAACTGTTCAATTGATTGGATACCGAATCGATGATATCTTGGCAATAAATTGGACTCATGTAATATAGAACATCATGAACAGTGGCACTCAACATAGTACGTAATACTCTTACACACCTGAATTGAATTGTTAGAACCCACCTAATACTGATCAACTGTCTTGAGCCATCCCAGATCATCATGGGTGTGGGATCCGAGATGAACATTGAGCTTTCCCTGCACTGGCCCTTCTGTGTTGTTATAATCAATTGGCAGAGATTTGCATAGAGGGAGATTGAGCTCAAAGCATATAGTGCCAATGGCAAACCAATTCCATTGCAAAACTGTGCATGGGGCCACGAATGTTGGTGTAAAATCAGATTCGATTGCCTAGAGGAATCCACCTCCTTATATACATTGCTGAAGGCTAGGCAACAAACCCGCAGGCCTATGCTTGTCAAGAGATTAAAGTATGCCTTTCATTCTAGTGATTCCTTGACTAAGTAACCAGATCTGAACAACCAAATGTATGGAGAGCTGTATAACCAAATGACAACTGTAATAAGACAGCTTCTAGACCAGATCAAACAAATGGACATGATTGCTGATGATGTTTTGTTTTCTTTTGTTTGTGCTTTTGCAGAGATAGGAGCTGAGCTGCTGCCTTGTGAAGAGCTGGAGAATTTGATACATATTCTAAAAAACACATTTAATGATTTCTTCTTCAAAACAGGGTTTTTGAAGAAGAATCAATTTCACATTGATGACATTCCTGAAATAAACACCTACTGAACCTTCCTCTAGCCTACTTCTGAAGACTAAACCCTGAACTTTAGAATTAAAATTACTCTTTAATGACTGCAAATAAGGAGATTGCAGCAGACTGACAAGACGGAGTCTAAGACATGTTACTAGTCATGTAGATGTCAAATGGACACTTGGATTCGAAGCTTCACACATGTGAACTCTTCTATAAGGCACTGGCCAAGTGGAGATTCTGGAACAATGAGAATTTTTCTCCCAATGTGACCAATGCACCCATAGGTGTCGGGAAGTGCTTTGTAGAGAAGCCTTGCATGGGGCTACTTGCATATGCAACGCACTTAGTCCCCTTAGTGGAAACGTTGGTGAGCTCCCACATGCTATATAATAAACTTCAAACCTTGGAAACCTTTGCTTGATGAAAGTTATGCTTGATTTGTCTTGTTCTTGCCTTAGGGAATGTAGCAACTTGAAATGATATGGAATGATAGACCTTTATTCATTGGTCCTGGAGATGATGCCTAGTTAACCATGTCATTGGGAATGATGCCCAGATTGATGTATAACAATTTCCCCCTAAAGCATGAGGTCAAAATAATAAAACATTTGATTGAGATGCTTTACACTGTGATGGGCTAGAGATGAAGCGGAGTGGTCACCTGCATCAATCTTACAATACATTACATGATGATATATCCTCTTTGATCATAAGTGTTGAGGGTAGGCATTCCCATGTTCATCACATAAACAATATAATAACACGTACATAATTCAGAAAGTCACCGACACTGGAATGTTGCCCAATGCAGACATGCCTACAGATATAGGCCCATGTTCGGATGACAATCTATATGTAAGGTCACTGTACAGATGATGTGTACAAAAATCCTAAAATCATAGCCCGGATGTCTAAAACTAGATCTGGGGTCTTCTTATCTCATTCACTCGATCATTTAGGTACAAATCTAGCCATGGAAATATATGATTTGTCGTCGAACATGGAAAGACATCATTTGATTACCAGCCAATGATCTGATCTGTTAACAAATGCGAGAGAACCACCATTAATGAGAATGGCCCTCAAGGTATTGCATTACATTTTGTAAGGCGTAAATAGATGATTTGATGTCGAACGCCAAACAAAATCTTTCGGTCAAAGGTCCAGAAGCGAGGATCTTGTTGATGCTATAACAAGCCTCATGGTACTGGAATATGATGTTTCTAAGTGAACTTCCTGGATATTGATTTGTTGTCGACAGGAAGTCACCTTATTGCGAAACGGGAGTTACTGATTTCGGAGACAAGGGTATGACTTGATATAGCAATTTTCAAGAATGATGCTCATGAGAATAAAGGTTTACGAGTATTGTAGAAGGATGAGTTTATTCACTAGATGACTTCTCTTGAACATATTAGTGACACTGTGATGAGTTGGCAGCATTGACCCAAAACTAAAGTGAAGGTATGATGAACCATAGGTGTTAATGAATCGTCAAGATGATTACCCAACCCAAACAGTCACGGACATGGAGTGAAGGAAGTGTCATGTTCAAGAGCGACTTGCTACCATAAAGAAATTTTTCTCACTTTTCCAAAATTTTCCCCTGTCATTTGTTGGCTAGTACCTCTTTATTTTTTAACAAGCTTGAGGAGGGTAACATTTGCTTGATCTATAATTCAACCCTTCAATCGAATAAAGTATCGCTATTTAATAATTTAACAAGTCTAGCGATGAATGAAACTCGATTCTTGCCATGATCGACAAAGCCCGTTGTTATTTTATGTTTTAATGATTTTAACGATAGTGATAGCCCGATCCTTTTTCATATTTAGAGAGTTTGAAAAAGTGGATGAAAGAAAACACTAAAAGTAATTTTTTGTAAATTTTTCACTCAAATCCGAAAAAGTGTAAAACAATATCTAAGAGAACCTCTTTCCTCATGTTCAACCAAGGTATTCCTTTTTCGTAAATAATATATCTCAGTCCAGAAAAGGGTTAAACTTATACTAAGTAGATATCAATTCATTTACTTTTACGAGCTCGAAAAGACAACTGCCCGGAAATCTTTTCACATTATCAGAGTCTGAAAAGAGCTGAAAGAAGCCTCCAGGGGTTCCTTTTTTGTTGTTATAGAAGCTCAAAAAAGAGATAAAAGTGCACTTAAAATCCTTTTTCATTTTTAATAATGCTTGAAAATAAGGAGAAAAAGTATGCTTTGTGGTCAAGTCATTCTTTGAAATCAATCTGCACGACTAATATGTTCATCAGTTGTATTTCCTGTTCAGAACAACATCAAATGGATTAAAAATACCTGTTTCATGATAAAAACATAATAAAACTATAGTAATAACAATAAATTTAACTTGCAAATAATTAAATTACTATTTAAAAGTAGTTTCACTATTCATTTTTACCATTCCGTAGTTACCATTTGTATTTTGGAGCTCGGAACCTGATTTGGCCCCAGAACTTAAGCTGTTGATTGCGATCATTTCTGTGGAAAAATTTCATCGCCGTTTGATCCAGGTTAGTGCCATGAACCTCCTCTTCCCTTTGGTATTCATTTCATTTCCAATTTCTACAAATTTTTAGGGTCTTACGGCCCCTAGGGTAAATTCTGCAAAAAATGAGGGCAACACACCATTGAATGTCGAAACCTCCATTGCATAGTAGGTATAGTGAAGTATACTTGCGTGTGCAATGCACTTTCTCTTGTTAGGGAGTGCATTGGGTGCAGTTTAAGTTTTTGATTTTCTTATTATGCCCAAAATTGACCTAGTTTTTTGCAATAAATGGAATCTAATGGATCTTATGGTTTTGTTTCAGGTTTCCATTGAATTATAATGACGATTACATGGAGGGAAAGAGAACATGAAGAATAGGATATGATTGCCTTGAATGATCCGGGTATTGTAAGAGCCCTAAGAGATTGTGGACTACTTAGGAACTTCACATTATCCCGGATGAGGCAACAAATAGAACTCTTGGAGTTGTTAGTTCGAGCATGGGATCCAGAAATAGAGGCATTTCATATTAAGAACCAAGTGGTTCCTATAACAGTTGAGGATGTGTATTTTCTCACAGGTTTGTCGAGGAGAGGTTTGCCCATTTCACTGTCAGGGTCTACCATTGGAGGAGAGACAGTGAGGGATTATATTCTATAGTATTGTTATCCTGGGGAAAAACCTAGCAAAGATGGAAAAATAAACATCCGGGATGTAAAATATTTTCTTTTGACGACTATCCTTTTCACAATCACTAAACTTTCTAGCACCGTTACACTACATGTAGCGAACATATCATATATGCAATATGCGCTAGAGTGTATGGAGCCAACAGTCTTTAATTGGTATGAAGTTTTTCTATCTTAGATAAAGGAACAACTGAACAAAGCAAAGGGAGGAAGGAAGAAGAATTTCAGTTATGGTTCTATCCTTATATCGTTTGCCTTGGAACGGATTTCACTGATGCAGCCACAACATGTGACACTGGATATAGCTAGTCCTATAGATCCTCATATGTAGAGATGGGTAGAACTCATGGGTTGGCATGCTGGCCAATAAACTGTTGTGTTCTTTACTGCATTCTTTGCCTGGTTCCAGTGACAAATTGTCGCAGGTGTTGATTTTCGAGGAGATCCAGATTTAGCACTACAAGAAGAAACTTAGTGGGGTGCAATAGGTAAGAATGTTTTGACCATGTTTTTTAATTTTCATAAGGTTTATACAATGTTTTTTTGTTTTGATTTCTTTCCAAGACTAAACTAAATGTTTGATGTAATGTAGATGTTGTTCGTGTTCAACCAGTAGTGGAACCGGAGCGCGAAGCAGATATGCCAGCAGAGGGGGCTGTCGGGAGAGCATTCCTTCAGGATCTTGATATGGCTGAGACTTTGACTGAGCTTCAACAACACATATAAGGCTTTACCTTCATGATTTCGGATTGCCAGATCGAAGAGCTTCCTATGCGACTGCAGCGACACACTATTGGAGTTCCTAACCTTTGGATGCGGTTACTTTGTAGGATAGCTAGATCTATAGCATGTTACCACGAGCACCAACAGTTTACTTATGAAATTTTGCATACATTTTGAGGTCAAATGACTATTTTTTTTGGGCACAAATTTTGTAAAAACCTATAACTATCTATCTATATGATTTCAAATATTTTCCTATGTTTAATACGCAATCCTATTCAATGATGTGAATTTTTTCTTTACATATGTTGCGAATGTCTGTCTAAAACTTGATTAGCTAATGAATCAGTCAATGTGTTCAAATTTCTAGAAATGTGTTGATATTGAATAAAATCAAAATGTCTTTCCAAAATTTGAACTCTTAGGAACAATCTAAGAAGTGTTGGATTTATAACAGCAGAAACACTAGTAAGTTGTAATACCACAAGCTGTGATTCTAACCTTATGATTATGCGGTTAATACCAAATGAAATGGCATCAGAGAGACGTTCGATCAACGCGCTAGATTCAGCGATATTGTTCGTCGATCTACCAATACAAATCCCTTGAAAACTCACTAACTCGTCATTCGGAGCGAAAATGGCCATGCTGCAGAGGATAGATTCTGTGTACTACGACTAGTACCATCAGCATATCCAACAAATGATTTTGGAGATTCAGACATCTGCGATGAAATGTAAAGTGGATTACTAACGTCAAGAAAACTCTAGAAACAATTTAAGATAGTGAATGCAAATCAACAACAGATATACAATATAATACAAAAAATTACTATGCTCATGATTAAGCATAGTAACGTTTCAAACAAAACCCATTTCTAGGCTACGCCAATGGAATTCCATCATAATCAACTAACTCATAGGCACCCTTAGCAAGAACTCTTTTGACAATATAGGGTCATGCCATAATGGCTCAAATTTCCCTGTAACTATTACATTAGCTTCTTGATCGTAAAGAAGGACCAAGTTGCCCTTTGAGAAAATGCGAGGCTGGACATTTTTGCCATATTGCAACTTTATACATATATTATGCGCTTCGTTGGCCAATTGGGCTTCACGACGCGTTTCATCAAGATGGATGAGGTTAAGGAGACGCGCTTCTTCTTCTTAGGTGTCAGGTAACAAGTCTATTGCGAGTTTTAACGATGATATTTCACATTGGATTGGTAAGATAGCTTCCAGACCATACACCAATTGAAAGGGAGTAAATCTAGTTGCATTTCTCCCCGAGGTTCGATATGCCCAAAAGGCAGAGTACAGGATCAAATGAAAGTTTCTTTTACAAACTATCATTCATTGAAGCATTCATTTAAGAATTTTGTTAATAGCCTCAACTTGTCCATTTGATTGTGGATAATAAGGAGTAGAATTATCATGTGAAAATCCTAACTTGGCAATCAGTTCAGACATCATGTGGTTACGAAAATGCTTCCCATGATCTGTAACTATAGCTTGTGGGACCCCAAACCGTGCAATAACGTGATTGAAGAAAAACAATGCAGTTTTTTGTCCTGTGTTTTTTAATGTAGGCATCGCTTCGGCCCATTTGGTAAAATAGTTGACTGCGAAAATAATATAACCATGCCCCCTGGATGAAGGAGGGTTACAGATCATGAAGTCAATACCCCATTTTGTAAATCATCCAACAGAGACAACAGGATGCATTAGCACCGGCGGTTTGTGAATTTTACGATAAAAAATCTGGCATGCATAACAACTTCTGACCACGAGGATGCAGTCTTGAAAAATAATAGGCCAAAAGTAATTGGCCTGGAGTATCTTCTGTGCGGTAGCATATCCAGATAAATGTCCACCACAAGCCCCAACATAACAATCATTTAACACTTTTTTGGCCTCCTCATGAGTGAGGCACCTTCTTAAAATGGTATCGACACCACGGCGATAAAGTGTATCACCTTCTTTAAATGGTATTGACACCAACGATACAGTGTATCATTGACGATAAGATAATTCCGCGGTATTATCGCTATTGTTGTTCGCAGCGCAGGTAAGTTGACAATGCCTTTGGGTTTGGAGATAAATGATGAAATCCCCATACCAAGGATCAGATGATCCAATCAGAAATAGAGACTCGTTAGGAATTGATGGTTCCAAAGTTGTTTCAGTACTATCAGAGGGAAGGTCACAGAGAAGCTTAGCCAAAACTAAAGACTTGTTTGACTTGGATTTGATAAATTCCAAATCAAATTTCTGCAAAATGAAAATCCATTTTGAATATTTTCCCCCCATCAATTGACGTGATAAGATGTAAGTCATGGGGTTGCAATCCGAAACTATTGCTGTTTTTTGGAGTAGGATATAATGGCAAAATATTTGGACAATTTGAACAGCTTCCAAGGCAAGATATTCTACGTATGAGTACTTAACTTCTGTATCATTGATATTACGACTCAAATAATAGATCGGATGTTCAATTCCTTATTCTACTTGGACCAATACCATAGCAATGGTCATTTCGGACGCGACGGTATATAAGAAATAATCGTTTGATAATTAGGAGGATACATTAATGATGCTCATGGAAAATTTTAGGGGCGAATATTCGCATGTGGGCTAATTTTCCATCATTTTTCCAAAAAAAAAGATTCGCCAATTTCATTTTTTTTATAAAAATTATTCACCCAAATTTTAAAATATAAATTTATTTTACGTTAAAATTGGCCAACGTTATATAGAGAGTATATATAATATCATTATAAATTTTAATGATTTTACAAATACATCAGTAAACATTTTATAGTTTGCATATTAGGGACTAATGAGATTCGCCATTTTTTTAAACTTCAAGATAATTTTCCATCCTTAAAATTTTCCGATGCTCTGGATAAGAGTGTCCTTGACAACATCAAAATAAGCTAGTGCAACTTGGTCCAATGGAAGGGACTTTCTTTTCAAGGTCGAGTAAATCTTTAGCCATTTCCGCATAATTTGGAATGAACCTTATTAGGAAATTAGCCTTTCCTTAAAGTTTTTATATCCGTACATTTGATGGCGTAGGCAAATTAAGAATGGCCTGAACCTTCAAAGGTTCGATTCGAATCCCTTCTTTTGAGACTATGAATGCAAGAAAACAACTAGAACCAACACAAAACACACATTTATGTGGATTGAGGTGGTTTTTGTAGTGTCAGCAACGTAAGAAAATGGCTCTCAAATGCATCGGGTGATCAATCCAATTTCGTTAATGCGCTGGTAAATCATCTAGATATGGTTGAACAATGTGCTTGATGTCATTAAAAGCATAATCCATTGCTCTCTAAAAATTTTCCACAACATTCTTTAAACCAAACGGAAGTTTCCTATAAGCAAATGTGCCCCAGGGAAAGATGAACGTTGTCTTATGTTGATCATCTGGGCAGATATTGATTTGATTGTAGCCAGAAAATCCATCCATGAACGAAAAGATTTCACATCCAGCACAATCATCAATAATCTAGTCAATAAAGGGATTAGGATAGTTGTCTTTTGGACAAGCATGATTAATATCTATTGAAGGTTTTATGACAGATAACATTAAGACTTGGGAACTAGGAGCTGGAGCCGTAGCAACCATATTTGTGTCCGAATTTGGAAATGGGCCTCTCAACATAACTGACGTATTGAAAGTCTTGATGATTTTTGAGACTTCAACACGGTGAGGACAATCCCTAACAAAGTGTTCCTCATTAAAAATTATGCATGGATAATGAGGTTTCCGAGGTCCAGACAGTTGATCAGATGATCTTTCCTATAGGTTAGAAGTTTTCTTTTTCTTTGATTTCCCCTTTTTCTTACTTCCTAGTTGCTTGTCACCTTTTCCTTTGTCAAATGACACGACATTAATTTCGGAAGTAGGAGCAGGATCAGATGTAGTAGTGTGGTGTGTATTTGGAGTGCCTACCAAGCCATCTATGGCATGAGATTCCTTTAATTGAGGAGGAACATTTAAATTAGATCTCGACGCATTAGGGATTTTTTCATAGAGCATGCCAGACTGAGTGTAAATCAAGTCTAAATATTGTGCACGAGAAATAACTTTCTCTTCTGTAATGACGCCACCCTTAGCCACATCCTCAGTTATAGATGGTAACATGGACTTAATGAACCATTTAGCAAGGAGCTGATCTGGAACAAATGTCTTAACCATTCATCGACGACGATGACACTCATGAATATGATCAGAAATGTGAGTAGCGTTAATCTGTTTGAAATTATTCAAGAGTTCCGTTCCAGTTTCATATCTGATGGATAGCTGGAAATGAGTAAAAAATACAGTAGCTAGGGCAGTGAAATTATCAAAAGAAGCTCTAGGTAATTCAATTTACCATTTTGCAGCGAGACCTGTGAGCATACGCTGAAAAAGACATAGTCGAATAGAATCATCATTCAGGGAATTTGATGAACACCATAAATGATAAGTCATAACATGAGTCGGTGGATATTCTCCAAGGTTTCCATTGAACTTAGGAATATCTGAGGGTAATTTATGAGTTATCACCGACCACCAAGGAGCATAGTTGATTGGACCATTGGTTAATCGATATAAATTTGGTAACTCTAAAATTGCAACAAAAGGCAACTGTCTATTAAGGCCGGGTTGAGCATGGCCATGGTAAGATGGAATTGCTTGAGAAATAGGCCTTTGAGCACCAACATAAGGAATCTGTTGATGGTAACCTAGATAGCATTTGTTTTGCAAAGAAAACGATTGAGGATTGAGGTTTGAGGCATTTGCACCTAAGGCTGCCAAGGGGGTCTATCCAACAATGTTATAACCCAAATTAGGATAACTTGGATTCGGTTGATATGTGCAACTCGATTGCGGTTGTGACATCCCATAAAATGGTAAACCAACTTGTGAATAAATAATTCCTGATACCGGTTGTTGTAAATTAATCAAAGGATTTGGAGTTCGTGGACCCAACATTTGATGATATTGAGTTGAAGGACCCACTTGATAAGGTTGATGATGGTCAACATTTTGATTCTGTAACAGGGGTATAGATGTATTAACAAGTGGTAATGAAGTGGGTGTAACAAGTTGAACCGGTTGATACGAGTGTACAACCTTTTGTGGTTGGATAGGCAGAGTGCGCTGCCATTGAAAAACATTCGTTTCAACATTATATTGACCAAAAAGTGACTAAGTACTGTCATATTGGGTGACCAAAGATTCCCCCCCAGCATAAGGAGGATAATAAGATGGAAAATATTTCTCTCCGAATGCTGGGAGACCAGTTTGATATGGTACTTGAAGGAATAGACCCAGAAGGACCGGCTTGATATTGCTCTGATGATGTGTATAGTGAATCAATTCGTTTAGTACTTATGATAGGATTACAAGTTAAAATACCGAAAGATGACATTGGTAAAGACCATGGATTTGAATATGCACCAGAAAAAATTCCAGATAAGGATTTGTAACCTGATGGGGCCATAGGGCCACCATGAAAATATGACTCTGGTGAAGTCGTAAACATCGACAGAGTAGCAAGGGCAGGAGCTGACGTAATTGGAACAACAAGCCCAATCGAAGATGTTGGTTCAGACATGTTTGTTTGACCAAATGTATACCATTTTGACTCGATGAGAATTTGAAAAGGAGAAACATCGACAAAAGCAGAGGGTGTCAATTGAGAAAAATACTTGTACAGGTAAAGGTCCTCCCCAAAATGGGTTGGAGTTAAAGGTGTATTGTCTTGTGGGATTTCTTCAATCGCAATTAAACTAGCTGGAAGAATTTCACATTCAGGCCCAAAGTATATTTCAGGTGGTTGACTGTGTGATATGGGAGATTTAATAGCTACAGAAATTTGTGGGATGAACAAGGTAGGAACAACTTCCGGTTGTTTGACTTCAAGATTCAGATGTTTTGGCAAAGAAGAGACAGGATCTGGATCAATTTGTGGTTGATCAATGTCGGGTCAGGAGGTATGGTCTCACTGATTCGATGGATCATGACCACGGGTAGTTGTGAAGACTCCGTTTTGACAACAGTAGATGAACCAGGATGTGTAGAAACAACTTGAGCCAACTCTGGTTTATGGGAAAATGATGTTTCATTAGAGGTACGAATTGTACTTGATTTGATAGATTGTGATCACCTTCACCTACCAGAAGTAACTTCTGGTGGTAAAGGTGGTTTTAAAGCTAATATACATGAATGACAGGGGAAAGTATTTTGTTCTTCCACGATGACTGATTAATTTTAACCAAAAACAAATAAACAGAATAAAAGGGTAATTCTAGGCAAAAGGGTTTACCAAGAAACTGTGAACTGTAGAATACCTCCTGGAAAACCAAGAAGTATGGGCAGGCAATCTCCTTGAATGCTGTGTTTGGTGTATCAAAATTTATAAGGCGGCTAATTTGGTTCACTATGGATGGATAGCACCTAAAATTTGTCCTCCCAAATATACTCGAAGGTATGTGGAGGCCCAAGTCCGTATTAACACTGTCTAATGCGAAACTGCACAGTGAGAGCACCCTTTTATACTTATCGTACTGTAACACCGCCCGATATACCTGAAAGTATGTGGATGAGCTATGATATACTTACATACGTGGAGTGAGGTATCACACTCGGAATGTATCGCAGACAAGTTAATGACAACTGCTATGTTTTACGACGCCGAAACACGTATCTACCCTAGACTTTCTAAATGTTATCGTTATGGTTCCAATGCTTTGTTAGGTAAATTGAGACTAATATTATGGTGATTTTGCTTACAATTTTCCTTTCAAAGGTTCACCAGGATGATGTATTGGAAAATTCCTAAAATGCAACTAAAAATGATAAGTAATCTTTCACTTTTAGTTTCTTCAATGAAAAACCTAGCTTCTAAGGAAAGAGAGCAACTAATTTGTGAGCAAACAAATCAATGATCACAAACTAAATGCATATTTCCTAATGTTCCTTTTTGAAAAACACACAAAAATCCTACATGCAAATGCAAGTTTTTCTTTTCAGATTCCTTAATGTTATGAATGCAGAAAAGAAACTAGGTGCACTAAATTAAAAATTCAAATGCCTTTTACTTTTGAGAAATGAAGAATACAATCAACAATTTCTATTTTGAAGGAAAAATGAGGATTTCAACAAAAATTTATCATATTAAGGAAATGAATATTTCACGAAAATTTCCATTTCGAAAGCAAATGATTCTTAATGCGACCATAAAAAATACTTTGAAATCAACTTGTTAATGATAAAGAAAAAATGTTTTAAACAAACATTGAACAAATTTTCAGCCAAATGAGGAAGAAGTATATAGAGTTACTGGTCAATATGAGGATCAAACTTTTCAAAACACATCAGAAAACAAACTGAAGAAAATTGCAAGGCAAATTCAAAGGAATCTGGGTGGTTTTAGCAGTCTCCAAGGGGAGATAGTGCTTTGCAATGCAGGCCTGAAAGGGAGACAGTGCTATACAAAGAACTGTGTCCTATATAAGGGTGCGTTGGGCACAGTGTATAAGGAAAAACACTACTGTTTAACGCATTGTATTTGCAAATTTGGATTTGAAAAAATTTAATCTTTGTGTGTAACAACTACTAGGTGGATAAACAAAGAAAATCAGAGGCTAAGTCACCTAGATCTAAGAGAAATTCTCCCCAGTGGAGTCACCAATTTGTTGGGCCAGAATTGTGAATTACGTATAAAACAAGCTTCCCTAGATAGATGACAGTCTAGAACAACAGATTAAATACTATACGACTACCTTTACTAACTCAAAAAAGACACACAGAAAGGATTAGAGGCTCACTTGTAATCCAAGCGCTTCTAGATGTCTCCTTTTTTCGTTTCCGTTGTAGCTTCAAATTCAAGAGGTTTGTAGGAAAAAATGGGGCAAGCTCTCGTAAGAAAGAACACTAAAACAACAAGATAGCAATAAATCAGTAAAGCATAAACAATATACATCAACTAAGATCTTACAATGTTGAAAATCAAAGTCAATACAGATGCATATAGGGAAAAGTAAGTTGTATTCTTTATTGATGATAGAAGGAGAGGTTACAACCAAATGACTTATTTGAAGTGAACCTTCCAGCAACGATCCTCAGCCCCATCATAGTAAAAATCTCTCCAGTAGCTGTAACATAAATCTAACTCTCAATTTAAAATACTCCAACATTTCTCTACTCAAATTCTTCCTTCTCAAACACTCATATTTGTACTCAATTTATAGATGAACTTAAGGTAGTTTTGCAATGAATGACTTTCCAATAATAGGCAAGACACATTCCCAGTCATGTAGATGTCAAATGGACACTTGGATTCAAAGCTTGACACAAGTGAACTCTTCTAGAAGGCACTGGCCAAGTGGAGATTCCGGGACAATGAGAATTTTGCTCCCAATGTGACCAACACACCCATAGATGTCGGGAAGTGCTTTGCAGAGTATCCTTGCATGGGGCTACCTACATATGCAATGCACTTAGTCCCCTTAGAGGCAGTGTTGGTGAGCTCCCACATTCTATATAATAAACTTCAAACGTTGGAAACCTATGCTTGATGAAATTCATGCTTGATTTGTATTGTTCTTGCCTTGGGGCATGTAGCAACTTGAAATTATAGGGAATGATATACCCTTAGTCATTGGTCCTGCAGATGATGCCCAGATAACCAGGTCATTGGGAATGATGCCCAAATTGACCTATAACAATCTCAGTATCTTCCATGTCCATCTCACAAGGGCTTCAATACCCTTCACATCTATCTCATCATGGGTTTCAATACCATGTTCTTCAAAATTATCGAGGGTTTCAATATGTTGTGCCTCATCATCTTCCTGACCCTCTGTAGGTTATTTGCTTGCACTCAGTGTCAATTTTATTTTCTTTAATGTATGAAGGAAGGATGACAAGGGTATTTCTTCCTCCTTCTGTGCATGTCCTCCATTATCCGTAATATGAGTCGTTTCCTCTACAATAACCAAGATATTATGATCTCTGGGTGAAGCCAGTGGTCACTCATCCAAAAAAATCAGGGAGTTCGACTGATTGTGGCTTGCCCCAAAAGTGGTAGTCCCTCTCTTATCTGAGTTCCTGGTCATTCTTCTTACTACAGACGAAGTCTCTTTGACAAGTTTCTCCTCTGCTTGCACTGGTGTTTCCTTGCCTTTTGTCTTGGTAGGGCATGGATTCAGAGATTTTGATATTCTTTTCTTGCCTGCATTATTTTTCTCATAAAATTTTCCTATACTTTTTCCTTGGAGCTCCTTCAAACATGCCTTCTAGGTCATTCCTTTGATTTCTAGCTCCTTTTAACCAGAATCGCAATCAGCCCATGATGATACAATTTTCATGTGACCCGACTCGCCTCCCCTTTCTGAACACCTTTCGTCATTTTTTCCAAGCTTCTGAACAGGAAATAGGGAAAATTTATGAGTTTCCCTGACTCAAAGTGAAACATAAAATAGATATGTTATATGAATGTTAATGAATAATGTCCCTCGTAGGTAAGAAAATTTTTCAATATATATAGGAGGTCTCGCCACTTCCCAAGTATGGCGCTACATAGTATCCCTTTCTTCCAATCAACTTTTAGCTTCTGGTCGACCACAAATTTGTGCCACCTTTTCTTCTCAGTTTTCTCCTTCTTGAACCATTGTTATCCCATGGTAAATAAGCCTATAGCCTGAGCGATGGATTCTTCTATGACCCCAATTTCTAACGAGCCTACCTTGGCTCAGCCTTCCTCAAATGTCCTTGCAAATTTCAATGACACAGTTGTATCGAATCCATAAAATTTTTGTAGAAGTGGGAAAAATACTAATTCTTACTACATTGCAAGACTATTTCAATACTTAGTTGTCTGCTTTATTTATTTCACATATGATGGTTCATTTCTCACGGGAGCCCTCTTTTTTTGAATTCACGCCAATTCTCTATCGAAAAAAATATCACACTGACGATTTAAAAGGGGCTGTCAAGAATTTAATGATGATGGAGCCATCTCCCCGCTGCCTTAGTGGCTTCTTCCATCGAATCACACTCCATCATTGTTCTTTCAGGACTGATGCACACACATATCAGTGCAATACAGGTAGGTTTTGATGATTGGAAAAGGCGGAGGTTTTAGTGATAACGCGATGTAATGGTCATGCACAGTCAGATTATGAGGTAAGGCCATCATTGATAGGTGATGAAAAATATTTTGAAAAAGAGGTAAGTGTTGGGTTTCAGATTAATTTGCACTATCCCACATTTTCTTCATAATTCATACAAGGTGTACTTCAGTACTCACTAAAAATATAAGGTTTCATGACCTAAAATACCTTGTAGCTAAAATAATTTCTTCCTACATTAGTAATTGACAAAGCAAAGTCTTAACCATAATTCAAATAATTAGATGCCATGGTCCATTGATAGAGCAGTCATTTTATCTGCAAAAAATAAAGATATAAATTTGAATGCAAATTTTTTCAACAGGTATCCCTGCATTACATTGATCATTATTGCACGTGTTTTCACCATCAGGCACATGCCTACACTGATCGTGCTTACACTGAACTTGCCTGCATCGCAATGTGCTTGCATTGGAATATGCCTGCACTAAAGTGTGCATGAACATAAACGTTCCTGAAGTGAACATGTGTTCCTACACTAGGGATCTCTATTACATCGAAGAGAAAAAGGGGCAAAGAAAAATTCTGATAGAGTACAATTCATTGGCTCGAAAAAAAAACCTGATTATACAAGGAAAGTTTATTTGCCATTCTTTGGTGTCAACCATGCCTTCTGATCTGACTTGTGAATTCACATAAGATCTTGTAATCGATCCATGAGGGAAAAAAGAAGTGTGAAAGGGTAATTTTCAGAATGGGAAGGAATTCTAGGAATGAAACCACCAAGAGGGATAAACGAAGAAGGGATTTTGGGAAAAAAATTCAGGGGGGGGGGGGGAAGAGGGAAATACGAAATCAGATAGGGATAGTTTTCTTAGAAGAAAAAGGAGGTTAAGTCATTTTAGGATTAGAAAAATAAAAATAGCAGCAAATTACGAAATGGGAAATAGAAAAAGGGCAAAATTTACCTTTAAAACCTACCTGCACTGGTGCTGGAAAAAGTAAATGCAATGGGAGTTGAGCATTGTTTGAATAAAAATCTTCGTGCCAGCTATCCCAAACTTGGGTAAGGGCTTGGTTTCCATTTGAACCTGCTTCTTCTTGGTGATAGCGAACACATCTAAAAATCAAACAACATTCGCTTTTTATTGAAATTTTTATTTTCCTGCCAGCATGCAGGTTTTCAGGTTGATTCTTCTGCAATCATGTCAGTCAACTGATTTTCATAATTAATAGAAAAAAATTTCCTTTCTTTTTTTCTTTTTGTTTTTAATTTTTTAATTTTTTAATTTTTATTATATTTTTTTTTTACTTTTTAGGAAAATAATTAGATTTTCAATAGGTTTTTATTTCTACCTACCATCTCCTTCTCAGATTTTTGTTGGACTTGGTGGATAAAATTTCCTTTAGTGACGGGCTGAAATCATACCTTCAATCTATGCCCATTCACTAGGAATACTAAATTTCGTCCATCAATATTTTTGATTTCTACCGCTTCATTTTAAAAGGCTTTTACCACCTCATAAGGTCCCATCCAGCGTTTATGGAATTTTCCTATAAAATATTTAAATCTGGAATCGTAAAGGAGTACCCAATCATCTGGTTGGAACTACTTCTTCCGGATGGACTTGTCATGCCACTTTTTGCATTGTTGTTGAACCAATATGTTTTGATGAACAGCATCCCTTCAAAATTAATCTAACTTATTCAGTTGTAGGAGACGATGTTTTTATGCTTCAAAAAGGTCTAGTCCCAATTGGACTGCAGTCCTGAAGGTCTTGATATGGAATTCTATCGACAAAAGGACTTGTTTCCTGTACACCAGCTCATATGGTGTATGCCCTGTGCTGTTCCTCCAAGTGGTTCAGTATGCCTACAAGGCTTCTGGTAATCTGTTAGCCCAATCCCTTCTATGCATGTTCAATGTCTTTGTGAGGATGGACTCAATTACCTTGTTTGTGGACTCCCTCTGACCATTTTCTTGCGGTTGATACGGTGTGGATTTCCTATGCCGATTTTTTTACTGCTCCGTTAGACCCTGTACCAGATTAGAAATAAATTGTGGACCATTGTCAGAAAAAATATCTCTAGGCACACCAAATCTAGTAAATATTTCAGTAAAAAGGAAAATCAACAACAACTTTCTTAGTAGCAAAAGAAACAACTTTAGCCTCTACCAATTTTGTAACGAAATCTATACAAACCAAAATATGATTTTTATTTGATGATGTCAAATTTATTGGTCCTACGAAATCAATAGCCCATTTTTCAAAAGGCTCAATCATAACTTGAAGACATAATGGAATTTTATTGGTTTGAATGGGTTGGCCCATTCGCTGACAACTATCACATCGCTTGAAATATTGTTTGGCATCCTTAAATAAGGAGGGCCAAAACTAGCCAACTCGTAAAATGTTGTATGCAGTTCTCTTATCAGCAAAGTGGCCTCTTCAAGGTTCGTAATGAGAATATTTTAATATTTCAAACACTTCCTCCTCTCTTACACATATTCGAATATTTAGGCCTGCGCCAGTGTAAAAGAGGTCTCCTTGAACCCAAGAATATGAAGCACTTTTATGTTTAATATTCTGCTTTTCATGAGCAGATTAGTGAGGTGGTGTCTTTTTAGTGACTAAATAGTTAGCTATGTCAACGAACCATGGAGATTTCGTTGACACAGAAAAAATATGTTCGTCAGGGAAATCATCATCAACAGGAATTACTTTACCATGATTATTTAATCTTGAAAGATAATCTGCTACTACGTTAGATTTTATTGGTCTATCAACAATAGTAATATTAAATTCATGTAACAATATTAACCACCTAGTCACTCTACCTCTAGTCAATGGTTTATTCATCAAATATTTTATGGCAAAATGATCAGTATGCACAAAGAATTCATATCCTGTAATGTAGTGTCTGAATTTATTAATAGAAAAAAGTACAGCTAAAAGCTCTTTCTCTGTAACTGTGTAGTTTAGTTCAGTGGGTAACAAGTTTTTCCTAATGAAGTAGATAGCATAGGACTTTTTTTCCTCTTCCTGTCCTAAAACTGTGCCAATTCAAGTGTCTGAGGCATCAGAGGAAATATGAAATGGCAGGGACTAGTTCAGTCCTCTCAAAACTGGTGCCTGTACTATTTTTTCCTTCAATGTCTCAAAGGACTATTGGCAAGCTATGGACCAAGAAAACTCACTATCCTTAGCTGAAAGTCAGAAAATGGGGTAGATATCCTAGAGAATTTCTCAATGAATCTCCTATAGTATCCCATATGTCCTAGGAAACCTCTCACTTCCCTTTGAGTTTTGGGTGCAGGAAGACTCAGAATGATTTCTATATTTGCGGGGTCAACCTGGATACCTTTTTCAGAAATAAGATGGCCAAGACCTACTCCTTCCTTGCACATTAATATGCACTATTTATCACTCAAGTCAATAAGAGATTCTAAGAAACTAAGAAGTACTTTTTCTATAATTTTGAGGCCCTCCTTAAATGAATCTCCAAACATATAAAATCCATCCATATAGATTTCCACACACTCAAGATCAACAAAAATGGCCAGGACTTCCCTTTGAATGGTAGTGAGGGTATTACATAGCCCAAAGGGAAGTAATCGGTAAGAAAATGTACCCCATGGACATGTAAAGGTGGTTTTTTTTTAATCCTTGGGTGCAATCTGTATATGGTTATAACCACTAAAGCCATCTAAAAAGGAGAAGTACTTCTTAATAGCAAGGGTATCAAGCACCTAATCGATGAAAGGAAGGGGAAAGTAATCCTTAAGAGTGGTTTTGTTCAATTCTATATATTCAATGCAAATTCTCCATCTCCCATTTCTTTTTGGGACTAACACCAATGCAGAGACCCATTAGCTATCAAAAATAGGATAGATAAAATCAATATCCAAGAGTTTTTGCAATTCTTATTTTATAACATCTCTTAGAGATGGGTTCACACGCCTTTGGGTTTTTCAAACAGGTTGGGCTCCATCCTAAATATAAATATGGTGAGTACAGGTTTTAGGAGGGATTCCTTTCATATCTTCATAACCCTATGCAAAGGCATCTAGATGGTTTCACAACAAATTCACAAGCTACTCTTGCTATGATGAATCCAAGTCTGAACTGATATGAAAATATTTTCCTGGAATGATCTCAACAAGAGTGGTATCAGGCTCAAGAGTACACACATGTGTTGTTATATATGGTGGTGAGGGAGGTTGAGAATTGTGATTTTCTTGAAAATCTAGACTAAAAATTTGGCTCAATGACTCAAAATTGGGCATGGTGTCTAGATTTTTCAGGAAGTCATATATCTCACCCTCCTGTGAGGACTCAGCACAATTCTGTAACATAGATATAGACTGAGTCTCCTCATCACTAATATAATCTAGCCACAAAGTGTCTCGGAGCTCTTGGATGGATCTAGCGGGTGGATATAAGGTGACCTTCTTTTAGAATCTCCATGGGAAATATACATGTCACTATAATGACATCAAATATAAGCATCAGTCATAGCAAGCCATGGTTGTCCCAAGATCAAGGGATGTCCTCCGACAGGATTATTTGGATGAAGCAGAATGAAGCTTGCGGGATATTCCCAAGAATATAATGAAACGACCACATCATCCAACACCCCTTTGGCTTGATTTTAGATCTGTCTGCCAATTCAAGCACAATACGAGTAGGACGAATATGGACCAATCCAAGTTGACCCATGGTTTTCGTGGCCATAAAATTAATGGATGCCCCCAAGTCTATAAGCACATTAGAGACAAGGACATCACCTATCTGAACAAATACAACATAGTTTTCGGGGTTAGTATATTTTTCCATGTGCATACATACCATCATTGACTCTGCTGCTCTTCCAACAAAATGAATGGTTTGAGGTTCCAATCTTCTCCTTCCTAGCATCTTGATAGAGAGTTCCCTAATGATTTATGTACATATGGGGATCTCCTTGATAGCTTGAAGCAAAGGTACCTTTATAAAAATATTCCTAAGCTCAAAAGCCAGGCTAGACTCAGGAATGGGGTCATTCCTCTCCACAACTAGCCTCTCTTGATAGGGAGGTCAGTTTGAAGAGGGTGGCAAAGGCTCTGAAGGTACGGGGATGGGATGAATGGTGACATCTCTCATAGAATGGTAAGGAGTTTCCTCCTCACCTTTCTCTTTGATAATCACCTAGGTTGCTTCTACTTTCCTGAGGTTACTATCTTCCCTAATCTCAATTGGAGATCATTGACTCCAACTGGCATAGACTGATATCTGGATGGAAATAGTGGGTTCATAGAATGGATCATTTGTACCTTTTTGTTATTAGGATTTGGTCTTGTTTGGGTAGACAGTTGAGGAGGGTGAAATGGTGGAGGCAAAGTTAATGGTGGCATAGGCGGACTTAGCTGGGGCAATGATGGTTGTGGAATTGGGTAAGGTGCATATGTAGGTGGGTATGATTGCATAGGTGCAGGATAGGAATGGTGTGATTGGTTTGGCCCTCTCCATCCTTGTTGCCAAGATTGGGAGGGTTTTCCATAATGATATTGGTTCCCGTGCTGCAAATGTTGAGAGTGACTAGTGTTAGGATAAGAATATGGATGTGAATTATAACTAAAAAAATGTGGTGGAAGTTTAGGAGCCATACCTGCACTTACCCAAGGCGATTTTCTTTGTGCTCCCATAGCATGCAATGATTTGGCTTCAGGTTGTCCTCCCTCAAATACATCTTTCAGCCCAGGTATGGAAGGACATTTCTCTGTGGCATGGTTCTCTGCACAAATTTCACATTTATAGTTCCTTTAACATCAAGAGGACATTCTCTTAAAAGATTCTTTTTTCTACATTTTGGACAAAAAATAGATAATGACTCTTGTTCCTCTACAAGTTTTTGCTGAAATTTCAACGAGTCTATTTGTTTTCTAACGGTATTCATTATTTAAATTTTCATATTATCGATTTTTTTCTCCAATCCAACGATCATAGCATCAATAGATTCAATTTTCTTATTTCTTTTTCAAATTCCTTTACCGGATCTATATTGATTCATTGATAATTTCCTGCACAAGTCACAGATTTTATCAAAAGGTTCTTGGTAATATATCCTTGTCCTAAAAAAATTAAATTATTCCTAGCATCATCAGTAAGTCCACTTAATAACAAGGTCCTAATGGTACTTAGATAAAATTTGTGCTTTGACCTTTGGAGGATATACAGGAAAATCTCTAAGTAGTCCTCTAGTGTCTCAACATATTTTTGCACAATAGTAAATATTTCATCTTGAATATCTCTAGTTTTAAAATATTCCTGATATTTTGACAAGAACACTCTCTTCATCTAGTCCCAAGAAGATATAATTCTTCCCCCTAGTCCCATGAACCAGCATAATGCTGCATCCTTGAGAGTTGCAAGAAACAACTTTAATTTCTGAGCATCAGATGAATAATCATAGCTCCTACACAAAATATCAAACTCAAATAGAAAATAGTATGGTTCTTCATGTAACTTACCATGGAAATGATGAAGAGCTGATGGTGGAATATTCTTCATTTGCACAACTTGGCATGACCCACAATTGAAAATCCAAAAGTGGATTGTTCCTCATTTACCTGATTTTTGACAGTTCCCTCTGCATGGTCCTCGTGACATGTCATTGTTGTTCCTCCAAGTGAACTACTCTCAACAGGTTGAGAAGGTTGAGTATGGGTTCTAATAGTATCCTCCTTCCCCTTCGTGGGTTGTGTCACACCTGGACTATTGTTGGTAGAGTCCAAGTAGACAGTTCCTGCGTGATGAGTTTGGGTCCGTTTGGACTTTCTACTTGCAAAAGAAGGCCCAATCATTAGGGGAATTTTGAGGTCTAAAATGGGTATCCTAAGAAAAATGTAAAACCAAAATAAACTTTATAAGAACCAATAGGATTCAAAATAATGATGTCAACCATGGGGGATGATTCACCATTTTTGGAGTAAAAAAGTAGAAATAAAAAAAATAAAAAATAAATAAAACTACATTTTAATTTGTATTTTCAACTTATCTCCCTAATTTTTTACTCAAATTTTGAGTAGGAGCACTCGTTGGATGCAAAATTTAATTCCTCATCCAAGGAGTACCCAATGTTACATACTTTCGATGGATCTCTCTACACGAAAAATGATAAATACATGAAAAAACATGATTGCAATCACGTTTTTCATGTATTTCTCATTTTTCGTGTAGAATGGTCCATCGAAAGTATGAAACATGGGTACTCCTTGGATGAAGAATCAAATTCTACATCCAACCAGTGTTTCCACTTGAAATTTGAGTAAAATCATAGGAATATAAGTTGAAAATACGAGTTGATAATTTTGTTTTTCTTTTTTCCCTCTAAAATTTGATGATGTAATCAAATATTATTTTATGATTTCCACAATTATTCTATAATCTCCTTAGGAGGCCCATTTTAGACCTCAAAATTCCCCTAATAATGAGAATTAATTTTATATTTACCAGTATTTCCTTGGCCCTTAGTGGGCTTCGAACCCCTACCCCTTTTAGGCATTCATTTCAAAAAATGACAAAACAAAACTCAATAAAATGCTGCAAATTTAAAATAACACAACACCTATAATTTCCTTCAATCAATAGAAGCACACATCAGAAAAAATAATAGCAGACTTACTCCTATTGCAGAAAATGGAGAGTTTTTACCAATTCAAATTGCCTCCCCAGAAATGGCGCCAAAATGTTGGGTGTGGGAATCGCAGTTAAGCAAACTCCTTTCAACACTTAATTGTCAACCCAAGTGTTCGTAAACTTAGAGATGAAGCACAGGAAATTCCAGAAGTGGTATGAAATTTTCGTATCTCTATTCCTACTTCTTAAATCAAGATCTTGTAAAATTGAAAAGAAAGATCACACAACAATTTACACCAAAGAAGTTCTTGTGCCATAATGCAAAAGAAAGTACTTTTCAAAGAAACCAAATAAAGGAAATTTCACACTGTTGTAAAAAATCTTGATTGCTAAAATAAAATTCTATGTTTATCTCCATTATAGGTGTTGGCAGGTTCAAAAGTGGGCCCTTGGAAAGGTTTTCCTTCTTAAGGATTTTCCTTCCTGCACCAATTTGTTATTCATATACTCCTGCAGTATGCTTGCACTAGTACATGTACAAGACTTATGTGGGGGAAGTGTCTTTTACACTTGTACTAGAGATTCATGTCTTTGTGTAGGGGCTCTAAGCTTCAGGCTTCGAGCACTCTATTCCCATAACAGGATATTGGTTGCTATATTGGAACAGATATTCCTACACCAAGTTTTCCAATTAATTTAGGGAAAAGAAAGGGTGTGCTAATCTATGAAAATAATTTGCAAAGGCGAATTAGAATTCTGAAATAACTTGGACACACAAAATAATGCTTCAACCAACTGAATCTCACAATGAAAATAAGCTTTGAAATAAAACAAACTTCATAAGTCAAAGCACACTTTCTTCAATGCAGTGAAAGAAATAACTTAAGTATGACAAGGGGATTTTATCCCTGTGATAGTTACTCACATAAACAAGATCTGCCTTTAATCTTTGTTAACTCGAAAAGGTTCACTTTAACTATTCAGATTTAAGTTTTAATTCTTTGCTTTTAAAAATATAAAGTGCAGGCACAAATCGATGTGTCGTAACAACGTTAATTCATCACTTAACAAAGCATCTTTTAATTCCTAGGATTTTAACTCTTGGTATTAAAAATAATTATATTTGCTAATGAACATTCATTCGCAGAAATACATCGAATTATTATGAAGGAACGGAATGAAACAACTTTCCTGTAATGAACCGAAAAAACTAAGCTACAGAAATTATAAATGCATTTGTGCAGAAATAATGTGCCTGCACGATTCCAAGCAGAGATAAACTGAGATTCATAAAAAGGAAATGACTGAAAGTAAATCATACCTAATTAATATTCATGCCACGAATCCGTCACACATTGACTGTCAATGAAATAAAATCAAAATTATTATGAGGAAATAAATCATAAACTCAATCCACACCTTGCATTCAAATAAAATCTACACACACCTTTAACTGAACCAAAGCGAAAGGGAAAATGAGTTTGGTTTGTTGGGCCCTAGCGAACGAGCTCGTTTCCCATTTTAGGAAACTCGAAGCTTCAACACTCAAAGATGCATTAGTAATAGATTAAAATGCAGAATGTAAACAACATGGTGTAGCTCCTTGTGTTAATTTTGAATCAGCAAAAATACATCATAAGTATGGATCCAACCAAGAACGAGGGTGAAAACACATAACTACAATTTTTCTAGAGTTACAGTAGCATGGCTATTGCTCCCTAATTCCTATCTGAAATCTATATTTATACAACCCTTTTGGCCTATGGCCATAACAAAATTACATACAATCGTTCTAATTCTAGCCTTTCAGCTGAAACAAAATAACAACTAGCATTACAAAATAAGCTTGCGGTTATAAGAAAATGCTAATTTGATTATTGTTCAGTGACCTAATATTCGATCATATCCCTGACTATCCTCCCCTCCGAATTAAACTAAATATGACCGCAACTGAACAGGTCGATTTGGAACGAGATTCCCACGTTAGGTAACGAGTTGGCGTGGAAGTTTAGGATTGGTCGGCTGCTAACGGTGTAGGAATCTACCTGCACTAGACCATGTTGATACAACGATTAATATGTTTGCTTATAAAAATACTTTAGGAAGAGAAATATTAGTTTCAAGAATACAAAAGGCATAAAATCTATTAAAAATGATTAATTAAGTACTTAATAAACCTTAAGTATGAAATATAAAACTAGTGCAGGGATAGAATAGGATTCTTGGACTAGTGCAGGAATAAGGAAGCTTATGAGGATAAAACAGAGGCTTATGATTGTGGTTTTAAAGTAGGAAAGGGCTTAAAAATGAGGCATTTTATCCTACCAACAATATTTGAATTAATAGATTGTTTGAAACATGTTATCTAATATTTTAAAGTATATTATTAATGAAAATTCAAAAAATAAACTCATATTGGATCTATAGTACTTTTTCATTCACCTGATGCATCCTTCTACAATTTTTCCATCAAGATTTTATGCTCTTCTGGTCTTAGATCATAAATAATCTTATCAAGATTCATCATTTTGTGGCTCTGTGTGATACACAATAAACAATACATATAGTTAAAAAATAATAATTTTTGCAAAGAATCTACAAAGAAATTGCCTTTTTTTCTTTTCTGGATGTGCTATCAGTATTTTTGTTACTTGAACTCTTTCCAACCATTTCTTTATCAATATAAAACTTGCACCATTCATGAATATATTTTATAAATAAATCACATACTATTCAGGTAAAAAAAAAAAAATCAAGAAAACAATGTGTCTATCTAAATTAGACACCCGGTGTGAATTTTGCAACTTACGCACTAAAAAGGGTGCGGTAGGTTCTTATAAATGCACCAGCAATACCGTAGAAACACCATACAATGCTCTTTTTCAATAGGAGACCTGGTGCGTTATATTAATACCAGAGCACCGATTAACATAAACATAAATTAATAAATAACTATTTTGATCAAACAATGTTTTTTGTGAATACATGCCCGGTGTGCTATTTTAAACAGTGCACACCGATTAACAAAAGTTGTTTTTTAAAAAATCGTGCAAGGGTCGACAAGGATTGGGATCCAAATCTATAAGTGTTCATGCAGGTTAGATGTCATACACTAGTAATACAAACCCTATAAATCTAATATTAAAATCCCTAATTGTGAAGTCACATAAACAAGAAAAAGAAAGGGTTTAATGTAAGAATGGATTTTTTTGTTTTTTTTTTCTGAATTTTAATTAAATGTAAATAGGAATAGAGATTGAAAATTATTTTATTTGTAAAATGCACAATCAAATTTAAAATTTGTACTATGCATGTATTAAATCTAACATAAATTGTTAAAAAAATAATTATTACAGTAAAATTTAACAATTTTACTATATTACAGGGTTTTTGTGTGAACCATGAGATGTTTCAAATTTTGATTCTCTAAATAGTGTTTTTGTTCAAAAGTATTTTTCTGATCCACAATGCTCTCGTGCTCTCTTTCTCCAGGTATTCCTCTCATGCAAATCCCTCCATGATTTTTTTTGCAAAAATAATGAAATAATGAATAGCTTTTACTATTTAAATGAACTTTTTTATGAAATTAGATTTCCGAAAATCATTTGCCTCTCATTTTTCAGTTTAGCGCTTTATTTTCACTTCAAAAAAATAAAGTTGCGCTTTTTTTTTTTTTTTTCTGATATTCGGTGCATTTGTTAACTAACAACATCGGTGCGTCCAGTAATAAAACCACACCAGTGCAGTTAACAATACATTAGCACCAATAACAATAACTCGTTTTTTAAGGCACCGAAATTACATTTAGGTATGTACACCAAAATTTATTGTTGATTTTTCTCAAATTCAGGGAGAAAATATTATAATTATATCAAATGGACAATTATTCAAAATCCAGCTCATTCCATAATATTTCTGAAAGTCCATCGTAGAGTTCTCCCTATCCATCTCTAGACGTAATTACTTCAGATTTTACTTATATTTTCATTATCTAATTGATTTTTTTTCCATGTCAATTAGCTGAATAAAATTAATGTATACAAATTTGCAGATTCAGAATCGAGTTCAGATGCACAAAATATTCAAACAGTTCCAAATTGTCGGAAGCTTTTATTAGGAGAAGCATACTGCAATGTGCGGTTGGTAGATGAAAATGGATAGTCGCTTCACCCTGCCAATTGTAACATGCCATCTTTTAGCCACAATCTTGGGACAATGATGGTAATAATTGTTTGGTATAATGTAATTGTTTCAACTTCAAACCAAGTAATCATCCATTGATGTGCTTACTAATTGATATCATCGATTTTGTACTAATCGTGTTCAAATACATTTTTTGAAATTATTAGGATTCTAGTGATGATGAGCGACCTACCTACCATCTTCCGTTGCACCCCATGACGATGTCAGGTCAAGAGATGGTTGAATTAAGAGAAAAAATCGGAGAGGAACGATACCAAGAACGCTTGAATCAACCACCTATTCAATTCCCACTATGTCCAGTTTCACCAATTAGGAATGACTACATCAATAGTAGTTCTTCGGAAGCTAGCAATGGAGGCAATCAAATAGAGGTTGGTATGAATGATTACTTAATAAATACAACTACCATGGAGACAATGTTTTTAGATGCATTCCATAATGATGATCAGCTAGGGGATGATGCTCATATCGCTAATACCTTTTTCGAAAGCCTTAAATTTGCTTCTACCACCCCTCTCTTTGGACGTGGTGGTCAATCAAATTCTACCTAGTTAGGGACAACGATGTTACTATACAACTTGAAAGCAAATTTTAGCTTGTAGAATGCATGTGTCTCATAAATTTTGAGGTAATTGACCTTCAAATCCCTTATATGTTGAGAAATATTGTCACACAATCAACATCACAAATGGTCAGTTTTATGAATGTTAATAACTATTTGCATTGTACATTTAATATTGTCCATAACCAACTACAGGATATTCAAAGATAAGGTTCTTTCGAGTAATAATGTCTTGCCCGGTAGCTGCGAAGAGGAAAAGAAATTATTGAAAATTTTGGGTGTTGAGTACATATCATATCATGCATGTCCAAATGATTGTATCATATATAGGGGAGAATATGCAGACAAACAAATATGTTCAAAATGTGGGCATGACAGGTATGATAAATAAAAAAGAATGGTAAATCACATGGTCATCTTTTTAAGATATTGAGGCACATGCCTATAATCTGAAGGATTCAAAGGCTCTTTCATTGCAAAGAATTAGTTATGTTGCATGGATTGCATGCCTCACATAGAAGTGATTTGGGAGTTATGTGAATCCCAATAGATTCAATAGCCATGAAGCATATAGAGGATACATGGCCCAAAAAATTCAAGGATGAAGTACAAAGGCTATGACTCAGCATAGCCATGGATGGTATCAACCCATATTCCCTCCAGAACACCAACTATTATGTTTGGCCTGTAGTAGTGATCAATAACAATATCCCCCCATGGTTGCTCGTGAAGAATTAACATCTTATGTTGGCTCTCATAGTCCCTGGTAGAAGACAAGTGAAGAATATGGATGTCTACTTACAACCACTAGTAGATGAATTGAAGTAATTATGGGATGGGATAAATGTATACAATATATCAACACCCATCACAGCAGAGAGGATTTTTATGTTGTATGGAATATGTACTTACATGACACATGATTATTCAGGCTTAGGAGTTTGCTCTGGTAAATTACATGTTTATTAATTTGTTTATATACGTAACATTATTATTTCACATATTAATTATTTAATTTGTTGAAATTGTTCTGATATTCATGATATTCTTTAATGTGCCATGCATATTGTATACAATAATTTTGCAAGTCTTGTAACAAAAGGTTATTATGGATGTAAATGTTGTGGACCTTCTCTGAAATCTAGATGGTCCAACGAGCTACGAAAGCCAATGTATGATTACTCTAGGGTATTCCTCCCATAATAACACCCTTATAGAAGAGCAACATCCACTTTCAATGGTAAACGAGAGAGAACCCAAAGGCCTGCAATAATGACACCAGTTGAATGTATTAGAGCATATGAGAGAGGGAGGGAGAAGGAGTTCATAGAAATGTTTGATTCAAATGGGGAGCCTATGTTTGATGATCCAGAATTATTCAACACCTATGTTGAGATATTACCCATTGGGTTGAAAAGGAAATATATCTTTCATAACCTTCCATATTGGGAGCATCTTAAGATTATCCACTTATTAGATCCCATGCATATATTTAAAAATGTTTCATCTTCTTTATGGAGGCACATATCATCGAAACATAGTGACACATTGTTTGTTAGGAAAGATCTTATTAATTCAAAAACTAAAAAGAAACATTGGCCAAGACAATTAGAAAGTACATGATTAGAGGTTGTTCCCTATAATTGGTAGTTCAATGAAGTTGATGTCCCATGTATGATCTTTCTTTGGCAAAGGAAGTTATAATGGGTGTGAGGATGCCATATTCATATGGGTCTTCACTATGACATTGCTTCACTGTGGAAGAACATTTGTTGGGGTTGAAATCACATGACCATTTGAATCCTCTAAGAGTATGTATAATGTCAAAATCATGATTTTATTATTTGTTATATTAATAAAATTTATCCCATGGGATCATAAAACATAACTAATTTTGTATATTATTGCATGCGTTTATAACTTTTCAGTGTCATTGTCCTTTTTTCATGCGTGGGTGTGTGAAACATGACTTCCCCCAATACCTAGGACATGCCATATCTAAATTATCTGCATTTTTATATTGGATCACGTCAAAGGAGATTTATGTGGCTAGCATTCCATGGTGGCGTTAAGATATAGTTGAGATTTTTTTTATGTTTGAGAAGGAACTACTGACAAGTTTCATGGACTTGCAGGTTCATCTTCTAATCCACCTTGTAGATGAGGCTGAATTAGTTGGGATGGTTTCTTGTCATTGGACGTTCTTCTTAGAGAGGAACATGAAGAAATTGAAAGGTTTTGTTCGACAAAGGGAAAAGCCCAAAGGGTCTATGGCAGAGGGGCACATATCGTATGAGTATTTCTATTATTCTAGTGAGTACATCAAGAAGATCGAAAACACACCAGGTGTGGTGATTTGGGATGATGAAAGGGATGAAGACAAAAGAGAAGGGGAGCTTCTCAAAATGAATGGAAAAATGTGCTTGATAAAGTGTAAGCGAATTATAATTTTTCAAATTTAAACAAAGTAAATATTCACATTGAACTTTGATATAATGTATATTTTGATCTCATATGTACTATATGTCAGTTTGATTTCATCAGCGAATGCAAAAATTGAAGCAATCAATAAATCCATTCTTTAAAATTTCGAAGTGACACAACCATGGGTCGCATTGTACGAACAAAAGAGGATGAAATGGGATAGTGACAGGAAATAATCCAGATGGTTTAATGGTAGAAGCGTGGCTTATCCTAATCATTTAAAATAAAATATGCCAATTATATGCCCCAATAGTTGGGTTGTTGAACAAGTCAGAGAGAAATATGATGCAACATGTCGTTACCCCCGTGCTGAAGAGGATGCACTAAATGTGGGATTGGATGCAACAAGTCAGTAATAATTTATTTATGTACACTTTTAAACTTAATAATGAACCTTTGAAATGTAACAACTATATTTTATAATTTAACAGTTGGGTTATTAGACACATGACACTATGATTTTTTAACTTTTTTATAAGTGCATTTGTTCCCTTCTATGTGGGCATATGGACACCATTTTCACATAGAAAATGTCGATGATGGACACATGATACAATATTGTGGAGTGGAATTTGAATTTGATCAATATATTCGAGCTATCCAACGTTATCAAAACCTAGTACGAGGGACGTTAGGTTAGGTCGGAAAGACACAAGAGATCATTGAAGTGGACTTCTCTTCTTTCCAATGTGCTATTTTTAGGTGCAAGTGGTCGGACACCTTTGATCAAAATAATGTAAAGGAGGATCATGATAGTAGGTTGATATGTATCAACTCTAGAAAGATGTGCATTGAAGCTAAGGAGACTTATGTTTTCCCCAAACACTGAAACCAGGTATTTTTTTTACCCAGATGTGTTGGATAGGGATTTGTGGTTCGTATTGAGATATTACCCTAGATCAAAACATATTTTTGAGAACAATATCGTTATCATGCCAAGTGAGCTTGAAGATAATGAGGGTGATCATCAGAGCAGAGAGTGATATGGTGCATGTGTTAATTCATCATTTATACTATTTAAGATGGGTTTTTATAAAGAAGAGGACTTAATCTTATAAGTAAGACTCTTTTTTTCCTAACATTATAATATGTATTTTGAATTAATTGGTTTGCATTGTGTTAATGTTAAAATCATTTCACTTGATAATTTGCAATTATGTTGATCTCAAAAGCAATTCACTATATCAAGTTATCTTTTTATGTCAATTCCTAAAATAATACAACTACTTGATTTCTTTAAATGGTTCTTCACTATATCATTACCTAAATAAATGCACCCTATTATATAAATATGTGTGTGTGTTTGTGATATCTTCAAAATTTTAAAAAATGTATTAATTTATAATTATTATTTTTGGTATGTAAGATCATAATAAAATAATGATACTCCAAACATGAATTTATTTGCATTATTTCTAAAACTTTATTATGTTACAAAAATTCAAATTATTCTACATTTATTATTTTACAATTATTTATAGTCATACAAATTTACAAATTTACAATTATGGAAATTTAACTATATGTACTATATTACACCATTTTTTGGTCATCTAACTTATTATTATTAGATGGACCTAAGTACACCATGTAGGACCAATTTTACCCTAAGTAAAATTGCTTTCAATATGAAAATAGCTTAGTAAACCACCTTTGTTAAGTTGTTTATGGTCTAAACAGGAAACCCCATGAGGAAATATTAAATAAATCTACATTTGTTTGATTTTCCTCAAGGAATAATTAGTTAAACATCAGTTTAATTAATATTCCTGGTTATATTTAACCCAAAACAAGGAAATTAATCAGATAAATCATTATTTATCTTATTATTTCCTAAAGAATAGTTATTTAAACCTTATTTAAATAATATTCTTTGTTAAATATGACTAAATCACCCATAAATAATTAAATAAATCATTATTTATTTCATTATTACTCAACCACATCCTTAAAATGATAAATAAATCATTTATTTATTTATTATTTACAAATAAAGGGATTTGACCCAAGTCAAATTCCTTTTCCCTCCAACAAATATAATAAAATATTCCATAAAAGTTGGATCTTCATTTGGTTAATAATATTTTAATTATGCACCAATATCTAGACTAACTCAATATTTTGTTATAAATAGAAGGGTTTTCCCATTCATTTATCACCTTTTGTTGCCTAAAGATCACTCTGGATCTATACTTTTGGTCTAACTATTGATCCACCATCATAGTCATATTTTGCTACCATTTTTGTCTAGGTTTTCTACACCATCAAGAGAGAGGAATTTTAGATCTGAAGTGTTGAGGACTTACAAGAACCCATCCCATTGAGGAGAACTAGTAACATCCTTCTATGTTTTCCTCCCAGGTGCCCTTAATATAAAATTCATTCAACATATTATTGTCTTGTCTATTGGATGCATGGAGTAAATCTCATTTTTATTTACTTCTTAATGTCTTTTGATGCATAGATCTAGATTTTTGCAGCATTTATTCGACTACCTAGCCGTAGATATGAGTGGATATTGGCAGCCATATTTGTTGTTAGGTTTTTTTTATGCACATGTTCAAGTGGTATTTTTTCTCGTATGTTTGGAATTAAGATTCAATAAATAATCGCCTCCACACGGCCTACGGGACACGACCGCCTCGTCATTTTTCTCGATCTCAGTATGTCCAATGTTTCCAAACTCTAGGATTTCTTCAAAATTTCTGTTTTTTCTTTTCTTGATGTTGTTTTTAACCTATAAAACCCTAAAACGATAAAAATTCTAACTTCCGTGTGTTTTTGGACCTATTGCGCAGGTGACAGACATCAATCATAGCTGAGACGACAATTTTTTTCTGAAATCTGCTGCCGAGAGTGCTGAAAGTGCAGGTCGTACTTTTTGGCCCAAAAACAGCAAACTCAACCCTCAGGATGCACCTTTCATCCCAAAAACTGTGACCGCTGCTGAAAGAAGGTCAAAAATTGCGACCTGGACTTTTTGCGAGAATTTTTCTGAAAGTTTTCTGGGTTTTTTTGAGCCTCTATTCAGGGTTGTCTGACCTCCGTCTCTTCCTGTTTTGGACCTGTACTTGTTATTTTTTTCTCAAATAAGTCGAAACCTAGCCCCCTAGGGCTTCAATACCCTCCACCTCTTGTGGAAGAGCTTTTGTTGTTGCAGGTTGTCTGAAATTTTAGTCTTCAGCCATTTTTTTAGATCTGATACCTCACCTTCAGATCCGCTTCAGATCAGCTTTTTGTCCATCCAAATCACCTCATTTAGCTTTTTTTTGGTTTTCCTCTAGGGTTCACTCCGTTTCCCTCCAGGAGATAGCCTTTTGCCACTTCATTTACAGCAATTTTTCCTCTCATTTGTTGCTATTTTTTGCACCACTTTCCAGCAGATTTGTCCTTTAGATCCCTGTCCCTCCTGACCTTAGATCTATTGGCTTTTTTTTTTAGTGTGTTTTAATTATTTTTTTACTCACCTATAGACTACTTCTTGAGAGGCTCACCTCCTTGGGTTTATATTATTATTAGATGTTTATTTTCTGTTTTTGCAAGCTTATATAATATCATTTGCAGGTTTATTTGTAGCTATACAGCACACTTTTTCGTTTTCTCTACAAATGTCTGGGTTTAAAAATTAAAATTTACACATTGGTGACACAGTGTAAGTGAAAAAGGGCTTGGTTAAATAATCACAAGCAAAGACGAACATTGTACCAATTGATCCCGCACCTCTATGCCCTTGCTTCGACATTTGTAATCAATTGATATCGCACCTCTCCCGCCCTCGCTTGCCTTTTTCCCCGTGTCGCCCAGGTCGTCATCATTGCGCCAAAGAAGGCATCTATCCCGCAGACTTCTCGCCTTCATCCCCGCTCGGGGTAAGAATAATTACCCTCCACTATTCTACTTAGTCCTCCACCGAGTCCGCACACCGACTCTCTTCTAGTCCTGCTCCCTCTTCTCATTCCACCTTCGATTATCCCCTTGACACCTTCACCATGTCTGGTGCAGGACCTAATGCTGGTGGTAACCCCGGCCCTCATGCCGGGAATCCCACCAGTGCGACCACAACAGACACTACCCCGTTTGCGCCTTTGCTCCCTTTCATGGTGGGCCTCAGCCTCCCTGATTTTGACCAGTTGATAAATGACCCTATACACCATGACGCTAGTTGGCATTCTATGCCAACAAAGCTCCCTTTCGACATCCCAAAGTTTGAAGGCCTTGCTGGAGAAGATCCTTCAAATCATGTTCAATCTTTCCACATGTGGTGTTTGTCTAATTCCATTACCGATGACTCTGTTCGTCTTTGGTTATTCCAACGAATGCTTACAGGTGAACCTTCTAAGTGGTATGTTGATTAGGCCCCTTCCTCTCATACCACCTTTGCGACTCTTGCCCGAGATTTTTTGTCTTACTTCCATCTTCCCCTTCGTTATGACACTGGTATTGAACTCTTGACTTCTTTCCGTCAATCGTCTGCGACCTGACTATCCGACCATGTCCAGGAATGGCGGAGAAGAAGGAGCCTATGTCAAGCCCCTACTTTCAAAGACCGTGTCTACATGGACTAGTTTCTTATATCTCTCTTTCCACCTATCAGAAAAGATGTCGCATCGCACTTTCCTTAAACCGAAGAAGCCACTCTCCAAATTGCGTGAAAATATGACCTGATCTATGCTCAGTCGAGTTATGTTTATACCGTTCTACCTGATCTTCCCAGACCCGGTGGTGCCAACGCACTGAGGGAATATCACGCTGCCGACGGTATCGTTGGAGCTCTCTCTAATCCGTATGCTCAACCTCCCATGGGCTATGGTTTTCCTCAGGGAGGGGCCAACACCTCCTGCACTTTTCCCCCTCCCGGTAGCATGTATCCAAGATACGACATGCCTCCTCTTTTTTACCAAACTCCTGTTTACCACACTGTTACCCAACATCCTTATTATTCATATCCACATCCTAGTGCTCCATCTCCTCCATCATTAGCACTGCTCCCTCCCTTGCCTTCTCAACCCCTGCAATAACAACCACCACCCCTTCAGAGGCAGGTGTATGCATAGCAGGGCACGACTAATCCTCCTCCCTCCAAAAAGAAGCGGAAAGGCACTCAAAATCAGTCTGCTCCTGGTAATCCTAGATCTAATCCTCAAAATAATGCTCCTAACACCGGCACCAAAGAACAGTAGGCACCTGCCCCAAGGTGACAAGCCTGTTTCAAGACTAATAATGTTTTGTTCTTGTTGTGGTGGCTTATGGTCATTACACGCATGATACTATCCCTCCTTTTTTACACAAAGCGGCAAATTAAAAAAATTATGGGAGTCTCAAGAAACATTGAGAGGAAAACAGGTCATCCCTTCCATTCCTCCCAGTCCTGCACCTAGTCAACCAATTGTGCTTACTGATCCTTTCCCTCAGCAAGGATTTGTGGCTACCCAACCACCTGAAGGTTAGGTGGCCACTCAACCTCCATCTAGTACCTCCGATTACCAGATTCTCATAATGAACTCTAATCAACCTCTAACCGTAGACATCAATCTTCAGACTCAGTCTCATCAGTACAATAAGCCTCCCGGTACATCTGTCCCCGAGCCACCTCCTTCGGTCTCTACAGAGCCTGTTTCGACACCTAATGATCCCTTGCTGATCCCTCAACCTAAGGTGGAGGTTCATACCAATAGCCCTAAAGGACCACTACACCAAAATGCTACTTCCGGCAAAGATGCCCATTCGTATAGTATAATAGATGATTTGCATAATCTCCTAGCCGCCATTTCCAACACCGGAACCTCCGTCATGAAATTCACAAAAAAGCCTAGTATCCGCTTTGGTGGGTGTTGTAGATCCTTATGACGATCAATTGATTGTCTTTGATGTTGACCGGTCGAAAATCTCCTCATCGCTCGTCGCCTTCAAATCCAGCAACATCCGGAACGCTAACATTTCAAAGGCATTATTAATGAGGGGCATCCACCGCGTGATGTCCGGCTTGGCCAAAGAAAACGCATCTGAGTTGGCTCCTTCCACAATCACTCTCCAAGCGTGGATATTGGGGCCCTACCCACTGGGTTTATTCACGTTAATCTGTTCATTATCATGCAGTGGATCAAGGAAAGGTGACTTAGAAGTCATAGATGCCCCCTCAGATACAAGATTCTATTGGGTCGTAGCTACACTTATGCGATGTCTACTGTCCCATCTGCAGTTCACCGCAAGATGTCCTTCCTTCATAACAGAAATATAGTCACCATTGACTAGTTGAAATATTTAACCAAAGTCTCGACCTCCACCACTATCTCTTGGTGTCCAACAAGAAACTCAAGGCTGATCCTTCGACCAGCCAGTTCTCGCACCAAAGAGTTCAAAAACATTCTCTACTGCTGCACATTCCCCTGGCCCTTCTTCTCTTCCGTTCTTGATCCCGCATCATCGATCGTTCAGGTGATGCAATCGCCCGCGTCTGCCCCTGCGGCCCGCCCAACTAGTCAGCAGCCTCCTCGCCCTCCGCAACCTTCTCCTAGCCCTTCGATTCAGCCTTCTAGACCTCCTCCTTTTGGCCCTTCAGTTGGTACTCATGAGCCTCTTACCCTCCTAGAACAATTCCTTTAGGCCTTAACCATTTAGGAGTCATCCTGCATGGCCATTACCCCTCCGATCAGATACCGTTCCTAGCTCCCCCACCAGGAGTCTATACAGCACCTCTCATGGCCACCTTCTCTCTTCCTAACTTGACCCTTGGGATTCCCGTCTGGTACCTTGATTCTCCAGCCGCTACCCTGCCAAGTCAACCTAAACCTTATCTTGCTTTAACCCCGGTTCAACCGGTCCCCCTGACTTCTCCCGTTGTCATAGTGCCTCAGCCACCTCAACAGGAACCACTCCTATTGCAACCGCTGGTAAGAAGGAAAAGTCAAGAGGGCCCCCAAGGGCAAGGCGAACCCGACAGACCTTGCACCTCCCTCGCCCTCAACCCCAAGTTTGGGTGATGTCATCGGCCATGCCACCCATAATCCGCTCCACTCACTTCCCAGACTGCTCCATGGTTAAAGTTGTAGACCGAGTCTACTATCCCCAAGCCTTCGTTTCTTCCTTGATCCAGCCTAAGAATCCTAAAAACTATCGACACTAACCAACCTCAGGTGGGCAGACTCCATGGCCATTATTCTCACCATTTTCCCCACCTTACGCATTACCATGCCTCGTTAGAGGTATTTCGGGAGTACGAGATTGAACAAAACCAATCCACCTCTCCCATACTTGCGTATGCTGTGCCGACTAAGTGATTTACCCACTCCCATTGAAATTCCCCTCCTTATAAGCCGAGATGAAGGAGCTCACGGCCACCATCCTCTACCTTCATCATCCATGACCTCCGGTAGCTCCTCCGACCTTTCCCCCGTCTTCGTCAATTCTCCCTTCGCCGATCACCTTAGGGCTCAACATCAGTAGATCCTTTATCTACTTGTTCTTCGTCATCCCCCATGATGATGTGCATGTGAACCTTTCTTCTCATGATGATGAGTCAGGTAGCTTCACCGCGTCATGTGGTCTCCCTTCCTCTAGTCACTCCATCTTCTATTGCGATGATGACATCATGGAAGCCATGTCCACCCTTGACTTCATCTTTCCCACCCATAAATGGGATAGCACCACCCGTGCCTATGGTGACTTCATGATCTCAGCACAAGTTACACCTCTGGTAGCTCCCACACTCCACCTCATCGTCAACGTGTGAGTAGTAGACATCTTACCCAGATCAATCCCTCCCGCGGAGTGCGTTTGATGTCTGCTTTGTGCTCAGGTTGCCATCATTGTTCATCATCCTTCCATTTATTGTCCTATGACACCTTTCATATGGACCTCCCGTCCACACCTTATATTGGTTTTGCTGATGGTGCAAGTCGCTACTCCAAGAATCTAGCCTCGGCAGGTTGGGCCATTTTTACCCCCTTAAACTCCCTTGTTCTCTCGAACGAGGTATGCATTGGTACTGCTACCAATAACTAGGCCGAATATGATGCAGTGCGAGGTTTATTAGTCGATGCCCTTTCACAACGCATCCTCCACCTTCATGTTCATTTAGATTCCTTGCTTCTTGTCATGCAATTGAATGGTGTCTATCGTGTGCATAATCCTATCCTTTTTAGAAGATATTTACATAGTGTTTGCTTTTGATGCATGAATTTGAAATCATTACATTTAGTCATGTACCTAGAGCAAAAAATCACTATGTCGATAACATTTCAAACAATATTCTAGATTGGCATTTAGCACACGCATTTAACACAAGACAATAACATAAAAACATCAAAACGATGCATATCCATAATATGTGTCATATAAAATGTTTTAGAGTCCATCCACTCAGATACATATGACATGCCCATAGCATGTTACAAAACTCAAAAATTGGGGCTCCACTTGCCCCTATACACCAATCACTATCTAGAGGATCCCAAGCTAGTGGCTCTGCTCCCGCAGCTCGTAGATCATGCATACCCTATCTGGCCATCACCATGCATTGCATGACCCTCGCCACTCAGAGGGTAGACCAATACACGGCTCTATGTATTGGTCATCTAAGTCCTGCCATCCATGTTCTAAAACACCGGTCAGAAGCCTCTCACATCTATGATGGATATCCTCCAAGAGGGCTGCTGCATCCTCATTTTTCTGCGATCTCGCTCCACTAGGTCCTGTAGTCCCCGATACTGTAGGTCGCCCCATATATCCAGCTAGTTTTACTAGTGTTGTATGTGCTTACCAAAATTGAAAGAATCAATACCACATAAAATATTCTAGACCTTTACATGCACATAAAATATTAGCAATTTGTCACTTACCATCGGGCCCCCATATTCGACCAGGCGGCAGTGGAAAATTCGGGTCCCCACAATAACTCATCCCACTATAGGGATAGTAATCTATCTATAGTGGCATTTGATCCCAATGAGCAAAGAACTCAAGTCGAAACACCCGTCCAACTACCCCACCTCCTTCTCTACATAGTAGTCGCCCCCACCGGTGCATCCTAGGCTCTCTCGGGCCCCCATATTGGAGTTGTATGTGAGGTCGAAGTGTCGAGATCTTCTCAAAGAAGAACGAGCACAAAATTGTACCATATGCACAGACATGGTTCACTTGCCGCTTGCATAGCGACAAATGTCGTTTCAAACACGACAGCATAATCTAGGCCCACCCATAGTAGGTCCCACTCAAAACACTCTCCACAAGCATCATCTGCCCTCTAGTGATGTGATGGAGTGCCTGGTTGCCCACGATCCGCAGCATCGCTGCAGCCACAACACGGGTCTCTAACCTCTCCAGATCCCCGATGGGTATCCGAGTCCCCTTGACTTGGAGACCTAGTCGACAATGGCACTCTACAAACTCTATGATATTCCATCCCCGCGGTAATACTGGCTAAGTATTCCCTACCATCCCAAGTGGTGGGAGACCAGTCAAGAAATATATATCATGGACCGTCAACTCAATCTGGTGCCCCTGCACTATTAATACCTCATGGTCTAGGTCCCAATAGCTGACAATCCAGGCCAATAAGGGCTCTCCAGCTCTCATCAAAGGGTTCTCCACGAACTTCAGAACCCCAAACCTGGCCAGTGCACTGCGGACACCTTGATCCTCCTGAATCTCCGACCGTAATGCGCCCAGGTCTCTCTCTCTCTCTCCAGTTGATCCATAATTCTGCCATATCTACACAAAACCATCATATTTGTCAATATACAGATAGGAAAGACTATATCTCATCATAAAACTCAAAGGCTCAACTAAAAACAAAACATTGCAAAAACCCTTCCCGCATACGACTTTTCGTGCCTAAAACTCGGGATGTCACGCTTTTTTTTCTCGCCTTCATACTCAAAAGTCACACTTTTTGACCCAAAAAGTGTGACCCGACCGTGAGGAGGAGCAGGGGTCTGTTCCTGAGCCCTGGGGACCTAATCTGAACTTTTGATCCATTTAAAAGAAAGAGTAGGGTTAGGCCTCTTACCTACAACTGACGGATCTCGATTCCAACGGTCAATTTGTCCGCTACGATCACCACAAGATTTAGGGCCTTCTCTCCTCTCTACATTCACCATAGCTCCACATGCAAATGAGTGAATTTGGAGGGAAAATGCCTTATTAAAACAAAAACCATTGTTTTTTCTTTCTCCTATTGCGACCCAACCATAGCCCCATTATCCAAACCATCTGTACCATTGGAAAGCTCTCACCGAGACCTAAAATGGGTATCTATTAGTTTTTAGTGATTTGATACTTCACCAGGACCCCTTTTTCCAAGAAGCGTCACTTCACCCCTCCTCGAAATCGAATTTCTTCACTTGAAACACTCGTACTGAGGGGCACCACTTTGCCCCCATACTTGTCCATGCTCCTGTCGACTTTCGTCGTGAGTTACCATCTTGTACTCATGTTTTCATGGTCCCCATTGACTCAGTGTGTAAGTGCCACTATCGAGTCATGGGTGTTTAGGAGAATTCGAGTTGTACAGCCTGCACATTCATGGAGTATATCCCCGAGTCCCTTTGCATATCGTTATAGTCATCCCTCCTTCATTTCTTGGTCCCTCTCTCATGTCGCACATTATGGCCTTCAGTCCCACTGTCCCCTATCCCTCATGATATTGTGTTAGTCGCTGCCAAGTCATCCATGACCTTTATGCTCTAACAAGGGAAGTCATCCGTTTGCTACTTAGTACCCCCCATTTCATCATTATCATTGGTGTCAGTCTGTCAATCGCTCTACTATTTTCTCTCGTGCCTTAGTTGAGGATCCCTTATTGCCTCACCTATGGCGGACCTCCTTCTGTCGACATCAGATCATTCATTCCAGAAGCGAGGTCTAGAGGGTGGTGTACCTTGGTTCCAGGTTCCACTCTTTTTTGGTGCCTTGGATCAGGCAAGGGGACTCCTTACAGCCCTTTGACTTGATTGTTTCTCAGCTCCAGCTCCTTTCAGCATGATCGAGATCCGTATACTTGATGGTTCAATGACGGTACACTGAGCACAAGATTCTCGGGTGTGTGATATGTTCCTACCATGAGGGGTTGGCAATAATAGAAGCCTCACATGCTTGCATGACCTCTTCATTATAGCCTTTGATGCAGCTCCATACATTTGATGATGTCAACCTCAACCGCTTGCAACGCCTGTTTGTTTGCATGTATGAGTCAGATTTTCAGAGCCCTTTCTTGTTTTCAGGGGCATCTAGGTTATATTTATATCTCATGTACTCATATATTATTGTACAAGTCCTTGCTGTTATCCCAAGCATAATATGTATGTGGGATTCATTATCGTGTTCTTTACCTAGCTCATGTTTATGCCAACATGTACTATATTGTCCAATCCCATGGTTTTCTGGATGCCTTATTGTTTGTACTTTGCCTCGGCGGGCATAGGTATGCCTCCCCCGCCACCTATAGCATAGGTACTCACTCATCAAAGAGACTTGTCGCACCTGTAAGTCTCGCCTCCTCAAGTTCTAGTTCTTTTAGCACTTTGGTATACCTTATACTTCTCTCTCTTTGACTTCCCCTTCGATGTCTAGTGATTGAGTTCTTACAACGTACTTCAGTCATACGATTAGCTCCTAACACTCGCATGCTGGGGGGAAATCTGTTACACCATTTTTTGGTCATCTAACCTATTGTTATTAGATGGACCCAAGTACACCATGTAAGACCAATTTTACCCCAAGTAAAATTGCATTCACTCTGAAAAATAACTTAGTAAACCACCTTTATTAAGTTGTTTATGGTCTAAACAGGAAACCCCATGAGGAAATATTAAATAAATCTACATTTGTTTTATTTTCCTCACGGAATAATTAGTTAAACAAAAATTTAATTAATATTCCTGGTTATATTTAACCCAAAATAGGGAAATTAACTAGATAAATCATTATTTATCTTATTATTTCCTAAGAATAATTATTTAAACCTTATTTAAATAATATTCTTTGTTGAATATGACTAAATCACCTTTAAATAATTAAATAAATCATTATTTATTTGATTATTACTTAACCACATCCTTAAAATGATAAATAAATCATTTATTTATTTATTATTTACAAATAAAGGGATTTGACCCAAGTCAAATTCCTTTTCCCTCCAACAAATATAATAAAATATTCCATAAAAGTTGGATCTTGATTTGATTAATAATATTTTAATTATGCACAAATATCTAGACTAACTCAATATTTTGTTATAAATAGAAGGGTTTTCCCATTCATTTATCACCTTTTTTTGCCTAAAGATCACTCTGGATCTATACTTTTGGTCTGACTTTGATCCACCGTCATAGTCATATTTTGCTACCATTTTTGTCCGGGTTTTCTACACCATCAAGAGAGAGGAATTTTAGATCTGAAGTGTTGAGGACTTACAAGAACCCATCCCATTGAGGAGAACTGGTAACACCCTTCTGTGTTTTCCTCCCAGGTGCCATTAATACAAAATTCATTCAACATATTCTTGTCTTGTCTATTGGATGCATGGAGTAAATCTTGTTTTTTTATTTTACTGCTTAATGTCTTCTAATGCATAGATCTAGATTTTTGTAGCATTTATCTTGATCACCTAACTACAGATATGAGGATATTGGCAGCCATATTTGTTGTTAGTGCTGTTTGTTATGCACAGCTAAAGTGGTCTTTTTTCGTATGCTTGGAATTAATATTCATACTAACGTATGGTATAAATTTTTAATTTCATTTATAGTTATGGTTCAAAATTGACCTACATACGTGCTCTTAATAATTTTAATAAAATTGAATGATGACAATACATACAATTACATTTACAATTTTACAAATTCACAATACAATTACAATTACAACCTAGCAATTGCAATCTATCTATTAAATGAAATGAAGCATAAATTGGAGAAGCATTAAAGTATAAAAAAAATCATTGAAGATAAACTTAGTAAATAAAATCCATTCAAGGTATAAGAAATCACTTATAGTATGCCAAATTGAGATATTCTATAACCTTTTCAAACATATATCTTCCATTCCTGTGATGGTCTTTCAAGCCACAGAAAATATTCGATAGATTTTTTAAAAAATACAAAAGTTGGTAGGTGACATGAGATAAGTCAATAAAAATACATTAATTTGCTTTAACAATATGATTTGGTTATCTAAATCTAAATTTGCATCATAACTTCACATATTTCGCACATCATTCTCACATATTTATGAAATTGAGAATGACATCAACCTCAATTATTCATAACTTTTCGTGTAAAATTATGCACCGATGGGACTCTCATGGAAGTGTATTTGTTGATGTTCAATATCTCCAATTTTTCCTGCAGCAGAGAAATTTATCCGTGAAATTGTTAAGAAACATTTAAATTTCCAGACTAACACTAGCAACAATTGCATTATTTTAGGTATTTTTCATTTCCCTCTATAATATGTTTATATCTCAGAAGGGCTATAATTCTAATATGTATTATAACTTACAGTATCATCAATTTTTACTACAATTGCAATAGATCATTGTAACAATTAATGTAGACAAACCTTCATGATTGAAGATACATCTACATAATCCAATTAAAACCAATTGCCACCTATAACTGAATTAACCTAAAACTACTCAACAAGAATTAATTTAATGGAAATTATCAAAAATATCTACAAGAAGAAAATAAAACTTTATAATGAATCATCCAAATAGGCTTCTATAACTCAAATGTTCAATTCAACATCCCAAACATATTTGCCCAAATGATACAGTGAATTTAAGTGAGCACCTGTGTCCACTAAATTTGAGATCTATATTCTCTTTATGGGAGCATAGCTTTATTTTACCAATTTTTACCATAATTGCAAACTAATACCCTCTGATTTTGTGACTACTTAATGTAATTCTTCCTAAAATTTCTAAGAAAAATAAATTCCAGGTAACTAGACTAACACCACAATTAGAACTAGAAGTTTATTGTTTCTACATAAAATAGTTTGGCTAGTGTTGGTTCCGATGTGGGTTCACCCTAGAAATTCAAGCATCCAGAGATATTTATCATCATTAGCAACGTTTAATGGACTTCAACCACTATTTACAATGGCTTCACATAATGTTGAAAAGCCATAAGATGCACTAATTACTACTGCAAAGTAAATGGTTGACTACTTATAGACTCATGCATTTATTACTATTTAAAAGGAGTAAAAACAATGTTGAAGGAATAGTAATGGGAGCAGAAGAGGACAAAGAGGTGGCCAATGGATGGAAAAAGTTAAGAAGTGAAGGCCAATCTACCTTCAATGAGTGTTTAGTTTACAGGAAATTGAGGGCTCTAACCTTGCCAAGACGTTGTTTGTCAATTTAGTTACCTTGTTTTTCAGCACCCACTCTCTCATGTAATCAAATTTACAGCTTTGTACAAATCTCAAGGATTCCCACATTATTTTAGAATTGTTGCAGAGATAAAATTTAGGATTTAGCACATAGGAAATTTTTTGCCTGACACAGATGATGAATTTTCGTATTCCAATGACAATGAAATTATGATTTCTACCATAAGTTCGGTTTATGAAATTTATGATGTTGATGATTCCTCATGGCCCAATCAATCCTCTAATGGATACCGCTTCTCCTAAGTTTTTGAAAGTTATCGCATCTATCTAGAGATTTTACAAGTTTCTTCTTCCTTCTAGAATTCAATTTAATAGATCTCGCATAATTTTCCAAAATACAGCTTTTCATGAAGGGTACAAAAATGGTTCAATTATTTTGAAAATATTTTAGTTATACTTTAATGCTTTGTTATTTCAAATAAATAACTTCTATTATGTAGGCAATAGGGATTAAATAAATACTATCTCACCAATGACTTGAAATGAATAGATGAATATTAAATCAAATACCATAGTTTATAACTAATTTAATCCATGTCTTTAAATCTTCATCTTCATAGTAAACTAGAATATTCATCATATTTGAACAATTATAATTAATAATATAGCCATGATTGAAATACACCAACATATGTTAATATATCAATATCCACCTTCATCTGTATATCTAATGTTCTACAATGACTAATGTTGTACCAGTAGTATGAAAATTTTCATGTATTGTAATGATTAAACGTCTTTATATCTTCATAAATATCATGTCATTTTGATTACTTCATAGTTCCACATGGTCACCTACTTGTCCATTATCTTCATCTGTGAGAATTGGAATTTATGCTAAACATCATAGTTATTATCTAACCATTCCACCTTTGTCATCTTCTCCATTCATTTTAGCCTCTCAGATCCACTCCATCGATTTCTACCCTAATCGAATAGATAGTTACATAACATTTTCCCAATATGCTACTCATTTAATTCCATTTTGTCAATTGTTAGGGTTATATTAAACGTTGTTACAAAATAATTTATTTAATTTTTAACAATGCGTTTTTCCTTCAATTACTAGATTCATAGTAAAAAATATCTTGAAAATCTTGATAGGCATTTCAAGAAGGCAAGACTGAATACTTTAATTAACCTCTACAGTAGTGGTGAGATTATACTGGCTGAGTGTAACCTTTATATCTATAGGCTTTAGTATATAATGAATTTATGTAACGACTAAACTTACACTAATGTTAGTTGAACACCCAACCCATGTCGCACACGATCAGCATTATACGGCTGAGAGTGTTTAACACTTTTGTTTGGGAATGAACTTTAAAAGATTATTTTTCTAAGTATGGCCACAATTTAAAAATGAATGGATATGAGAGGATGAAATCAAATTATAAACAACTTAAATGGGGCTTATATTCCGTAGTTTCTAATTCTCTCTTAGAATCCAGACAATCTTCTGATTGTCTTATCCATATTGTTGTAACCTGCTCTTATACTTCAGTGGTGTGGAATGAATTTTCCACTCTATCTGAATCCCGCTCCCAAAATACAATAAAGCCCAAAAGAGTAGGGGAATATTTAGTTATAACTATCTGGCATGTTAATTTGAACAAATAAGCATAGTTCACATATGTATTTTTCTACGTAATCTACATCACCTATTTTTCAGCACATTTTTTGTGAATTAATTACTAACTAATAATCAACATTGATTGGTGCAATGACCGAATGCTCTAAATTAAATTAAAGGAGGAAAATAGAAATTATGTCAACGTCTCATGTCATGAAGGTATAATAGTAAATACAATCAGAATGGGATGTAATATTATATATATATTTTGAAAGTGGAAGAAAAATTTAGGATGTAAAAGCATGTTTGTAGGTCGTCATAGCTACTTTTTTTTATCACACTATATTCAATAAAATGCAAACAAAATTACAAATTATGAATTTACTTAAAACAATTAATTCCTCCCATGTCGAAATGCATTACATTTGTATTCATAACTACAAAACTATAGAGAGGAAACCATAAATGGAACTCTAGCACTGGGAAAATGCCGTGACAGTATATAAGGTCTCTGGTTTGCCACTTTGACTATGTTACCATTTAATCAAGTATCATGCCCACCCAGCATGAAAACAGAAATGGATCAACAAATACCCGAAGCCCACAAAACTCCGGTATTTTGAGATAATATACTTGCATACCTTGTTCTGGAAGACTAGTAATGCGAACCCCTACCATCACCTCAAAATACTCGCTAATTTCATATTTTTTGTAACCTAGTGAAGCTTGTAATATTTCACAGAATGACAATCTGAAAATTACTATAGAACCAACGACATCGTCGTAAAGGAATTGACTAGAGTAACAATCTACATACTGGCTCAATATTAAAAGATATATATGTCAATTTCAAATGTCTAGAATTCAAACAAAACCATAGCAACTACACCATATTTACCTAAAGAAATGAGATTGTTATAGTAACGTAATGAATTGCTATGAGAAAAACATATACATACTATAAAATATAAACAACTAACTAATTTGTATTTTTGTTGATTTGCAAGCTGCTTAAGAATTAGTTCTAATTTAATGCGTTTAGCGTAATGTTAATGTTCAAACCTACTATCATCTAATATTAAGCTGAAATGAAATTGAAATAGTATTTGCAGTTGGGCTAATTTACATGTTTTTCAAAATTACTATTACTTTTTTCTAAAAATACCGATTCACCCAAATTTTAAAGAATAGAATTATTACCATTAGCACTTAATAAAATTTTATATAGACTAATATAAAATAATTAGAATTAAATATTTTTACAAAAATATTTAAGCATATGATTTTACAATTGCATATAGGGGCTGTGTAATATTCTGCCATGATTTAAACTTTAAGATAAACTTCATCCTACTTTGGCCTGATCCAAGTAAACCTTGGTGGCAATGACTAGGCTTAGCAGGATCAACAGTTTTGGTCGCTTTTTCCGAGGAGTCTCGATCACATAGAGACCAAGAACAACTTCCGGAGTGGATGAACTATGGTTTTCATTGCTATTATGATATTAGCTATTGTATATCATATCCGGTGGGAAAGATAGATTTGTATTCTGCTATTTAGTTAGGTGCAGTTAGCTTGAAAGAAGAGGTTGTGCTGTACACCAAAATGATCAATCGCCTAACATTTGATCTGATAATGGTGAAAATACACCGTATGGTATCTCGGTGTGTTGTTTTTATAGAGAAATGTCTTAACGCTAGACTATTTATGTCACTTTAAATTTATAAACTTCATTTAAATTCCTGTTTAAGCATTTTTAACAATACTATTGTTAGAGTCTCTTTAAATTTTCTAATGATATTTTTGCAAGAGTATTAAACTTTTAAATTAACTATTAGTAAATCAGTCACATAAATTTCTACTCCTATGATTTCCTAAATTGCTTCATGATACTTTCTTCACTAAAGCATTCTATCCTTATATATGGCAACGTAAACAGTGCACACTTTTTATAAATACATAAGTAAATAGTGGAATTATATTTTTGAAGAATCATTATAAACTTATAAAATATTTTATTAATATAAAAGTAATACAAACCTAAGTCTTAAATTTATTATATATAATAATATTTTTTTAATTATTATAATATTAAGTTATTTTAAATAAGTTGATAGATATTAACTTTAAAAATCTGAATTAACAACATTCAACTAATTGCCTATTGTATTATCACATCCTTTATTACCACTTAAATGTTTGCATCAGACAACTATGTTTAAAAAGATAAATTAAATAATAGATTTTCTAAAAATATACAATAATATTGTTATTTATCAATTTAAATTTCTATTTCTCTAACAATTAAATGATTTTTTTTTTCATTTTTATAATAACTTCTAAGTTAAATTATACAACTTTTCATTTTGGCATATCCATGCTATATTTAGATGATATTGTACTAGGTTTTGCAAGTCCAATATCAACGTCACAAATTTAAGCTATTTCATTAAGAAAGTATTTACCATGTTTTCTATAAATAAATCATTTTAAATAAATTCATTAAATTATATAATAATATTTTTATTTTATTGATTTAGAATTGTTAAATATTCTATTAAAAAAATAAAATAACTATAAAAAATTAAAATTTAATCTATTCCACTAAAAACGATTCACCATGTTTGTTATAAATAAATCTTTAATGAATTAAATTATATAATAATATTTTTATTTTTATTGATTGTGAATTGTTAAATATTCTATAATTAAATAGTTAAAAAAATTAAATTAACTATGTAAAAATTCCTTAAAATGACCTATATATTGAAGAAAGTAGCTACCCATACTTAAAGAATAAATAAATTTGATAAATTGTTAAAATATATAATAATATTTTTATTTTGATTAAGTAATTAAAAGATATCAAACAAATTTATTCTAATTATTAATATTTAGAATATATAAATATTTAAAACCTATGGACAAAGTCTATTATCTACAACCATATATATGAATTATTCTTATATTTTTTGGATCATTTTTTAAATCTTCTTCGTATATTTCTATTATTTTATTTGAACTATCCAAATTTCGAATGAGCGGTGTGGTCAATTTTGGACAATACATATAAATATGAAATTATATTTGAAGAATAATATAAATCTGTGAAAAATTCATTAATATAAAAAGTACAAAACCTAAGACCTAAAATTTATTATATAAATATTAATACCTGTTACTTCTTAAATAAGTTGATAGATTATTAACTCTAAATCTAAATTGAATAATATCAACTACTCTATTATAATATCAACTTTCATCACTCATCTTTCATATGTTTAAAAGAGTATCAACCAGGCAAGATAAATTGTAAATATTGATTTTCTGAAATATAAATAATAATATTGTTATTTTATAAATTAATTTGTATTTAACAATTAAATGATTTTTTCATTTTTATAATAGTTTAAAGTTCTTTATATATATACAACTTAATATTTCAATTAAAAAAACTCTGTAAAATACACATACTTTATTAAATTTTAAAATAAATTATATGATTTTCATGGCATGTCCATGCCATTTTTTTGTGATCCATTGCAATAGGTTCATTGTGTTCAATATCAGTGTCATAAATTTAAGCTATTCCATAAGAAAGTATTCACCATAGTTTAAGAATAAATCATTTACAATTATTAAATTATATAATAATATTTTTATGTTGATTTGAATTATTAAATATTCTATAATTAAATAGTCAAAAAATTAAAATGACTATGTAAAACTAAAATTTAGTTATTCCATTAACAAAGTATTCACTCATGTTTAAGAATAAATAAAATTTTAAATTACTCATTAAAATTATATAATATCAAACCAGGAGGTAATCACAAATCAAAATAATGTGTATTAGATGAAGAATGCACATGTATTTATACATGAGGGAGGCTATTGGGATTCATCTCCCAATGACTCTGGCTCTCTTATTTCCTAATATTAAATAATATACAATATTGAGGTATTCTACCCAACCTCAAGGATTAGGTGTCAACATTCCCCCTTTAACTAAGGATGTTGGTGAGCCCAAGCATTGATTTGAACTTTTCAAATCTTCTTCCAAGTGCTTGGTGAAGATATGTTTGCTCATTTTTAGAACAATGATGTAGATGGATGGTTTTGGCCTTGAATACGATGTCAATTAGATGGTATTTGTATTGATGTGTTTTGTTTTATCAGAACTTTGGGGTTCTCACAATTTTATTGCGTATGTTGTTGATCAAGTAGGTGGGAATACATTGTCTTCATCTGCAAAATTGTGATTGAGCCACACAATTTTTGTTGTTTGTAACGCCACACATATTTTGCCTTCTGTGGGAATCACTGGAACTGACCGGTTGAGTGATCTCCATGAGACAGCCTCCCGATCCAAGACTCATGGTGTAACCTATAGACACCTCCTGCGTATTTTCGCTAACAAAGTCCGAATCGAGTATCCGATTAAGCCAAGTCACTCTTACCTTCAGAGACATGGAGTCCAAAGTCTTGAGTCCCTTCACCTTTAACACTCTGGCAGTGTTCTGTCAGTGTCCTTCACAAGGTTTTGTACAACTCTTGAGAGGATTCCAACAAGAAATAAATAAAATCAGAATTGCAGATAAGACTTCCATAAGTCAGCTCTTATACTTAGCTGCATCCTCGAATTCCTCTGGTCAGATGTGAGCTTTCCAAGTTTTGTTCTATTGAGTGGTTAAGGGATTACATTCATCCATGCCAAACTTGTTCAAGAGATTCTAATGTAATTTTTGAGAAAGAAATATAAATTTAGGATGTTGAATTACTCTAATACCTGTAGATAGTAATGACATACAAAATCTAAATTTCAAACATTTAAAAACCTTCGCCTAATTCTTCTATGGATTCAATTATATTCTTATTGTTCCCCATTATCAAAAGATCATCTACATACACCATTACAAGATATATTAACCAGTTTTTCCAACTTTCTAATACAAACAAAGTTGCATCATCAAGTCTAAATGTTTAATGCCTAAGTTTCAAGATGCTCGGTTAATTTCTCATACCAAGCCAGGGGTGCTGCTTGAGGCCATACAAGTATTTTAAAAGTTTGCAAACTTAAATTTTTTGACCCTTTACAAATAAATCCTTCAATGTGGACATATAAACTTTCTTTAGATATCCATTCAAAAAGGTGTTTTTACCCATATGATGAAATTTCCATCCATTCTGAGCTTCTAGCAAGAGAGTCCTGGGATGGTGGTCCATTTTGTCGTGGGAGAAAAAGTTTTTCATAAGAGATTCTTCTTAAAGTAAAACTTTGCCACAAGCCTGGTCGCGTTTGCCATGGTTACTGTTTGTACTGTTTGTAGACCCACTTATAGCCAATTTTGTTTTCTCCAAAGGTGGATCAACCCGCCCAAGTGGCCATTCCTTATCAAGGTATCATACCTTTGCATTGCTTTCTTTCCATTCATCATGAGAAGCGGCTTATTTGAATAGTTGGTTCATGATCCTGGGAGACAAAATCAATTCACAAGAGGTTACCATCTATATCAATAGGAGAATTAAATCATCTATCACCTTCGATTTTAGGAATTTTTGTTCCCCGTTTGTCCCCACTGTGGATGAACATTCTCCAAAGGTTCTTTGGCTCTCATTAGGGAGGACCTCTAAGATGTGGCTCAGTTTCCCTGGTCATTTGACCGAGTTGGGATTGATTCAAGATTCAGCTATCCAATTATGTCAATCACATCATTCAATGTCATCCTGGGTAGGTTTCTTTCCATGGGGAAAGAGGCTGTGACATGATTCACAAGATTCAATATCTAAACTTCTAAGATGTGGAATTTGACATCAACTTGAAATACTTTTTGCATGTGTGAATCTATCCAAAAGCATCGTCGCCACCAACAAACCTTGTCACTTTGGAAGATTCAAGGAATATGACATCTCTTGCGCTGCAAACTTTTATTTAGCTTCATCATAGATATACATCTTTGGAGGTATTGAATACCCAAGAAGATACATTTTCTAATTTCAGCACTGCTTTGTTCCGACCTTGGGTATCAAGGCATAAATGCGTGGACCCAAAGCATCCTAAAATGATTTTATTTAAGGAATGTACAAGTGCCACATTTCAAAAGGAGTTTGTTTTCTAATTGAACTTGAAGGACACTCATTCTTTATGTAAACAACACATAGAACCGCATCAGTCTAAACATCAATTTACATTTGAAAAATAACATGGAGTAAACTATACAAATAGTTTCCGTTTCATTATTTCAGTCTTACAATCGTCATTGGGATATATACAAAGTTAGTTTTGATGTTTGATTCCATGTTGACGAAGATATAATTTAAACTGCTTAGGCGTATATTCTTTTCCATTATTTCCAGACAGTAGAGGAGCCAATATGAGTTTGTGCATCATTTTCAATCCACATGCATGAAAAATTTCAATGTTTGAAAAGTATCAGATTTGTTCTTCAATAAGTAAATCCAACACATTCGTAGTCATCAATAAAATTCTCTACCATGTATTTATTTCCATTTGCGTGGCCATTAGTAAAGGGGCTTACAACTGAATGAACAAGCTCAAGCTTTTCTATGTGTTCGAGTGTGAATCATGAAATGGCTATTTTCATGCTTTCCTTAGAATATGTGCATCAGCATTCTAGCTCTAAGGAATCTGTAGGTGTACCATTAACACTATTTTTCTTCAAAAAAATGAAGGCTTACAGTTTTAAGTGTCCAAATCTAGTATGCCATAAAAGACTTGATGGGAATGTACTCTCATCATGATGAACTGAATGCAAGTTTTGAGTATGAGAAGATGAACCTTTCACTTTCAAGAGCTCTCTTTTATTCCTCCATGACAAGTAAGGACTTGACAGTTTTCTTCGACTGCCTACACAAACAAGTGGAATGGAGTGTCCTCAGCCATGATTTGGACTAGGGATAAGTAAGCTCAACTCCAGGAGGTATAGAACCTCATGTGCATTATGATTCGGAAGACTGCACTTAGCTCTGACCGTGCTGTAAGCCCTATGGCTTGATTTGGATTTATCTGCGAAATATACTTCTCCATCAACTTCAATGCAGAATCTTTCAAAAATATTTTCTAAATTCTATGTGACATGTTGTTCCTAAATCTAGCAACCAATCATCTCTCCATGAAGTGGGTAAATGAAACATCAAACAAGTCTTTCAAATACTCGATTGTTAAGAATAGTATGTTAGGAACATAATGACTAGATTCAAAATTTTTACCTTTGTCTTTGTCTGGCTATTTTACCTTTTTCTTGATTTCTTTGTCGCTCAATTTTCTCCTTCTGTGTTCCGTGATTTTGATGGGTCATTATAGCCCTATTTTATTGGGTAACGTGTGTAATGAAGATTGATTTGTCGATTGTCCGGGGTTTCCTTCAGTGAAGTTTCTTCTTCCTCTTCCTCTTTGCCACTGATGAATTGGAGCATGACTCTTTTCTATGTGCTACATGTTCTCTTTCCGAAGACGATGGACTCAGCCCTTCCCAAAGCTTTTGCAAACTTTTTTCTCAAGTGTATGTAAAGGTGATACGCTTGCTTCTAATTTGTTGCAATGACTCAAGATAATGTGAGTAAGTTGATATAATGCCTTTAACATATGCTATGAGAGATTTGTCCATTTTACACCAAGCATTAACAATGCATTATAGATCTTTACTCTTCTGGTTAAAGCAAGGGATCATTCTTCATTTTAAGACTGAATGTTTTAATCATCAATTAAATATTTTTCTTAATTAAGGGGAATGTGAGTCATAGAGTTCTTTTAGCTTGCTCAAGGCATCATAGGCATTTCTGAGAATGATGAAATATGATTGCATCTCCATCTTCGCCTACTTTAAGGCTGCACCAAGGCATAGGCTCATACCTTGTTTTCCAAATGGATGGCCTTGTCTAAAGTGTGCTTTGCCGTGTGGATTTCCTTCTGTCCTTCATAAATTTCTTTCCAACCCATTAAAAATGAGAAGTTTGATCTTCCAGACTATCCAAGATAGTTCTCTTTTCCTGAGAGAACCACCTACAATAGATATAGAGAAATGCATTCTTCCGAAAGGAAAAAATGATTACTTGTCAGAAAAAAATCTGTTTTTGAGGGGAAAAATCTTCAATTCTCAAAAGGTCAATTGAATGGGAAAAACTTGCTAAAATAATGAATTCGCACTAAAAATATTTTTTTTCTGAAAAAAAAACTTATATGGATAATTGTATTGAAATAGGGTAGTTATGACTGTGGGGATGCAAAGGTTGAATTGTATGTGGTTATGTGGTAAAAATGGAATGGTATTAAAATTGGAAGGGGCTGCAGGCAGGGGAGGGCGATAATGAATAATGATAGGCGGCATCGACACACCGAGTGGATAGAACTTATGGAAGGTTGTATTATATGAAGGCTGGAGAAAGAGGTTAATATAAAATGTATACGTATTATGGGGCTGAGGTATGGTGTAGATAAAAATAGACATAGTGACAGACAAGGGGAAAATGGAGTTGAGGTATTGTTAGTAATGAGTGTTAAACGTTAATGGAGTTAAACAAGATGGAGTAAGTGTGGGTGGTGTAATAAAATAAGCAAGAGGGGAACTTAAAGGGCCAGATAAAATACATGAATCAAGCAGAGCTAATGCAGGGTCAATGGGTGGCCGGTGTGGGTTATATGAATCATGTTGCTGTTGGATGGGCTGGGAGGGCTGTGTCATACAGAGTGAGGTAATGTTGCTGCAGAAGGGTTGGATGGGATGTACCGATGAGAGTCACAGGAGGTTGGGAGAGTAGCAAGGAGAGGAGTGGGGACGGAGGAAGTGACAGGAGTTTCTCACTTGAATGAGTGAGCAGAATCTAAAAGGAAAGGATAGACAGGAAAATACAGAGAAGGAGTGAGTAATGCAGAGTTGAGGCCAGAAGAAGGCAGGAGAAGATGATAATATATTTGTTTATTAAGAGACAAACAATGTAGGTAAGCAAATGAGAGGGAGACACTCAATTACAGAGAGGAAGGAAGATATTTGTAGAGACAAGAGAGGCCAGAAGAGAGAGGGAGAGAAAAAGAAAGTGGAGAAATGGGGAGATGTATATTTTTGTATACAGAAATATAAATGTGGCACAGAACTGGAAAGATAGTCAGAGTACAATGTTTTTAAAAAACCTGAATGGTAGATGTAAGATTCCCAGGGACAGTAGAGCATGTACTGGAACCTAAAATCATAGAATTTGCACTTGTAACCAGGACCAGAGCCAAGAAGTCAGTGAGTTGTGCAGCAATCTGTAGAGAAAAAAATGCATAATTACGTAACATATACAGAATACCTAATACAAACTATACAAACCGACCGAGTAAAGGAATGAGGAAATACACCATTGCAAAAAATACAATAAAGGGGATCACCATACTATGTCAACGAGGGAGGTAATCAAGAACTCAGGAATGGGGAATAGATGGTTGAATGTGTACAGATGCATATGAGGAGCGTTGGATTCATCTCCAGCACTTGACTTTGGCCTTCCTATTTCCTATATTAAATAATATACAATATTATACTCCCACCCAACCCTATGATTTAGGTGAATATTAAGGTTGTATTTTTATTTTATTGATTTAGATGGCTAAATATTCATAACTAAATAGTTAAAAAATTAAATTGACTATGTAAAAATTAAATGACTTATTTATTGAAGATGAAAGTAGCTAAATACACTTTAAAAATAAATAAATTCTTAAATAAATTATTAATATATAATAATATTTTTATCTTGATTAAGTAATTAAAAGATATAAAAACAAAATTTATTCTTAATTATTAATATTTAGAATATATAAATATATGAGAAATTGGAAGAGCATCCATTACACAATATTAACACACTAAATAGATATATCTACATTTCATTTCAACAGATGGAATACATCACAATATTTATAGTGTTAGAGATCCACTTAAATATGAATAGGAGGTTTAGATATCTCTCAACATCCACCTACAGGATCTGCAACTATCCTAATAAGGAGTATGGAAGAATTATCTTCCAATACTCCCCCACTCTTTACATATCATAACAATAAAATATTCGCTCTAATCGTCCTCATCAACAACGCATCTAATTGCGCCTTCTTGATTCCACTCTTTCTTTCTTCACATCTTCATTTACCTTCCAACCCATTTAAAGTACACATACTGCACTGCCATCGTCAATTCTGTGAGATTAAAAAATTCGACACTCGGTTAAAGAGCCTTGACACCTAACTACCCCATTGAATATTTCAACAGTGGAAATAACCCGAAGGAATAAATTTTAAATGAAATGTGATAGAAAATATTCTAGGTACGTAATATGATCAACATCAACGCTAAAGTGACCTTTACACACAAGGATCTCATTGTATTAACTCAGAACCGATGTTTCAGTTCGCTTACCAAATACAAGACCCATTAGTATATAACGCTTTCACAATTAGATATTGATATATTTCTTCCTTTATGACCAAGAAATCTGCTGTAGAACTGCCATTTTAAATTGTGTAAATTTGTCTAATAATTGGTCTTTTCAATACAATTTTAGCAACAATGAAAACGAAGATATAAAATGGTCAACTTGGTACCTAACAAAAACAAACCAATATGAATTTCTGCGGGACTACGGTTTCCGCCCCACATGCTTAGGTTTGTAGATTGGCATGCATTCATAGAAGTGATCTTCTAAAATAGTAATAACGAACACAAATTCCAATTAAAAGAGTGATAGTTCTATGGCCTCATTTATCGCTCCTCATAGAATTCCCAATAAATTTTTTACAGCTTCTTCAAACTCAACTCATGGCCCTTTTCGCATCTGTAAATCTCTTTAAGATCTTCTAAGGGAAATTGTAACCATTGCATGATAAATATTATACCAAGAATTCAACACTCCTAATATCGAGCAATGAACTCTCCTAAAATATTTCATCTTCCTAAAGTACTCCCATGAGGGATTAAGTCATCTATACTTTAATACCATATGAGAAAATTAGAAAAGAATCCATTTACAATATTAACACAAGAATAATATATATCTATACTCTGCAGCATTTAAATACATGTGAATACATCACAATATTTATAGTGTTACATGATCCAACCACTTTAAATATGAATAGGAGTGTTGGTGATATTCCTCTCAACATCTACCTACACAGACTGGGCAACTACCTTTAATATGAGTATGGAAGAATTATCTTCCAATAAAGGCATTTAAAAAAATATAATCATAGTTCATTATCTACGAATATCATTATTTCAACAAATTTCCATTAACATTTGAAAAGTCAACTGACAAAGTTATAATGCTAGCATTAAAGTTTAAACATCTACAAGAACTTTTTATTTTTGATATGTCCATGAAAATTTTGTCCACTAATGGTAAGAGACCATTTTATCTAACAAGTCCAATGTCAATATGCATTCAACTTCAAATCCATTTGTATTCGTCACTTGGTATGCAGTAATAATGCATCCAAAAATTCAATAGTATAGATTATATCATAAATGATTATCTCACCTTTAAAATTGAGTTATTATTTCTAATACCGACTTGTTTACCCTTGTTCCAATCATTTTGTTTTAATTTATCACTTTCTTATTGATTTGATTTTAAAAATATCAGAAATAAGATTCCATATGCTTAACAACTGCCAAATGTTCTGCGTTTGTGTAGTAGAAAATTTTAATACCCAATTTAGATCGAATTTGTATACAACCATATCAAGATTGGTCAAACAAAAAACAAAAAACACACCCAATTAGTAGCCGAGATTTGACTAGTTTAGATTTATGTTCAAACAAAGGATTCAATCTAATTTTATAAAAGAAGCAATAATTTATTTCATCTATTTTCTCTCGAATTTGAGCCATATGTTAAAGATTTAGTTTAGGAATTGGTTTTAAAGATTTAGCTAGTAATTAGTTTTCATTCAAAGGCCGATTCGGTTTTCTTATAACTGCCCGATCAGCATGTATATAGAGCACTACATTAATAAATCTAGCGTGTGCATTCTCCAAAGAGTTTATTATTTTTGTTGTTGCTTCCTTTTTTTCATGGTGGTTTCCGAGTACAGTTCTTTCTTTGGGTGAACTTTGTAGCGTCAAGAATTGTTGTAGTGATAATTTTGTGGTGCCTAATGCTTAGCATGGCTGAAAAATTTGTAATGAAATAAGAATGCTAAATTTCTGAGTTAAGCGATTTTGCCGTTTTCTTTCCAATGAATTTATGAAATTTCTGTTGATTTCTTCCACACTTTTTCTATCAAAATGGTATAAAATTTGTAGAAATTTTTTCATTGTGCTCGAGTATATTCAGGAGGTGGAGAACATAGTGCTTGCTCCTCTACTGACCAAGCACATTGTGATATCGCTTCTACTATTTTTGGCTTTGTATTGAATTTCATGAAGACAAGATATGAAAAAAGTGGAATCTTTTGTATATAGTAGGTGACGAATCTTAGTTACAAATTTCATCGAACTTTAGCTATGAATTTCATGAGCATTGCTTTGATTGAAATATTTTTTGTCCACTGAAGACAAATTTTTTTTTTTTAGTAGATTAAAGAGAGTGTTATTTTGATGTTTTTAAAAGGTGTTGAACAATTGATTTGTTATTGAAATCTCGTATTGATATTCTTGGTCATTAGAAAGTGAAATGTTGTGAAAATTTGATTGCGCTGAAAGCTTTTTTTTGGCAGATGTCGTCGACATTTTAAATGGCTTCGATAAGCTTGTTTTCCATCCCTACACCTCATTTAGTGGGAAAATTATGATTTCGAGCCTTAGGTGTTGGGAATCATTAGATTAGGTTCACAAAATTATGAAGCAAATACAATTGCCGGTATGATCACAAAGAAAATTTGATGAACTTAAATAGAAAGAAGATAGAGCTGGTCGTAGATCTTAAATTCTTAGATGATTCTATTTCTTTCCTAAAATTACTACTTCTAAGACTACTAAATCAATATGGGGATATATCATATTATTGACAAGGTGTCGATAAAAAATGGTAAGATTGGTTTAATTTCATAACATAATTTTAAACATTTAAATGTATGAATCCTAAACCGTTGACGTACTTATGAATAATTATAAAGAATCACGGATGAACAGAAGTAATACAAGACAAAGAAATGTTGAAAAATTCTTAGATGTTTTCCTAAAAAATTGACACGACAAGCAGCATTTTTGGAGTCTAGAGAATAAATGAGTGAGAAGAATTAACTGTTCTTTGTTGCCCAAGTGAAGCAAGAATTAATTTAGATGACAAGATTTAGAGCATGCTTTCAACTAAAGTTTCTATAGATAGAGGTAGAGGCAGAGGTTTTCGCAAGTAGAGAGGAAAAGGTGACAAATTTTATTGATGATAGATCACATGTGTCAAGCACATCGCTAAAGCAAATCTTCAAATGATTGGTGTATCGACATGGACCTGATAAATCAAAAATTGAAGAAATTACTACAAAAAATATGGCCATTAAGGTCTAAATTTTGAAAATTACAAGATGATTTAAGTAAAGTCGTGCCACAAATAAAATATTGAATGTGAAACATTAGATGCTTCATTTTTGAAAAGGCCAAGGATCAAAAGTACCTACAAAGTGTTGGTAGATAGTGCTGTATGCAAGAATTTGCTATGACCGGTCATAGTGATTTATTTTTCAAATCTTGATACATTCTTCAGCTTCCACCATATTTTAGTGGACATCAGCCATGTTAAAGCTTCGTGAGCGGGTAAGAAAAATTCGCCTTAAATCAAAATGTTTAAGAATATCTATGACGCTTTATTATAAATTCTAATTTCAGCATAATTTTATTGAGTGTTGGTAAATATATAATATATGATGTTAGCTACAATACTACTTTATCGCATTTCATAAACATAAGTCTTCATTGCAAAGATTCCTATGAAAAAGAACAGTTAAATACCTTCATACCTGAAAGTGAGAAGTTGTATGCACATAATGTTTTAAATAATGCCCACCACTTGATTCAATGGCGAGTATGCATTGGGTTTACCTATCAAAAGAGCTGTTGCAAAGATAACTATAGGAAGTTTTACTACTTTATCTGATCATATTCTTTCCGCATAAGTTGTATAATTGGTAACATGTTTAGATAGTTTTGTTTCTGTTTCAATAGAGCCAAAGAACAACTAGAATTGCAGTTAAATTTATGCAGGTCCAATGCAAGAAAAATTAGTTGCTATGCCTCTATTTTCTTAATTTTACTGATGATTTTAGCGGTGAAAATTTGGGGTGTATTTCATCAAATACAAGTTTTAAAACATTTTCCATTTTAAAGATTTTAAAGCTAAGGCGAAACGAAAGGGAAGTTTATTAAAGTTCGAGGGTCTACTAAAGGACGTGAGTAAGGGAATCTAACTTAATTCATTGATGTTTCAAAACGTCATGTATTAAACAAACGACGCATCAATTATACTCGCCAAAATAATAATGAGCGCAGTAAAGAAGAATCAAACAATTATGAATATGGCTCGTGGCTTCTGTTTAAAACATAAATTTGTTCAAAGATTTATGTATTGAAGTACTAGATGGTTAGTATATATTTTGGAATGGGGACACAAGCAATTGTTCCAAAGTTTTAAAATTGCATAGATGGCATGAGTGACAAAGGTAACCTGTTTTCACACTTTCAGTGCTATTTGGCTGTATTGTTGGCCATGTTCAAGAAAATTGAGAAAAAAGCTTGATAAGTTAGGAGAAAATAGTATATTTTATAGATATAGTGATCTCACCCATGTATATAGATTGTTTAACTTATAACTAGTACCTTAATATGTCGAGATTAGAAATTGAAGACAAGTCTGAATGAAAATGGAGAACACACTTGTCCTAATCCTTTTATTTTTATTAGAAGAACATCAAGCACTTGCAACAACACTCGATCAAGGTGTGTCCAAGAAAAACCAAAGAGTAGTTCATCAAGTGCAGAAGTCATCATCTGAGTCGATTCCATAACTTGAAATGAGAAACTAAGGATATTTTATGCACAAGATGAGGATGTTGATGATATTGTAAATTTTGCATTTATTTCATTTCAAATTGCTTCTGTTTTGAAGAGGCTTATAAAGGACAAAGAATGGGTAGACGCTTTATGAATAATGAAATCGATGCTATTGAAAAAGAAATCAAACTTGATTTGGTTGATTTAATTCATTGATAAAAAACTTTATAGGTGTCAAATGTTTTTTAAAACAAAGTTAAAATGAGAGGAGGTAGTTGATAAGCATTGTAGCAAGATTAGTTGCCAAAGGTTTGTTACAACAACTCAAATAGATTATGGTGGAACATTTGCACTCAGAGGCAATAATTGATATTGTTTGGATTGTGATATAAGCTGGTCATAAAGACAAAAACAAGGGACTGATGCAATTAAAATGGATGTAGTGTTATTTTTAATGGTGTTTCTGAATGAAAAGTAGTATATTGATCAACCACTTGGTTTCGAAAAAAATCAAGAACATAAGGTACAAGTTGGAAGAAATGTTGTATGTTTGAAACAGGTGCCCAAGAGCTGAAAATTAATACAAATTCATTACTACTAATGATGGTTTTCGTATGAGCGATCATATCACTTTGTATATTAAGAATGATTATCATGCAATATTTGATATTGTGTCTTCGGTGTTGATGACATAATTATGGGCTGTGCACATGCAAGAAGGAATTTAAAGTTGCTTGTAATGCTAATGAGATACTTAGTAATTTCAAAGGGAAACAAACACAAGATGGTATGGTTATGAGCCAATGTTATTAACACATTTTAAAAGCTAAGATGGACAAGTGCAAAACCTGGTAATACTCCTACTGGCGTTGGTACAAATTTGAGTAAAGATGATGGGTACTATTGTTAATACGAATTTTATAAGAAACTGGTTGGTAGTATTATGTATCTACGAAGCATTAGGCTCATTATAGCATTTTAGGCAGCTACTTTAGTTATGGAATTCTGAAGAGCATACAGCTGGTGGTATGAATGATATATATTCGTGTACATATACTTATGGTTTATCGATGTATCCTCTCGCGTATTTAAGCTTTGTTGGTTATGGGCTGCATAGTGCATTTATGCGGTGGATGGCTAATGATCGTAAAAATCACTTCGCTTATGCTTTTCATTAAGTGAATTTGATTCGTATGTCATCCAAAGGTTATAGCAGGCGATTTTCAACAGAGGTCGCACGTTTGCAGTAAATTGCATCGTCATGTTGTGGCTAAAGAGACTTTCTCGATTTTGGATAGACAAAGAATGAACCTATTTCAATCCTTTGTGACAACACTTCGCTATTTTGTCGAGACAATACGTATTTCATCAAAGAGAAATATATGAAACTCGATGAATTTCCATTCATGAACTCAAAAATGGTGATAATTGCTCTCAAATTTGTGGACCCAAGAACAGTACTGACATCTTCACCAAACTAATAGGAAAATTTAATTTTGAATTTACTAAAAATTTAGGTGAATAAACAATGTAACCTCAAAATTAAGTGAGGAGTGTTAAATATTTAGTTTAGAATGGTTTTAAAGATTTAGCAGTAGTTTCTCATTCATTTCGATCTAATTCTTTATAACCATCTGACAGCATGTGCAGAAAAGTATAATTCACATCAATTTCACCTACAAGCAGTTCTCCGCAACAGTCTATTCTTCGTTGCTACTTTGTCACCATAACCATATCTCGTGATCAACCCATTTAAATTTTGTGAACAACCATTAATTACCATCTTGGATTACGTATTTTCGCTCTATCCACAAGATTCACTGTGAGGATCGCCTGTTACAAATTTTATGGATTTTGTTTTGCTTTACGAATGACTAAAGAATTAGCGCTTCTTATAATATTTGGTGATTGCTGGGAGATTTGGACAAGGATCATGGTTATAAGAGAGAACACTCTATTTTTCCTTCCATGTTTTCATTTATTTGTTGATTTGACGTAAATGTTGCAGCATAAATTTTCTCTGTATTCATTATTTTTAGTTACCGTGATATACATATTACGAATTGGATTTCAAATATCCATTGTAAAGTGAAAAAAAAAAAAAGACTAATTTCATTTTTGTTGAAATTGTATCTACTGAGCAATTTCCATATGGAATTTGTAGGTGTTGGACATCGAAATTTTGAAAATGCTGAGCCTACGAATAATTTAAATGCTTATTCTTGTCCAGAATTTCCAATTGGCATATCTCTGGTTTATAAAATAGCTACTATTATAATAATGCATTGCTGCATTGATATTCAAGTATGGTTATTTTTCATGATGGTATTAGTAGATGTCTCTACCATTATTGGCCAGTTGAATTGTTTTATAGTAGTGATATGTATATTGATATATCAATTACTTCACTGTCCTTGGATTTGTTGATTATTCCTCTCATTTAAAGAAAGTACCATGGGACCAACCAACTAATTAAATAGCTTCATTATGGCCTCCTGCATCTTGAAAATCAAGGGTTGGGTTTCTAGGCGTATGTATTTCTCAACCTAGGTTGGTATGGTGGGTTATGAAAATCATGTGATGGGTTTCTCGACTAGTATGCATTTTTGCAAACCAGGTTTGTATGGTGGTTGCATGCTCGCTATTAATTCGAAAATCATTTAGCCATTTCAATTATCAGTAAAGGTACCTTTTCCAAATTATATTTACTTCAAAAAGACGATGGATTTGTTTGAAGTGTATAACTATTAGTTTCTTCGCATAATAATTAGAAGAATTGAAATAGAACTTGAAGTTACTCATCTTTAAGTTTTTTTTCTTATAATATAAGTGTTTAGCATGGTTTTAAAATATTAGTATTATATTCACTGTCAGAGAGTATAGATGGTTGGTATTGTCTTACCAGCTTTAAGTCTCTTATTTTGGAAAATGTGTGCTTATGTTGTGTTTTTCTGCCTGCTAGAATTCTTGTTGTTCAAAAGTATGAGCTCTTCAATGTTTCCCCATTGTAACTTCCTATCCTAGATAGAATTGATTTTATTTAAAGGCTACGTAGGTCTTAGTTTCTTTATTCACTTTGTGTCCCTTATATTTTAATCTGTGGAACTTTCCCCGTACCTTCTTTAAAATCAGAGTCACCATTGTAGTGGGTGTATTCTTAATGGGAACACTATGTCTCACAATTACAAATGGCGTTAAATAGAGGACAATGTATAAAGATAGTAAAATTCATGATTCTATGCACGTTTGATTTCTCTTAAGCACGTTTATATATCTTCCGATAGTTTTGGGTTCTTTCCCACGAGTGGCCATTGAACTTGTTCTCAATTTTCTTTTTCTTGCTTATTATTCTGTTGATGGCCCCTATATATATATATAGATAGATAGATAGATAGATATATCTGTCAAGGTTTCCTTAAACAATTTGCTGAATGATGAAGGTATATGTGTACATTTCAAGTCCAGCAACATAATCTCAATTACTAAAAAAAAAAGACACCTAGGTTTCTTTTTTCAAACTAAAGAGAATAAAATCAATATTTAAAGTTTCTGAATATAGAAAAATCACTATGGATTGTATAGAATTTCAATCATGTTAAAATCAGATTTAATTTAATGTTATTCCATCAGCCATTGAGAGAAGAACATGGCATCCTACAGCCTATGTACATTAATTTGATATATTATTTTTGTAAAACACCCACAAATTTACTGCTTTTCCGATTAATGGTGGCTCAGAATTATTCTCACCTCGAATGGTCGTTGCTACCGTGAGAATCACCCACCAAAACCCTCTGCGCCATCTTAGTTGCAGAGCACCTATTGTCTGTAAAAGGTGATCAGTAAAGGTAAGTCTACTATGATTTCAAGAGTGCAAGAAAAGTATATGCAAGTAACCGAGGTCAACTAATTTTAAATCGCTGTAAGAAATACTATCTAATTCCTCGAAGTCTAACTAATCAATCTGGTAAAGTAAACTATGAAATTACACCAATCAAAGGGATGAACCTAGTCTAATCTTATGGAGAAAGTAAACACTAATGTGTCAAATTAAAGATCTTTGTGGATTGAACAACAAGCTTAATGAATTGCAACAACAATAGAAATGAATACTTAATAAATGGAAAACACCACCTATTAACATTTCGCAATGGAATTTTAAAATTCACTCATTAACAACCTCATAATTGAAAAACCATATCGCTCACGTTGCAACGTAAAAACTCACAGCAGTCAGTAGCTATAATTGAACAACAACTAGTTAACCATGCTGGTAAAATTAATCTAATGAGGTAAAAACATCACTCATAATTAAAGGAATATTAATGATAAATTCAACCTCCATTTGAAAAGGAAACCAGCCACCACACTTCTGCAATTACCGGAATTGAATTATAAATTTACAAAAGCGGGGAAAGAATAATTAAAAATGCAAGAATCGGTGAAATAAACATATAAATAAAATAGCAGGAGAACTCCGTACTTAACGCTCAGAGCTCCCCCAAAGGTATTCTACCAAGAAATACCTAGAATCTGTTTATAATGCAAAACGTGAATTTTCTCTATTAATCAATAGAAATATGTATTAATTAACACGAAGTTCAATGTGACCGGTCAATAAAATGTTTATTATAGAAAATTACAATATATACAAAAGCTCTCTCTGCTCTTTCACTCAAATTTTTATACCTTAAGGAGAAACATATGCGGATTCTTCGTCGCATGTTTTGTGAACCAGGAGGCGACAGACGTTTTTCTTGACGCTGCTAGTTTGGTCATTTGGTCACAGCTTGGTTTTTTCTGGGATTCCTATCAAAAAAGACAAATAAAGTTAGTTTATACTATTAAATACATTATTAATAATTCATTTTAATCTCTACTTTACATTATTCCTCTTTGAATTCATTTTATAAAAAGAAGGAAAAACATATAAAAGCATATTAAATCAAGCAAGATAAGTAAAATGTAAAATTTTTTTTATGTGTCAACATACTTCCCTTTCTAATTCTTTTGCATGTCCTCGTGGTAAAACATATGATTGATAGTAAGTTGAGTTAAATAATAGGAAGGATATACTTTCCTTGCAGTCTAAAATCGTGCTTTTGTTACCTTTTGCAAAGCAAGTTTGTGTGTCTCTAGAAACTTATAATCATGGTGTTAGTCTTCGCAAGGGTACCATAAGATGGGCATCTATATCTCGCATCCTATCCATATAGGAACCATGTTAAAATTAAATTTCTATACAATGAAAATGAGAAGAAGTACTAGAAATTCGTAACTAAATGGTTTCTATCTCATCAAGTATTCTAGAGGTTTGGCATTCTTTTCTAATGTAAATAATAATGTGTATCCTCCTAATATCTTGGAATTTTGTTTTTCCATTCTAGTATAATATCTTAGAATTTTCCTAGCTGGCTTAATACCTCTCGTTGCATAAACTCTTATGTTGAATGAATAAAATGAGGGGTTTATAGGTTCTCCTAATCTACAAATCTAACCCATGTTCTCTTTCTAGAAGATATTTTTAGATTTTAGCCCAAATAATCTCTGCTTAAAAGACAAAATGGAATATTGAAACTAAATGCCCAATGTGAAGGACTAGGCTACATTCTCATCTTCTAAAAATACAAATTGCAAGTGTCAATTCACATGTAATGTGAGTTGACCTGTCGATCCTAATCATTGGCAACATTGGAAAAATTTTCAAAGTGATTTAAATGTAGTGCTTCTGCTGACACAACTTTGATATTCAACAATAAATACCTTTCCACTAGAAAATAAGCTTACATTTTGGTCGGTGATATTTTGAAGACAAATATATCTGATTAAAGAGAGAAATAACACTGTTTGTTTCTAGACTGCTTCTAGTTGAGTTTGTTCCCTTTTCATTCTTAATTTTCTTCTGTTGGCAAAAGGTCTCATCTTCGCCTGGTGTTAGTTGTCATTAAATCATTTTAGTAATGTTCGATAGTTCTTGTAAAGCCACTAATTCTTCCGATATCTACCAATTTTGATGTATTTGATCAATTCATCAGAATCTTTTGATTAAGTGTACTTCTTTGTACCAAAGGGTATAAGCAGTGTTTTCCATTAGGCTTTTGTCTTTCAGTAATTTGGAATCAAGATGCATCAGAGATCAAAGAACATCTACAGCCTATGACTAAATATGTTTGAAGTCAAGGATATCTAATTCTTTTTATGCTTCCTAATCTTAGTCCGCCTTTTCAACATTCCTAACTATTTTGGCTGTTTTTCTCAATTTTATGCATTTTCAGGTATTTTTTTAATAACTTAGCCCAGTTTAATTTTCCTTCCAAAGGGGCTCGAGAGTGGGGAAGATGCAACAATAGCTCGTGTTCAGAAGTGTCAGCGTTGGCATTAGGGATATTATTTGATGAATACTTTTCTACACTAAAGAGATTGTGCCAACATTAATATCTTCACAGAGTGAGCAAACATTTTATTCAAGTGTCGAGAGATAAACAATGATTGTGTTCCTGTCTACTAAAAAAATATCCTTTCCCGGGTTTCGAGACATAGATGCTCTTCATTTGGTCTTCCTTATTCAAACATTCATTATCAAAGGGAGATAAGTCCATCAAATCCTATGTAATTCATCGCAAGGAAGGTAGGATTTCAAGCAGACTGGGACCCATAACGAGGTGATCGGTTTCAAAGATCCCTTCAAGCCTCAATTTGTTTTAAATAGGGTCCTAGCTTCACACAGTTTCATATATTCTAATAATATTTCCCTGAGCTATTTCCTCATCACAAATCTCTCTATAAAGGCACTGGTGGCCCGCAGGTGTATAGGATGGCCTGTTTTCCGCAATGTTGAGGTAATTTGCTAATGTTTTATTCTCTTTGCATCAGGCTCTATTACTAGACCTAGGGCCTAAATACGTTCATTTCCTCTAGCTTTATTAGGATCGCATGTTCTGCTCTTTGACCTCGATTGCCTATCAACATTTCTTTCAGTGGGCATGTAGGCAGGTGATTTACTAAATCTATCCTCATGTTAACTTGGCTGTTTATTAACTGTGAACAACAATTAATTTTATCGTGCTGTATGCATTTACTAACTTCCGAGGGTTTTTAGCTTCCTATCCAAACAATGTCATATGCAATATAGGAATTCAAGAAAAGGTAAATTAAGTGAAATATTTTTTGAGTACAAATTTAACAATTTGAGTTGATCTAGGACTTTACCTACCTCCTAGAGTCTCAAGCTACATAGATATACTTCTTGGATGATGACTACCTGGGCCACCAAGGTTTCTTCATGATGTATACATTGATCTAGGTGGACAGGCTACCCATCTATTCCATTTGGGACTTCACCATCGTTTTTTCATTAATTTTCAAAGATATCTTACTATTTTAGCGTGTTTTTCGGTCCTAAACTTCCAGAGTTGGCTTGAGGCCCTAAAATGACATTTTGGGGAAAAATGGAGAAAAATTGTCCAGCACGAATGTTTTCTCCACATCAAAAGTTGTACTTCTTGGATAGATATTTCTAACAGCGTATGATGTACAACCTGGAGATCATATACTAAAACATGTCTTGAAGTTGAAACAATTTACCTAAACAGGTCTTACTGCTTTGCCGTCTATCTCCATGTGGTTAGGTTTTGATGTTTATGTATCTTTCATTATTAACAATCAATAGGCCTTCGAGCTCATTGTAACATAGTTTAGAGGCATGTAGCTCACCACACTCTCTCCTCAAAGATAAGATACCATCACATAGCTAGTTTATTTCCATTCTTCGTAAACATATTTAAGTTATTTGATATTAATGAAATGGGAAGTATTATCTATCAGACTTACGTTTACGCTCTATTTATGTATTTTATTGTGTTCCCGCATTTTCATCCATATCAAAGGGTATCAGAGCTGCCTCACTTTCTATTTTATTTGCATGTCTCAGAAGGTCGTATAAGGAGTTAGAATTCGATCCGTTGAACCCCTTGTAAGATTAGCCTCACAAACCCGACGACCTCCTATGGAAAAAAAGAAAAGAAAGACAAGGAGCAGGGATCCACAAAAATATTTCATTCTAGGAGGCCTCAAGAAAACAAAGGAACACGATGATGGATAACTGAGCCATATGCTCTCAACGATCGCCACCACCTATGACATGACCCCACAGATTCAACAACCACTGAGTAATCTACCCCTTAAAGGTAATGTAAACTTGGAATTCATGTATTTAAGGCCGTATAGATACAGATGTCATAGATATATGGCTGAATTTTCTAGAAGGTATTTCTGGGTCCATGATTTTCCCAATCATGAAAAGATTATTTTGCACTTCTCAAAGCCATCCCTAATAAAGTCAAAGACTAGTGGGAAACCTAAATGTGAACAAAGGATGAGAGAGAACCCTCTATTCCCACACACCCACTTGGAATCTATTCTAAGATGAATCAAGGAAATACTACCCTGTTGGGAGCTGGTGACTATTGGCAATATTTACAATGTGGATCACACATATGCAAGAAATGACTAAGATGTGTATGAATTGACGAATTTGTTCTATACCAGTAATGTGTTGGGTATTAAAGATTTGAAGAGACATTTGGTGCTCAAGTATCGTAGTTGGTTCCATGCATACATTCAAGAGGAAAATGGAGTCTTTGATTACTCACTTTGGCACAAAGATACTTGCGCCAAGATTGAGCGTAATCTTGCTGTTAAGAAGAGAGAGTTTGACTGCGACCAAGGCTGTGGTGCAGTGCCCCGAACCATAGAACAAGGGGCAGAACCAAAGCTGGGTGACTCATAAACACTAATGCACAGAAATGGAGAAGTGTGGACCAGCAACCACTCACATCATACCAGTGCAAGTTAAGGCACCGCCAAGGTGGCCGAATCGAAAGCACCCGACCGATGCATGTTCGATCCTGGTGCCACAACCAGACAATGGAGATAAAAATAAATCAGATCATTGATGCATCTACTACATTGCTGCCACCACTGTTTCCGTGAGGGGGATTCCGAGGATTCAGAGGGGAGACCTTCGATTTGCTGTGAGGGTGTGCGGTCTTCCACTGTATTTATCAGTGTGGAAGCCAAAGAAACTCATTTCATTAAGAGGTCATGAAGCATTGGCCTACCAACCATCACACTGCAACCATGGCTACCATTGGGTGGCTTAACTAGGATAGATTTCCTCTGTGTGTCTTCCACAATGTCGCATTGCAGACAACATCGTTGTCTAAATTTTGGATGAGGCATTGTGATATTCTCCTTGATGTGGTATATGTACATACAACCATACTTGTGGAGGAGACATGTTGTGTATGAGTCTAGGCCTATACTACTATTATTACTTGGGAAATAACTTGCAAGCATGATATCAAGGTGGTACCGCCTCTGTCATATCTTCTTTAACTACCGCGAAACAACGCAAGAAAATTGTTTCAAACCAAGAAATTTATTTTCCTTACAACTCGCCTACGTGGAAAGAATAATATTTATGGCCACAACCCAACCGTAGACTCTACACAAACATGTTAGATGTGAAAAAGTCATGGAGTGAATATGAGGACATTTTTCTCTCACTCAGGAGGTTCCTCTACACCGTCAGATAAGCACCATTTACTACCGGCGTAACGTTGCCTGAAGGTTATTACCTCATGTGAATACATAGAAATAATCCACACATTTTATCAGTTCGTAGGTTGATAAAGAAACCAAATTTATCAACACATCCAACATGCTGCCCATTCAAGTGTCCATTACTTTCCTAATAAATCTAATACCTGCTTCAACATAGTTTTCCTTATCCTCATGAGGATCTCAAGGTGGGGACCCATTTCTTCCAATAAAGGTGAATGATCTAGGTAAGGTTGCAGCCACTCATATATTTCATTTCGACCCCACCATCGCTTTATTTTTCACTTTCTCAAAGACATTTTACTATTTAGTGTGTTTGGGTCCCTAACTCTCCGAAGCCGTTTGGGGCCTGAAGGATCTAGTGGATATTGGTGGAAACCTACTCATTCCATTTGAAATAGTCATAATTTCTTTTCAGCTCTCTTCAGCTTGGCAAAGACAATCTCATTATTTTTAGTATTTTTCTAGTTCCAACTTTCTAGAGCATTCTGAGGCCCTAAACAACCTTATTTGGGAAACTGAGAGAAACATTGGGATCCATGGATCGATGCTGACACCAAAGTTGTACTTTGATATATTTTCAATGAGATGAGACAACAAGAAAATGGAGACTACCAAAGTTACTGCCTTCTGGGAAGTTGAAACACCACTACCAGTCAGCCTATAGTTTTACGCCATATCTCTAAGGGTTAGTTTTTGGATGTTTAGGTTTCCCGGAATTACCAACAATAAATATGGCCTTCGAGTCTCATTGTAACATAGCTTAGAGGCAGTGCAACTACATCTCTATAAAAAATAAGCTACTATCGCCTCCTAAATGTATCCATCAAGGCTGTGATAGCGCTATAGCCTCGCTAGGGTTGTTGTTTTAACTAAAAGAATGAGCCGTAACTTTCCCTTGAAATTAGACACTTTGATTATTTTCTAGAGAGACCACTATGCTATGTAGGCTTGGGATAGTCATAGTTCCATTCATGGGGATTCTAATGAGTGATCGTGTTACCGTGATGAGACTCCTTATCATTCAAGCAGTTTAGTTGTTTGAAGGGTCTACTTACCGTGGTGGCTACTGTGGGAATGTCACATGTTATATCCTCATGATCATGGTAGGTTGTCGTAATGAGATCATATCTCTCCTTGCAAATTGCACATAGAGATATTTTCTTTTTGTTATAAATGGAGGGAGGCTCATTAACTCAAGAGTTAGTGATGTAGCTGCAATAATTCCAATACAATTGATGCCCTTTATTCCCATATCCCCATGCCAAAGAGAATTGCCAATACTTGAGTAAAATATAAACTACATAAAACTATGATAATGAATTGTGTGATAATATGTCCTAATAGAGATATCCATCCATTCATTATATAGATAAATCCATGTCATTTTAAAGTAAGATATCCATTAAAATTTCAAAAACATAATATTGTAATATCACCACTTTCCCTTCTTTAGTAGTACCCAATTCAACAAAAAGTGGTTTTTATGTGGCAAGAAATGTGTAATGAAAGTGGATATTAAAAAGGAAATTCATCAAAAGATAAAAGACAAAGTTTTCTTTACTTGAACAACAAATTTTTTTTTAAACGCACAACAACAAGAATGCAGAAGAATCATTTTTTTGGTTCAAACAAAAACTATTCAATTGATTGAATGTACAGCTTGTTCAATGGATTGAACATCAAAATGAATTAAAAAAACACGCTAAAAAAACAGTTTAAAGAATTGACGTAACAATTAGTTGTTCAATCTGATTGAATAAATAAATTGTTCAATGGATTAACAACAAAATATGACAAAAACGATGAAAAGAGCTTATTCATTTGGTTCAACATCATTTTTTGTTCAATCAATTGAACATTAGTCGTTCAATTGTTTTAACAACAACAAAAAACAAAAACACGGAAAGGGAAAATGGTTGTTCGTTGTTTTGAACAACAAGAACGTACCCAATTGACCAAAATTGTCTAATTGATTTTAACAGCAAAACAATCAAAAGAGAAGAAAAATGGAATTATTTGTATAATATGAGAAAAAAATTTAAATTGGCAACTGTACCGCAGAAGCATATATGTTTACCATTTTGTATAAAAAGGCAAGCAATAATTTTTTGTAAAATTGAAGCGGTCGTAATATTATTCCCGCAGCCTAAAAAAGCGATAGTGGGATTGTCACACACTTGTTGGAAGAAAGATTCTTTGTGAGTGTTTTATGATAGACGCACTGCGACTATTGAATTTAAAGGCAGTAGAGCGATCCATTTTATGGTATTGGCAGTAATGGTACCGTTGTTATGAACTTCTTGAATTCCATATGGCCTGAAATACCTTATTTGTAATTTATCTAGAAAGTCTTGAATTTGAGTTGTAGAGGAGTGTCCAATTTCTTCGAATGTATTTTTTTATGAGGTTGTCATGTTAACATAGTCTATTGTTTTGGAATAATTGCAATGCATTGTAGAAATTAGCTAGCTTCATCTATCTACATTCATAAAGTATTTTAACTTCGCCTTTATCAAATCCAAATTTTAATTGGCTCTTCTAAGAGGGTTTATCTCCTTGGACCCTCAATGGGAAAATTTGTCCTTTCAAATACCAAGTGTTGTGGAGAATATCCGCAGTGTTTCACCAAGTTATAGCATAACTCCGCTGTCCCCAGCGCCTAGGCCTAACTCAGCGATGTGTTGGAGACTATTTTAGGCAGAGAATTTCCTCAATGATCTTATTGGTACTTTGACGACCCATTTTCCGTGGGTGGTAGGAGAGGACTCTATCGGTGATATGGTGGTTCCGCGTAGGACCGGTGTAAATTCTAAAATCCTACAACCTGCCCCTCCATCGCCTATCACTTCCTAGGTAAGCCATACCCACAAATAGCCCAAAACGTACTCGCAGAATCTTCTATACTTCTTGGCAAAGCCACTATTTCTCCCATTTCATCATAAAATCATGGTAACCAAGAGGTAGGTCTTCCATTTTATGGTGGATTGAATGGCCCAACAAATCTAACGCCCATCATTCGGGAAGGTCTACTACTAACTTTGGTTACAATGGCATCTCAGTTTGATTATTAGATGTAATCTTATCTTTTGGTAATATCGCAGTTGCACATATTTCTTTTCATCTTTAAAATATAAATATTACAGTTCATGAAAATACTGTTATGTCCCTCTGATCTGAAAATGTATCCACATGTTTCAGTTACAAGATGCCTTCTCAAGATGCTGATATCATCTTTTCACGTAACTGTGATATATGCATATTATTCAGGTGTGCTATCCACCAATCTAGAGAATTTAGCATCAGGTTGGGAATTAATCAAATTTTCTATTCATTTTTTCTCTAAGTGTTCAAATAGCTTTCCATCAGCTAGATAATTGCTATATCTACTTACTATAGACCATATTTCCATGCAATAAAAAAAATGCTCAATGTGGGAATTATCTACCACTAGTGGGTCATTTTCTTCTTTGAGACTTAGACAAGAAATCCGCAAACTAGGTCTTCCTCCTTTGCTTAGTCCTTAAGGCTGCACAAACTCCTATAAAGAAAACCAAATGAGTCACTCTCCATTTGTAATAGGCTTGTTAAATAAATATCTAATGTATGTAATGATCATATACAGAATGATTTTATAGAAGCAGTTATAAAATGGCCCAAATTATTTATAGCATAAATGACAACCAATAACGCTCTTCGATCACTCGATAATTCTAGTTCAAGAGGGGTATTAGATTCTGCTGATATAGTAAATATCATAGGTTCGTTGTCCCTCTTGACTAAAAACTCCTATCGATGTATTTTATGCATCCGAAGAAATATGAAAGGGCAAGTCCACCTCAGCCAATAGCAAGACTGGCGCAATCTAGGCTGGCCGCCTTTCAAATTTGAAAAATCAAGGTCACATTTGTTGACCAATGGAATCTACATTTCCAAGAACATGAAAGACGAAATAATTTAGAAAATATTTATGAACTAAGGATAGTACCCACATTATCCAAGGGAAACTAATGTGACTGTCTGAAAGTACAAGTGTGAGCATATGAGAATTCACTTCATCTTTTCTGATCTACCCGTATTCCAAATTTCGAGAGATGTAGGACCAGGACTCACGCCTTGGTCAGCCATCATGAAACTTTTTTTTGCTCAAGCATAACTGTAGGAAATACACGTTCCAATAATTTTTCCAAAGGTTTGTGTGCTCTGAATCAAAGTCATCTCCAGCAAGGAGCAGTCATCCATGTATACCTCGAGCCCTCATTTATTAAATCAAAAATACTTTTGCATGCCTTGAAATGTTGTTGAAAAGTATGTTGGTTTTATCTATTCTAGGGGCTATCTAAATTTGATTATAAAATACCTAAACTATCAAGAAAGGAAAATAACTGCCTTTGCCAAAAGGTAATTTCCATGACCCGATCAGTATGGAATGAGAAGTGGTCTTATGTGTATTTGTTCGCCTTCAGACCACAATGATTCATCACTTACCATTATTTTAGGATGACCACTTGTGATAGACCCCATTTACTATCTCGAAAGAGGATAACCTAAATTTACATCAAGCATCTTCTGTATCTATCTTTACAATGCCTTTAGATGTGGTTTTAGTTCGTCGTTGCTAGGATGGGGTGATAATCTTCGGGCAAATATGATGTGTGCACAAGACTCATCTAAGCTATCAAAAGAAGTGAAACGACACTTTCACCTAATGCAAGAAATTTCAGTTAAAATAAGTGGAATTGTAATTTAAATAATGAATCGAATCCTAGAAGAAAGGGAAACTAATTCAGTACACATGCCGAACTAAATGATTTATTGAAACCTATATCTCATGTTTGACTGCTAACAAATGCATCTATCATTGAACTAATTCATGCCTTGTAACAAATATGTTTTGCAACAGCAGTGGGACTTATACCTTCATAAGCGGTAACCTACAAAGGATCCTTTATATTTTTAAAACTTTAATAAGTTTTTTTGTCAATATCCAGACGTTATCATGTTTAAAATTTTACTGGTTCAATTTTAATTATATGATGTTACAATAATAGTTGTGTAAGTGGTTGTGCTAGCTACTGTAAGATTCCATAGATGATCTTCTTATGCTTCGTTATCAAGAATCATTAACATTTAAGTACTTTAAATTCTAAATTACATATGAGTGACGACAGTTGGTTGTTCACATCATCTTTAGTTTATCTTTGAATTCAATTTCTAACTATCATTAATGCAGGAATGTAATTTTTGTTCACGATGCGTGTGGTTTTTTGCGAATATTTGCTGCAAGGCTTATTTTGCAAAGGGATATATAGCAATATTATTTTTATGGCATACCATTTTTAGTAATGGTCATAGTTTCAAGCGAAAACCTATGTGTGCATCATCCGCACCAAGGTACGTCTGAGAATGCAGATGTCTATCTAATCTAATTTTGGGTAAAGAACTAAAGGTTTGTCGGATATCTCTCATGAGTCCAGGAAACGGTGGGGATATTTGTAATGTACCTTCCTGGCGAATAAATGTGACGAATGTGTGCTATAGCAAGGCAGTGGTGGTTCCAATATGGTCATATACCAAGTAAGCCATAAGTTTTTAGTTGTACATAATGCTTTCCCCAAATCGACTAACGTGTTTGAAAAGGAAATCCGCCATAGATCCGGGACTCATGACTATGTGGTTTCTAGATCCTCATATTTTATTGTGTTTCTTTACCCAAAATCAAATATGACAAAGGTTCCTACTACATGAATAGTTGGTAAAGTCTTTTATTTCACAAGTTTTTTACATAATTATTTAATTATTTTAGCATAAATAGGATGTTTGTGGTAGTCAGAGAGGAATTTAATGCAAATATTTTTTAATTCCCTATGAGGATAAAAATAGTTTGTAAGATACAATTGGCTTAGGTATGCGCTAATCTTCTGAGAATGGAGGAGAGTGGTACATGATGTGAACTTTTTGGTCGAATGTCCTCCCTTGTTTTATCTTGGTTCTGTCACCATTTAGGTAATCATGGAATTTAAGACTCAATTTGTAAGGGTTGCGATATCTTCTTTGGGTGAAATAAATTGCCTTGATCTCTGCCTAAGTCTATCGTGTGTGTATCTCTGGTTTTCAGCTTTTAGTGTTCTTTGATTTCAACACTGGATCAAGAACCAGCTTGTTATTAGGGATTAGACTTGGCTTAGCTGTAGTTGAGGTGTCATACAGTTGCTGATTTTGTTGTATTGGGTATGGATCCGTAATGTGGGTTGAGTTTGAGCCTTGTTCTCATAGGTAAATTTTGTTTATTCTGTGTTGCTACCAATTTTGAGACCAATTGTATTTTTGAGGTGGATGTACACGTAACCGATATGGATTTTTTTTTTCCAATATGAGGAGAGAAGGAAAAACTTGGCTAACCATTAATGAGAGGATTTAGTTGGCTGGTTGCTGCATGGAATGGTTGATGGCCAATGAGAAAAGGATTGGTTTTTTCCATGTTAACTCTGCATTTATGTTGATTAAATTGTGAAGAAGGAAAGAATTGAGATGGGTCTTGTGACATACCCAATAGTTGGTTTGCCACTGCTGACGTTGATTCAATAGATATAATGGCTCCGTTTTTCTTCTACTCTTCTTGAACAGCTTTCAACTTGGAAGTGAAGGGCATTGGTTATGGCATATCCTCGATACATATAGCAATATGTCCTGGGCCATGTCCAGCTGGACACTGCTACCACTGCTTCTTTAGCAACATGGACATAAATATCCAAGCAGTGTTCTACTAGCTTGCTTCTTCTTTGGCTTGTAGGACATCTATCCGTGTTGTGAGAGATGTCAAAGATCGGTTTTGAAATTCTCCCAAGAGGATTACAAAGTTCTGCTTTTGGTTACACCGCCAATCTCTGAGTATTTAGGAATTCTAGTAATCAATTTCATTCAACGGTCTATATTCCGTACTACTCCGAGAGAATTTATACACAATGTAATAATTTCATCATAATCTTCCGATATATTTCTATTTTCCATTATATTAAGTAGCTTTACCCATTCTTTCTTTCTTTCCTTTTACTACTGTTTCTTTTAGATATATTTAGACAAATTGTGTATATGGGGATATTTTCACCATATACAAATCATTCAACATATTCTTCTGAATGTCTCATTGTCTTTTGTAAAGGCGCTGAAGATTTTATATTTTAATTTCTGAGTTCGGTTAACTTGTATTTATTAAGAAAAGGTTTTCATTGATACCAACTATTAGTGGTTCCCTCACTCAAGCCCTACAAACTAGTGTATAGAAATGCCTTCCAATGCAGAGGGGAATAGTTTCGCTTGAGGGTCAAGGCACTACATCCCTACACAAAACATCAAATACAAATAAAAATTCCCATCCGGATTCTCTCGAGGTCATTCCATGGAAGGTGATGTTTGGTAATCGTAATAGCTTTCATGGGGGCATTTGGTGCCTAAGCACAATGTGGATACTCTAATGTTGATGTTTGTCTTGCTGTTGGATTGTACCCATTCTGACTGGGCCAGGCATGCAGCAATCCTTCGGGGATTTCCCCGTCTCTGGGAGAATAATTTGGAGGGAACTAGAGGTGGATTTGAGGGAGGGCTCATAAAGACTACCTCAATCTAGAATTTGGGTGTCTTTGTCTGGAACCACTATTTCAGAGATCCAAGCCTCTAGAAGCTTTTATCCTTTACATTACTACCGGTTTCTCCTCTCCTTCTTGCAAATTGTGCCACTCTCTCGTGAAGGGTCGTGACTCAAATGTTCTGAGGTCTCAAAGCCTGCTGCATCTCTTCGCTTCACCGTGGACTTTGTGATGGTTGGGGAGGCAGAGGGTTGCTGCCGAGGGATCATAGTAGACTCTTTCGTGAAATTATTTTAACTTGCTGCATGCCTCGAGATTCAACTTTCCTTATGATTTCAGAATTATGTCTTACCAAGGACCACTGCATCCCTTAGTTTGTAGATTTCAAGGGGTTTTCGATCTAATTTATCTTTTATTTCTAGCTGTTCATAAAAAAAAACACCTTCCTATTTTAACCTCCTCGATAATTACTGTAGAAGGCTGAGAGAAAGTGTTTTTCATAATACATAGGTTTTTACCTCTTACTACTACCCAATTATTTCACAAAAAAAGAAAAAATAATAAGACATAAATTCTAAACACTATCCCCGAGAATGACGGCAAATTTTTAATTAAAATGACTACAAAGGCACCTAATGCCCCACCAATCATCAACCGGGGCAAGTATGTTTATTTCAAGAGTCTAAGCAAAGTATATGCAAGTGGAAAACTAGAGATCAACTACCGAATTAAGGTAACAAATACTATCTGAATCTCTGGTTCATCAATCAATTCAAAAGCAACCAGAAATGCTTCACACCAATCAAAGGATGAAACTAGTCCGATCTATGTGAAGTAAACACTGAGAAGAAATTAAAGATCATATGATTAAACAACAAGATTAATGAATTGAACAATAATATAAAAGGAATACTTAATAAATTGAAAAAAAAATCATCCGTTAACATTTTTGCAAAGGAATTATCTATAATTCAATTAATAACAAGTTTCATAATTGCAATGTAAAAACCATATGTTCACACTTGTAATGAAAACTTAAGAAATAACAATGTGCAGAATCAACAACAACTACTTAACCACGCTCGAAATCAATCTAATGAATGTAAAACATCACTAACAAGAAATGAATATTAATGATAAATTCAACCTATTTAAATGAAAACCGTAACACACCATACAATTTCTGTACTACCGAATTGAATTACACTATAGAACATAAAAAAAATAACTAAATTGCAAGAACTTAAATAAACATATAACAAGTAAAATAAGGTGAGAAATCCTGTGATCGAGTACCTCCATTAGTCACAAGAAAATACCCAAAATCTGCTTTTATAATGAAAACTATAACTCTTTCATTAATCAATAGAATAGTACATAATCACGAGTTCAGGACTCTATTCCAAATAAAATGTTTATTACAGAAATTACAATATGATTTTAAAAATTTTCTGTTTTCTTCACCTACAACCTTCTAACTTAAGGAGAAACAAAACAGAGGATAAAATCCTTAGACTGTGAGGATCCCGAGGTTTTATCAATTAACCGAATGTCAAAGATGTTTGATGTATTTTCATTCCCTTGCTGATTTCAGAACTAGATGTACTGCATTTCTTTTCTCGGGATCAGCAGTACAGTTTGCTATTTGGTTAGTTGGTTTGTTCGATTTTGTAAATAAGGACAAAAGTTAGTTTTTATACTATTAAATAAATTATTTATTATCAATTAATTTTAATTCTAATTTTTACATTATTCTCTTTGAATTATTTCTAAAATGAAGGAAAACATATAAATTTAATAATAAATCAAGCTAAATATAGGGGGTAAAAATGTACCTTTCCTTACCAACACAACTAAGGAATTTCTACTCAGTTCAAGCTTAGTCTTAGTCTCACCTTATCCCACAGATAATCTAAAAGAATCAAGACATGAATCCATGTCTTTTTATTACATAGTATTAGAGTTTTTATTAATATATCCAAGTCAAGAGATTCCATAAAGATTTTAGAGAGTTATGTAGGTAGTTGTTTAAATGAAGGAGGATAAAATGAATGGCCTAAAACATTTTTAATCATCTAACACTTGATCCGATCAAAAAGGGCAATGTGCACACCATGTATGCTTGAGGGAGTTGTTTTCACAGAGGAACGCTCACGTCATAATTACAATTTTACTACAAATATTTTAATACATACAATTACAATTACAATTTTACAAATCTACAAATTTACAAATTTACAATTTTACAATTTTAATAAAATCTGAATGACAACACATACAATTACAATTAATAATATTAAATTACAATTACAATTACAATTACCACAAATAATATTTAATAAATATCATGATTTACTATTAAAAATAAAACTTCACGTATCATGATAACTACTGGTACAAACATCATATTCTAAATGCACATTCAAAATTTCTAACATCATCTACAATCGTGATCAAGGATCATCTAACAAAACACAAGAATCAGATAACATCATCACAACACAAAACATCAAATATACATCTCATGTCAAATAATTGTTATCAAGCATACATCTATCTATAAGCACATTAAATGAACATATCTAACATGACCTAACAATATACATCATGATGGACACCAACATGTAAATTAAGCACATCAACATGAACATAAATATATACCATATATATGTATATATATATAATGTCAAAAATATAAAATATATAATAGAATCATATATAAATGTTAGATATCTGTGGTACTACATCAATAATTATAATCCAGTAATTTCCCGATCGCTTAGTCGATGAGGCCTATGCCCGATGTGGATTCATTGCCAACCTGAGGTGCCTAATCGACAAGCCGATGGTGCTCACAGAGAGTACAGTCAATAAATCATCATTCATCAAGATTAACCTTCGTCATATATCAATTGAATCGTATTACATAACACATAACCTTCTTCTACAATTAATTGTCACATGCGGAAATAACAGAAGCAATCTCACATCAAATCAATCACACATTAACTCAGAATGTATGGGGAAAGCCTATAGCTAAAAACCCCGCAGCTATTGTGTATATTATAATGGAGAAATCAAGTAACCAATAAAGTACAATACTCCTCACAAGTACTCAGTACTCTCTCATGAAGTTACTCACACTCTAGCTTGGTTTTGAACAAGTCTCGGGTTCAAAACACACCACTAACTGCCTTGCCTCTATTGCGCAATCATGGCCTGTATATGAAGAGGTTCAAGGTTCGAATCCTCTTGCCTTGACTGCGCAATTGTCATGGACAATTCCTCCAAGTGTAATGCAAATCTCATGCAAAACAAATCTACCAACTGATAGCTTTACTCACCCTTTCATCTACCTCTTCCACTGGTCTCCACTGAACTGATCATGCACTGTAGTGAACTGAAGTGTTCTTGAGTTGACTAATGAGGTAATATTTAGTAAATTAAATATTATTTAATTTACTCCACTCATATCTAGTTGATTAGTTAGTTAACTAATCCCAACTAGTTCAACTAAAACAAACATAACACAACTCCACTACTTGTCCCGTTAACTCCTCCAAAACTCCTGCCACTGAAGTCTAACTGAAGCCAACCATGCAAGATGCCATCAAACCCTAGGAACCACGTGATTCCTTGTGTCAGTTGCATGAGCCACCTCCATGACTCAAACTGAAGTGCGCCAAGAGAGTAAACTGCTGCTTATAGTCAAAATATTATTAAGGGTAAATAATATTTGACTTCCATATTTTTAGGAGATCAGTCTAAAAATAGCCCGGGTCCTAAAAATAAGGGTCTCATCTATTTTTACCGACATGTCGCATACTCCAAGAATCTCCAAGTAGATTTCCCAAATTATGCTCCGTATGTCTAAAAATAGACATAGTCTAAAAATAGACTTTGCGCCAGAATTTGCCTGCGGGCCCACTTAGTGAAGGCGACTTCATTTCACTAAGCTCCATCATCTGGCTGCATTCTCAACACTCCCTCTCAGCAAGATATGGATTATCTGCAATCCCTATCCTGCCTCTGTGGAATTCGAACTTGCTCCTGGTGAGCGCCTTCGTCAGGATGTCGGCATCCTGATCCTCCGTGGGAACATATGAAAGCATCATGATCCTCCGCCGAACACAATCTCTGATGTGATGGTACCTGATGTCGATATGTTTGGACCTATCATGAAAAACTGGATTAGCCGAGAGCTTGATGCAGCTCTGGTTATCACAGTAGATCACTGTAGGCTCCAAATGCAACCTGAACAAACCCGCGAGGATCTTCCTCATCCAAATAGCCTCGCATGCAGCCAAACTTGCTGCCATGTACTCGGCCTCTGCTGAACTGAGTGCCACGGATTCGTTTCACGTATCAGTGAATAGCTTCTAATTCAATGCTGAAACTCCAAGTACCTGGGCCTCGTTGCTCCCGGCCTCTCTTTGTCAGCATCCTGCAGTTTCACCATCCTCTCGTCTCGCATTCATACCATATCCCGATGTGCCTCCGATATAGCGCAATACATGCTTGCCCGCCTTCCAAAAGAGCTTGGTAGGCTTAACCATAGCTTGCGAAAGCTGGTTAACTGCATAGCATATATCGGGTCGAGTATTGACCAGATACATCAACGACCCCACCAACTGTCGATAGACAGTGGCATCCACTACCTCCTCCGAAGTAGCATCTCCCTTCCTCCATCCACCAGGAAGAGGGGTATCAACAGGCTTGCAGCCTTGCATGTTGAACCTCTCTAGAATCTCCTGGGCATACTTGCCCTGAGAAACAAACAGTCCTCCACTGCGCTGCCAAATCTCCAATCCCAGGAAATAATGAAGGATGCCCAGGTCCTTCATCTCAAACTCTCGTGCAAGATCCTCCTCGCATGAAAGTATCAACTGCTCGTCGCCAGTCAAAATCAGATCATCTACATACAGTACGATGATCAACAGCTTCCCCTCCACCACAATCTGGTACATGTTTGGATCCGCCTCACTCTTGGAGAATCCAAGCCCGGTGAAGTAGCTGTCTATCCGAGTGTACCAAGCACGAGGTGCTTGCTTCAGCCCATACAGTGCTCTCTTGAGTCGGCACACATGCGACTCACTGCTGAAGATCTCAAAACCTTCAGGCTGCTTTATGTACACCTCTTCCTCAATAACTCCATTGAGGAACGCAGTCTTCACATCCATCTGATGAATGTGCCACCCCATCTGCGCTGAGAGAGCAAGGATCGTCCGTATGGAAGAGTACCTTGCGACAGGTGCAAAAGTCTCCTCATAGTCGATCCCCTCGATCTGTGAGAAGCCACGGGCGACAAATCTTGCCTTGTACTTCTCCACACTCCCGTCAGCCGCCTGCTTCACCTTGTAGATCCATCGCGAACCTACAACTGATTTCCCAACCGGTCTTGGGACAATCTCCCATGCACTGTTCCTGATGATCGAACCATATTCTTCGATCATGGCATCAACCCATGCGGGTTCCTCCACAGCTTCCTCAAAAGAGGATGGCTCTGTCACAACACATTGACTCATAAGAGCCATGTATCCAGTGTACCGATCCGGTGACTGTCTCTGTCTGCGCTGTGCTGTAGGTGGTCCTACAACCTTCTTCGCATCCCGAGCCAGTCGCTCAGCTTCTGTAGTGCGCATGCGCCCTCTGATGGTTGGCGCTGCCTGGGTGGTTTCTTCCACCTCCTGAACCTCCTCTTGTGGCTGATCCACATCCGGAAGCTCCTCCTTAGGAACTAACAGCTCCTCATCTGCATGCAAGTGTAGCTCCTCTCAAGCGAACACTGCATGGCTTTCTCCTCCTGGAATTTTATATCCCGTCGCACAACAGTCTTGCGACTGTCTGGCACATACACCCGATAGTTGTGAGGTGTATCAGTGTACCCCACAAATATTCCAACTTCAACAGTTGGATCCAGCTTCCTTCTCGCATCCTTCGTCACATGCATGTAGACAGGAGATCCGAAAATCCGCAAATGGGAAATATCAGGCCTCTTGCCAGAATAAGCCTCCTCTGGTGTACTCATGCCAAGAACCTTGTGAGGACAACGGTTCTGCACATACACTGCTGTATTGCATGCCTCAGCCCACAAGTGAAGGGGTAGGCCCCGATCATGCAACATCGCCCGTGCAGCACCCACGATCGTTCTGTTCTTCCGCTCAGCCACCCCGTTCTGCTGTGGGTTATGGGGTGCGATGAGCTCTCTCCGAATCCCTTCTGCGCTGCAGAACTCCTTGAATTCAGCCGAGATGAATTCACCACCGTTATCACTCCTTAGAGCAATCACCCTCTTCCCCGACTCCTTCTCGACCAGTGCTTTAAACTCACAGAACTTCGCGAATGTATCGCTCTTCTTCGACATGAAGAAGATCCAGCACTTTCGAGAGAAATCATCAACAAAGATCACATAATACCTGTGCTTTGCTGTCGAAGCAACTGAGAAAGGACCACACACGTCTGTGTGTACTCTCTCAAGGATCGTCGTGGCGCGACTATCCTTCTCGTGAAAGGTGGCTTTCACATACTTCCCTAAAGTACACCCCTTGCACTGATCTGACTGCGCAAGGGTGCCCTTAGGAAGTCCAGTAGAAATCTGCTGCAGAATCTTCAAAGCTCCATGGTGAAGATGGCCCAATCTCCTGTGCCATAGTTCGCCTTCATCATCCCGGCTCACCACTTCTCCCGCCTTGCATGCCATAGCTGCGCAGTCATCTACCTGCAACTGATAAAGGTTCTGAGTTCGAACCCCTATCTTCCGGGTCTCTCCAGTAGTCTTACTGCGCAGGAAAGCTTTTCCTTCGCCGAAGACCACATCATAACCCTTATCCTCCAACATCGCTACTGAAATCAGGTTCTTCTTCAATCCAGGTACATGCATGACATCCTTTAAGACAAAAGGTTTACCAGACTCCCTCTGAAAGGATACGGTACCGATACCAGTCGCACTGTATCTACCGTCATCGCCCATCTCGATGTGCATACCCAAATCCTTGTCCTCCAGATCCGAGAACAACTCCTGATCTCCCGTCATATGAAATGACGCACCGCTGTCCAAGAACCACACCGATCCCATCACACTTGAAACCAAGCATGCAATCAGTGAAAAGTCAAGCTCGAACTGTGAAGCCAAAGCTTCTCCATCTGCAGATCTTCCCGCTTGCTTGTTCTTCTTCTTCTTTGGACAATTGGTAGCATAATGTCCGTGATCATGGCAGTGAAAACATTTCACTTTCGCCATATCCTGCTTCTTGCCCTTAGCTTCAGAATGAGAGGTTTTCTTACCTTTCCCTTTCTTAGCTTTGGACACCAAAGCGCAGTTTTCTTCATCAACTCCCTTTGATGAAGATCCATCTCGAGTAGTCCTCCTTATCTCCTCCTGCATGAGATCCGCCCAAAGGCGCTCCCATCCCGACAGCTTCTCCCGACCATTGACACTATCTTGATATGAGTGCCAAGCCTTCGGAAGACCAAGGAGAGCCAGTTCGACCATGTCCTCGTCTTCGACAGTCACCCCCACACTTCCCAGCTCATCTCTGCACTGAGTGAACTTCGTGAGGTATTTGGCGATACTGTCGCCTTTCTCCATCTTGATGTTCCCGAGCTTATCTTTGAGCGCCAGCTTCCTTTGGTCACTCTTACTCTGGAATAGATCCGTCAAAGCTTTCCACATTAAATATGGAGTAGCCTTACCATGCAGGCTGGATACAATATGATCCTTGACGCCCTCCAACAGGATCCTTCGACATTTCGCGATCTTCTTTTGCCATGCATCGACCAAAGTTGCATCAGTGGGCTTTGGGACATCCGCATCCACGAACTCCTTCAGACCATTATCTTCTAACACTGCTTCCATTCGATCCTTCCATGCAATATAGTTCGAACTGCCTTCAAGAGCATATTCGAGTCGCAAACCATTGAAAGAAGACATCTTTCAACACCGGCACCAAGAAGAACAACCTTCCGCAAAATTCGAATTCCAAACTCCAAGCTCTATCGCTTCCGATCTATACTTGAAAACAAATTATTTCCAAATCAGAGATTGACTGCAAAGGGCATTCACCAGATCTTTCACCTTACAAAGAAGGATGAATATTCCGGAGGCTACCTGGCCCGCATGCAGACTCCGTCCGAGGAAATAAGTTTGCAATCACCGTAATAGACTTCGACAATTAATCTTGCTCCGATACCATGTAGAAATTAGCTGAATAAATCACTTATTCACTGAAGATTAACCCGGTCATATATCAATTTCGAATTGCATACATAACACATAACCTTCTTCTACAATTAATTGTCACATGCGGAAATAACAGAAGCAATCTCACATCAATTCAATCACACATTAACTCAGTATGTATGGGGAAAGCCTATAGCTGAAAACCCCGCAGCTATTGTGTATATTATAATGGAGAATTCAAGTAACCAAACAAGTACAATACTCCTCACAAGTACTCAGTACTCTCTTATGAAGTTACTCACAATCTGACTCAGTTTTGAACAAGTCTGAGGTTCAAAACTCCCCGCCAATTGCCTTGCCTCTATTGCGCAATCATGGCCTGTATATGAAGAGGTTCAATGTTCGAATCCCCTTGCCTTGACTGCGCAATTGTCATGGACAATTCCTCCAAGTGTAATGCAAATCTCATGCAAAACAAATCTACCAACTGATAGCTTTACTCACCCTTTCATCTACCTCTTCCACTGGTCTCCACTGAACTGATCATGCACCGTAGTGAACTGAAGTGTTCTTGAGTTGACTAATGAGTTAATATTTAGTAAATTAAATATTATTTAATTTACTCCACTCATATCTAGTTGATTAGTTAGCTAACTAATCCCAACTAGTTCAACTAAAACAAACAAAACACAACTCCACTATCGAAGTGCGCCAAGAGAGTAAACTGCTGTTTATAGTCAAAATATTATTAAGGGTAAATAATATTTGACTTCCATATTTTTAGGAGATCAGTCTAAAAATAGCCTGGGTCCTAAAAAATAGGGTCTCATCTATTTTACCGACATGTCGCATCCATCAAGAATCTCTAAGTAGAATTCCCAAATTATGCTCCGTATGTCTAAAAATAGACATAGTCTAAAAATAGACTTTGCGCCAGAATTTGCCTGCGGGCCCACTTAGTGAAGGCGACTTCATTTCACTAAGCTCCATCATCTTGTTGCATTCTCAACAGAAGAGATTATGTGTTGTGCAGTAAATCGAATTTGTGTATGATCAGGTTAATCTCAGTGAATAAATCTTCATTATTCAACAAATTTCTACAAATTTTTCCTTCATCTTAGCAATAAAGTAAAGGAAAATAATGAAAAAGCAAGGCAGATTGGGCTAATGATAAAAGCAGTGTTTAATAACATAAAAGCTAATTTGTCACTATCTTTATTGATAGGGAAGAAAAACAGTCAAAATTTTGACCAGATGTCCAAAGGACAACCGATAATGAATGAAAACAGAATCATATTGGCTCGTATGAATCAACGGAAGATGTAGAGGCACACCCATGCTTGGAGTTCTCAGTCGATAGCCATGAAGCAGTAGGGTCCCATAATGAGAAAGATTTGTTACTACTTTTGAATTCACCTTTAAACTATAAAAGTCCGAAGACGAACAAGACGAGTGACTGTAAAATAATCTTCCTATAATAAACGTATTCAGACAGAATTGTCAGGTTTGTACTAATGTATTTCTCTACGGATTAATGAATAATTTGGCGTTTTTTGAATAAACAACCTCTGAGTATTCCTTAGCAGTAGGCTTCTAGTGGCTTTGGGCCCAGCCTTGGGGGTTCTCCTGCTACTTCTGTGCTATACGTCTATCTACAGAATTTGTGTTTCTAGTTATCTATTGTGTTTCATAATATATTGTTTAATTGGTTAATTGCGAGCGTGAGATGTTATAACTTCCTCTTCACCAGACTAGTTTACCATTCATGTCCTGTTATCTAGAATTGATAATTTTACAATTGTTAGACTAGTTTCAGCATGGTTTCTATTCAATTCTGCATATAGTTAACGTTTGGATATTTTCATCATAATTATGAGCGTTTGGTTGATGTTTTATTCGAAAGAATGTTATTATTTGATTAAAAGAGAATTCCATTGCAAAATATACAATAATTAATTGTTGTTAAATTTATTAGAATTGTTATTCAATTCATTAAGGTAGTTGTTCAATTCATCAAATCATGTTGTTCAATTGCAATTTATTCTTTTCAGTCTTGAGTAGTTATTTCTGCATAAGCTTAGAATAGAGTTAGCTCCTTTGAATGGTTCTAAACTTTTAATAATTCACTCTTAGGTTGGTTTGATTGAACTTTGAGAATTAGACAATCTTCCTTATGATGATTTAGACTAGCTACCCTCTGATGTCACTTGCATATATTTTTATTAGACTCTTGAAATAACAAGACTTGCCCTGGGTTGATAATTAATGAGAAGCATTAAGGTTACCTTTAAATGGTCACCTTTATGACCCAACATTTTTGTGCCATTGTCGGGGAGAGTGTTTAAGAGTGAAAGAATTGGGTATTGAAAAAGAGAGGTAAGAACCTATGTACCAACAAGAAAAACACTTGCTCTCCATCCTGCTTCTCAACAATTGTGTAGAAGTTAGTAGGATAGGTGTTCTTGTTTTATGACTAGGAAGAAAAAGATATAATTAGATCAAAATCCCCCACTTAAATCCACAAAACCCAAAGGATCGGTGGTCCTTGGTAGAACAACATATATAGACAAAATCATTAAGGAGGTTGAATCTCAGGCATCTGTAGGACCCACAACCATTCCTACTCAGAGTCCTACTACACTCCCTTAGGCAGCAACCTCACCATCTGCAGCCCACACCTAGATTCACAATGAAATAGAAGGGTCCGAACAAAGCCTTAATTTAGACTACTGAGCACGTAAGTCCTGACCCTTCAAGAGAGGGAAAATCTTGAAATTTTTAAGAAGGAGAGGGAGAAACTAGTAGTGTAGTACAAGTAAAAACTCTAGAGCCTAAATCCCCTGAGATATTGGTTGAGATAAAGACACCTAATATCCTAGATGGGGGAAGTGTTATAAGGCTTCCTCCAAATCCACTCTCTCATTCCACTCAAATTATTCCCCCAGAACAAGAAATCCCTGAATACTACTGGCATATCTTTGATCAAATGGAAAAAAACCAAAACTAGAGGTAGACATCAACATTGGAGTATCCCATTGTTGATCCAGCCAAAAATGCCCCTATGAAATCCATTCCATTACAAAACATCCCCACCTTCCATGGGTTGACCTCGGAAGAACTGGATGCATTCTTATTTGAATTTGATGTCTTATGTAGGGGATATGACTACACCACTGACCCTTAGAAACTGAAATTTTTTCCCTCTACTTTGAAGGGAACATCATTACGTTGGTTTATGGGGTTCGGTGGAGGGACCATTAATAGTTGGGATCAGATGAAAAACTCTTTTCTTAACAAATATCAAGAATACTTCCAGACTTGAGAACTAAAAGATGAAATCTTCAATATTTCTATAAGAGACAATGAGACATTAAAATAATATGTTGAAATATTTCAATATAATTTGCAAAGATCTCCATAGACTGCACTATCCAAAGATATCTTAAAAGCAACAATGATTAAGGGAATGAAAGAGGAATGGATCGAAACACTTAATATAATGGGAAAAGGGGACATCTATCAAGAAGAATATGATGACATTATTGCATTGTGCATCATGTGTTCTTAAGGTAGTATGCAAAGTAGGCCAACCGGGCGAGACTCGGCTACAAGGAATTATAAACAATCTGGTGGCAACATGACCAGAGAAAAATTCGGTAATATTTTAGAAGATTTTAAAACTGATATCTTGGGCACCCTCCCAATGCAGCTAGATGTCCTACAAGCTAAGCAGGAGCAAGCTATAGTAGAACAGAACTTGACTATCTTTTGTCCACGCTATTGGAAGAAGCACAACCAGTGGGAATGTCCATTATACATGGTCCAGACATGCGCTATTTTTACCAAGGACCGCACCACTGACCATTTCCCTTCACTTCTGGGGTTGAAAGTGGTTTTTAAAGAGGTAGAAGAAGAGACAAAACCAGTCTATCTAATGAATCAGTGTCAATAGTGGAAAGCATGACTAGGTATGCCACAAGACCTACCTTGGTATTTTTCTTCTCCACAATTTAATCAACAGAACCCTGCAACAGCATGACAGAGGAAATCAAATTTTTCTGCCTAGCCATCCCAATCATTTGCCATGCCTCCTTGGCCAACATAAACCTCTTCATGTAATAATTGGTCAAGTTTTCCTTGTTCTCCCCCTTACTAGCAAAACAATCCATATCAGTCCCAGTGGCCTGCCTCCACTTCACAGAATACAAATTGGTCTCAAAACTAGCAGCGACCCCTGGGAATGAACAATTTACAGATGGGGACAAGGGCTCAGAATCAACCTACATTACCAGCTCCATACGTCGTCCAACAAAATCCTCAGCCTATCACGTTTCCTCAACTGCCAACTCAACCTAATCCTAATCCAAATAACAGACCGGTTTAGCTAATCCAGATTGTCGAAAACCAAAAACCCAAAACTAAACAGAAGCAATGCAATGAACTTAGGCTGATATCAAGACTTTTTATTTCACCTGAAGGAGATACAACCCTGCCACAACTTGAGTTTGAAATTTCGACAACACCTAAATAGTCAACTATGACAGAAACAAAGATAGAGCAGGGGAGGAACATAGTTGACCAAAAATACCTTGAAAACCTTATTATTTCCTCCCCTCCATTCCTGGAGAGGTTAACATTGCCTAAACCAATAGTCTCTTTAGATTTTGATCTCCTAGGGGAATTAAAAAACCTTTGCATTAAAATTCCTCTTCTGCAGGCTATACAAGACAGTCATATCTATGCCAAGACAATTAAAGAGCTATGCGGAAAAAAACAGGTAAGGAAAGAAAAAACTGTACCAACTGTTCATGTAGTGGGAGCACTGTCAGACTTACTCTTGGGTAAATAAACACCAGTAAAATACAAGGATCCAGGGAATCCCATAGTTACTGTACAAATCTCTGGTCACTCCTTTTCAAACACATTAGTTAATTTGGGGGCGTCCATCAACATATTGACTACAGAAACCTACGAGAAGTTAGGTATAACAATTTTAGAACCCACATATACCATAGAAATTGCTGATAAATCAGTTATCAAATCAGAAGGAAAATTACAGGACATCCTCGTTACTGTGGACTCATGGGAGTATCTAGCAGAATTTTTAGTTATTAATCCAAAAATTAGGTTAGATGGAAACCCCCTGATACTGGAACGACCTTGGTTAGCAACAGTCGATGCTTACTATTGGACTATATAAATCACTTATCAAAAGACTAAACAACACACATTTAATTAGAAATCTAGGGATGTCTATTTATTCCAATGACAATAGATTTGTCTATGCCGATACACCAACAAGAAGTAATCTCAAAGAAAAGAAATAATTGTTGAAGTAAAATGCTAGAAATAAATAACTCATGCATAAATAAAAGAATCCATAAGATTTAAATCACACTTCAATTGATCTATTTATCTCGCCATACAATAAGTACTCAGCTGGTGTCTCTATTAACATATGTGTAACAACATATAGAGTATAGAAATCGAGGCAGATATATTCTCATGTGAACAACAACAAAAACACTCTAACGATACATAAACTGAAATATAATTATATTACCACATAGCTACTGTAATCACTGCAATCCCTGCTAAGAAGGAGGGCCCTTCTTCCCTAGCAGGGTGCAGGTAGAGAAGTAACTTTAACCGAAACTAAATAGAATAACACATGTAACAACAATGAAAATATGATCTGTATTAATATGAACACAATTACAGAGGAAAAACAACGCTATTCTCCGCTAACCTCTCGAACTCTAGGGTCGAGAGATATATAGTGGTTACATCAGAAAATCAAGGAATAGATCAGTCATGAGAATCTTACGATTCTCATGCTGATCGAAATAGAACTCATACACTTATAACCACTCCTTAATAAAGTTCTAATTAGAAATTAAAATATTACAATCGGAACTGCTCTTAGGCTGTTATCCCAAAAATACAATGGTAACAACTCCTACAACTATCATAAGAAAAACATAGCTGTAGTGCAATTGCCAAACGATAGATGAGAAACAATAGAGATAAGAGCAGTCATTTTTACAACTGTATCAATATTTTTCCAATGATTTTGTAATAGCAGAGCGTAACAACAATTGCTAGTGGGTTTATAATAGCAAGGTGTAACAAAATTGCTTTGCTGTAACAACATTATCGGAACTGCTCCTATGAATTCCGTGTCTGAGATATTTGGTACTACAAATGACATATGAAAGGACAACACAAAGGCCATCAATATTTTCTAAACATTCACCATCAATTATTCATAAAAAGGTATAATAGATCATAATAATTGGTGAATTGGCAAAGTAACGAAAGCAAGGTGAAACAACACTAGTTAGGGTAAAAAGGTAGGAAAAAGGGGTAAAATATACTCCCATTGGTTATATTTATAAAGCAAAATAAGGAAGATAAGTTTAGGAAAAATGTACAAAACCAGCACCCAACATCTTCCCCCAACTGAAATACTTGCATGTCCTCATGGAAACTCATCTCTCATGGGAATATCTTCGGTGCAGGTTGGTGAGGTCATAAGCACTAGATGTGTCCTCATCTACAGACCTGTATCCTTGATTGGACATCAACTACCATACCCAGGATTCCAAATTATACTCGCTTAATTCATAATTGATCTGGTAATCCTCAATGGGAAACTAGATCAAAGGAAACTTGAACTTCAATCCCAACCATAAATCTCCAAGATATTTTACAATATGTGTGTAGGCTGGTACATGTGTAACAGCCACCATGAAATTATGGAATGAGAATGGATCTCCCTTCAATAACTCAGCACTTTTTGCTTTCGTGTGTTTTAAACACCCTGTCAAAGCTTGGCTCTTCATCATTGCGAACAGATTGAGGAAAAAAATCATAATTCTTCTTCGATAAGTGGCAGCTAGTTCTTTAATCCTAGGGGTACTCAAAATTCTCCTGAATTCTCATCTCAACTTAGCAGGCCATCCTGGTTCTGCCCGAACCCACAATGTTTTCTTCTCCTCATTAGTCTCCATAGATTTAATGGCCAGATGCCATTCAATATGATTCCTCATGAAGGATACAAAAGCCCTTAATTGAAGATCTCCCATATAAGAGAATATTGTCATAATCATCTTCATACTCACATGTTCACAAATAATGTTGTGTAAAAACAATTCACACAGCAAACTTTGCTCATCAAAATATGAGGCACGGAAAACATCCAGAAATGTATGAGTGGAGGAACATCAATAAGGTTTGCCCTCCATAATGGCTTTCAATTGAAACAATAAGTAACGTTCCCACAGAAAAATAGGATATGATGGAGAAGGCTGCCTACAACCCAGTGAGTTGAGGCTGAGATCATGAAGTTTCTATTTATCTATGGTGAGGTCTTGAATCTGATCCTGTAACAGCGAAAACTGTTCTTATTGTTTCTTTAGAGCTTCTTTCTTATTATAGTTCTCCCACATTTTCTTCAATTCTACCTCCATCCATCTCTCATGTAAAGTGTCTATTTCTCTCTGATGTTCCTTTAGTGAAATCATCCCATCCCGAAGGGAGACTGCTTCTTGTTTCCATTTTTGTAACTCAGAAATTAACAGGAGTTTCTTAGAGTTCCATCCTGAGGTGGGACTCGGCATTCTCCTAGATTCAGTATCTATATCAAGAATAGGTGTACCAACCTCTGTTTCATGGGGTTGTTCCACCTCTGCTTCTAGTTCTTGTGTAACATCAACCTCTTTGGTGGGTTCTTGTGTATCAGCCCCTTTGTTTTTAGCTAGAATCTCCTCTGTGTCCACTACTATTTCTTCTACAATATGAGTGGACTCCACAGGTTCTTGTGGATCGGCTTCTAGGTCAATTATTATAGGAGGCTCTTCTTTAACTGCCGGTTCTTGTGTAACAACAGTATCATTAGCAGGTTCTTGTGTAACAACCTCCTTTTGTTCTGTTTCTACTTCCATTCGGCTAATATTTTCTATAAGGGAATTATATCATGTTGTTGTTAAGGTTTGAAAACATTTCATGCATACTAACACCGGGATTTCCCTTCCCTCAGATAATTTCTGCTTCAATTCCTCGTTTTCTTTTCTTAATTTTTCAATTTCTAAACACAAGACATTGGTTTCATCCTTACCTGATGAGGAAGGTTTCCTTTCTTCTTCTAAAAATTATTCTTCCATATGCTTCTCAGCCTTAGGCAAGGGTTCTACAGGTATGCTTACCTTCACTCTCTGTTTCAGTGTTCTATCCCCAATTGCTTCTTCAATAGGATTCTTCCCAATTCTAACTCCAGCAGGCCGAGTCTGGGTCTCTTCCTCTGTCTGACTTTTTCCTGACATCGTGGTTTGTTTCCCTCGACTTGTCCTTGGTCTTTTCCTTTTGAATTATTCCCAATTTTATCCTTTCTGGCCTAGAGAATCCAGCACAATGAACTTAATAAGTCCATTATTAGTCACGCATGCCTCCGGGTGTGCTACTATTTTTACTGTTGCTGCCATGTGCTTGATGTTTCCAAGCAAATAGAATGGAAGATTGATTCTTTGCTGATGCCAAAGGTGGTTAAGAAGAGGAAAATGATAGTTGAACACTATCGTGTATCTCCCTTCGCAAGTGATATATTTGATCAAGCCCAGGGCAACGTCTTCCCAAGGGTGAGGAAGTGGCAATCTGTCAATTCTCATTCCTTTATTCTCCAATTTCTCTTCCCCTACTAGGAAATCCTCTTTCAAGGAGGGATCATTGATTCTTCTATTAAACCACCTCCTTCCTTCCACTGGTAATGAAGTTACTCGGGCAATTACCTCTTAAGTCACCTCCACTTGCACGCCTCCTACTTGGGTTTGATTATTGCTCAAGTTATGAGAAAATTCAATTGCCACTGCCTCGTTTGAGCCTTCAAGCTTATGGAAAAACTCAACCCATCCAGCCTATCTAAATATATGCTAAGATTCAGTGCAATTCTGCAGAGCATCCATAGAATCCGGCTCATGCCTGACAGCTGCTCCACCCATTTTTGTTATTTGTTTCTAAATTTGCTTCTTAATGTTTGGCAATACTGTAATATCACTGAATTTCTGAGTTCACTTCTTGTTATTTAGTCCTGCTGTAACATCACTGTGTCTATGAACTGGCTGCTGCTCGGCACCTCTAATTATCTCAATCGACGAGTTTACAAATGAGGATGCAAGGTTTTGGAAGGAGGTTTATGAAAGGTGATGAATTTCAATGATTTACCAAATCGTACCCTACACTAATACTCATAAAAGGCTTATTATGGAAAGTGATGGGATTTCATACAGATGCTCTTTTCCAACCAGATTCGGTCATCATTAGCAATTCTGTTATTGATTAGGTGCATGCGAATTTAATAGATTTTTATGATTACAACCTTTTTGCAATGGTTTAAAGTCATATACCGTCCCCCACTTTAATTGTGATAGCCGCCCACGGTAGTCACAGGAGCATCATTACTTTGCTAATTAATCACCGAATTATCAATGACAATCATTTACCTTTTTAATGACATACCTGAGGTGATGTTGGAAGAAGACTTGAGTTGATGGCATCCTGCTTTCAGCGCTCGTGCTGTTGTGTTTAGCCGGAATAATTATTGTTGTTTATGGAATGAATTACAAAGAAAAATATTTGTGACTGTCACCGGTTACAAATGTGACATCCAAGACAACTTTTAAATTATTCTCAGAAAAACATAATAATCAGAAGAAATTGGTACAGAAAAAGAAATTACATGAATACCATCATCCTATGACATGGATCAGGAAGGGAAGATGATATTACAAGGAGAAAAACATGGGTGTAACAGCTGCCACGGGAGTGGTTTTCAACTGTTACTGGTTGTCTGACTGCGCCCCAGAAAGGGGTTTTCACAGTTAGATTGATTTTTGTTTTTCTTTTATTTTGTTATTTTGTTATTATATATATATATATATATATATATATATTAAATAGGTGTAACAACTACCACAAAGGCGGTTCTCAACTGCTGCACTTATTGGAATTTCAGCTTTTGAGGCTTCAGAGGAGAATGCTCCCCTGTTTTTGTAACATGAAGATCATAGTCCACAAAAATGTTGACAAATGATTCCTTTGAAGCAGGTTGATGATATAAATTTAGACGGTGCCCATTAACTAGTAATGGCGTCTTAGCATTGTCAATATTAACCAATTGTATAGTCCCATTGTCAAAGACTGTATCCACTTCATAAGGACCTAGCCATCTGGTGCAGAGCTTTCCTTTGAAATCTTTGAACCTTGTGTTATCACCCTAGTAATTATTAGGTCGTGGGATTTTTGTTTATAGTTAAATAAAACCAGGGGTAACCAAGAACCTCTTTTGAAATCTAGGATCTAGCCTTCCTAAATTCCGGAGAGGGATCTCTCCTCAAGATTTAGCTTTGTTTTGTAATGGATTTTAGGCTAGCTATGAGTGGACAATTTGGTTTTATTTTTTGGATGTTGGTGGGAATAAAGGACTACAAGGGAAACCATAGAAATATATACCTAACCATTGAGAAATGGGGTCAAATTTATAGCAAACAAGACTAGAAAACTAAGTTCAAAAGAACAAATATACTAAGGGCAAGATAGATGATCTTCAGAGGGTTTGAAAAGGCTATTTTGATGAAGTGGTATGATCTGGACTAAGGGCAGTTAAGAATCATTAAATCAAAGAAAAGGAAGAGGGAAATTGAGGTCAAACGAGACTAAAGAGAAATTAAGAATTCTAAAGTCTGGAAATCAGCAGAAAACATAAACATGAAAACTAGTAAGAACATAGAGCTTTTTACACTGATTCTGTAATAGCTTTCCTAGTTATCCATTTAAGATGGAAAATGACATAAGATGTAAGAATGAAACTTAAAGAAATAAAAAATGAAAACTGGAAGATACAATACTCATCTGATCAGCACGAGGATCATTAGTTATGATGTCTATTTACTTCAATTTCCAGCCTGCTACTTCAACTTAACTCACATAAAATTCCAATGTTTTCAACAACAAAATCTATAGTAGTCTTGATAATTTTATTCCACACCAAAATACTTCGAAGAATGAAGTATTTATACAAGTAAATTGTTTACAAAATATCTCAAAAGTTTGAGAGAATGTCTCAAGAGAAAATAGGAATTATTAACTAAGAAGAGGGACAGTTGCAAAACAGATGGGCAAGCTGTCCTCTTTTGCAAGAAAAATAGAACAGTTTATCTAATAAAACTGATTGTTTGTCTTGCTGGAAGTATTGCTGGCACTTAGGAAAATATATTGTGGAAGATGGCTTGTAGTATACTCCTCTTTCACGTTCTGATCTGATACTCTTTTACTCTGTTTCTTCACTGTTTACTTGTGTAAATTAAAAATAACCAGTAGTAATTTTTGTTTTCACTGATACACTTTGACCACTGATTTTTCATCTTGAGGTAACAGTAAAGTTTTGCTTTCATGTGTAATTTTCTTCATTGGTTTGCCAAATTCACATCAGATCTATGAATTCTTTCCACTGCTCAGTAGTAGGAATCTTCATATTCTTCAGCTTTCTATAACTTTCATCTGCTTCAGTATACTTTGAAAATTTTGGTTTCAATTTGGCTCTTTTGAAGTTCTCTAAGTGTTTCAGTTACTATCACTGTTGCCTCATCATCAGTTTCCTGACCATTATTATCATCAATTTCCATTGCTTTATCCTTCTCTTCAGTAGTCAATTTGGTTCTCTTGCTATAAGAGGTTTTAAATTTCTTGCCTATGATGGTTTCTACAGTATAGTTGACCTCTTCTCTACTTCTTTTGTGAGATACCTCTGCTTCTTTATCAATTGTAGTCACCTGTACATTATTCACTTGTGTTCCTTGTGTATCAATATTCTACATTCCTTGTGTATCAAAATTCTGCATTCCCTGTGCATCATCATAAATCAAAGTATTTGGCTTCCATTCAATCTGATTGGAAAATTTCTCAATCTATGGCTTTGACTCATGTAGGAAAGGAGTCAACTTGCACTTTACCCTGATAGTGCTCAAAATACCCTGAGGGTCATAGTTCCACATGAAGCTTTCTTGGAACTTATACTATTTTAATTTGATAGTTATCTCTTTCATAGCTTCCCTGTTCTTAACTATAAATGGATCAATCTGATTCTTGAGTTTGAATTGGGTCTTCTTCTTGGAAGCCATGAAATTTATTACGTCTTTATTTAATATCTGTCTTAAGTATTCCAAGGCAAAGATTCTAGTAGTAACAAATTTTGGTAATTTGTATGGAGCCAAGAGTGCACCATATACTCTTATCTCTATATGTTTCTTATATAAATACTAATGCCATACTTTACAGTTCTCAGACAACTGTAAAATCCTTTTGGTTTCTTCATTTATTCTTGGAGTTTCTGCCTTATTCAACAAGTTCATAGCTGGTATTATAAACAAATAATTGAAATTTGTATATGTGTATTCACTGCTGCCTTTCCTTAAAAGAGATGTCCAGAAAAAAACTGAAAGTAATTTCCCTTCTACATCCAATTTCTGCAACTCAATAGGGAATTTTTCTGCCTGATAGTATAAGAAAAGATGTAATAGATATGATGTATATCTAAATACCCCCTCCTCTGGTAATTTTGTCAATTGATAATTCATGTTTTCTGCGATGAGCTTAGCAAAATTGAAGATTATTGATGGAGGCTGGCTAGGAGTCAATGTAGATAGGAAACCCAAAATGGAAGCATAAGAAAATTCATCATTATCATATCCCAGAATAAATGATAGCATAGAGATAATCTGTCTTGTACCCTCAGGGAAATAAAAGGTATCATAGGGTGGATTTAATTTGGGGATATCAACATGAGTTGCCCAAAAGGTCTGAAAGATACTAAATCTAGTAGGAAAATCTAAATCCAAGTAGAGTTGGGTCAAATCCTCAATTGATAGTGAAATTTCTCTGGGGTCACGGCTCATTTGAAACATGGCATTAATGGAATCAACATTGATATAAAACAAGAATTCCCTATCTTTATTAACCATACACCTCTGATCTGGAAGATAATGCAACTGACATAATCTGATGAAATCTGGAGCCTGATGAGTGATAGGGACTATATACCTTGGCAAGTTGGAGTCCCAAATGGGTACATCATCATTAACATTCTCCACAAACTTTTCAAAACACCAATTGTGAGCTTCAAGCAAGTTGAATTCTACTGATGGATCAAAGATTCTATAATCCACATCAATCAATGAGCTACTTTCTTCATTGGTTATGGGTGGTTGAACTGGTCTGACTACTTAAATTGTTTCTGTAGTGAGAGCACGAGTAGGCTTATTGATTTTGGAAGGTTTAGGCTGTGGCAACTTGCTAGGGATATTTTTATGAGATTTTGGACCTCCAAACTTTGGGGTGACTTGTTTTTTGGTCATTTTGAATAAACAGAGCAAGATTAAATAGTTTTCTCAGTTCTTTTGAGAAAAGAGAGGCAATTGGAAGGATTTTTAGACAAAGTTCAAATTCTGAGTATGTTTTAGGATGACAGAAAGGGTTTATTATGTGTAGAAGGCATTTTAGATCAAATTTAGCAGTGAAAATTGTCTTGGAATGGCCAAAAATCCTTTAAAACTAAAACAACAGATTCTAGAAAATTTTTGAGGGTTTTCCTTTGTTTTTTGACGGTCTGGGTATTTCTTGGATAGGAATTTTCAGCTTTTTCAATTAATGGCAGTTCAATTGGTTTATTTTTATTTAAAATTGAGAACTTTTGTAGGTTGGATTGATGAAAAATACCTTTGATAGGTATGGTTGCAGTCGCAAGGGGTTCTTGGTCTGTAATAGTCTTCAATTCAGTTGTATTCGGTTGGCAGAAGTCGTGGAGATTCTCCGAGGACAAATTTCAGAGTGAAAATGGTACTTTTAATGAAAGACTGATTCTCACAAGGATTTGCAATGGCGTCCGAAGGCTTAGCAATGGAATCAGTGGGTTTCTATGGTAAATGCGCGAAATATAATGAAAATAGTGAAAAAAACTAAGGCAAAACCTTAAGTCTAATCACGACAAATCACATTTATTGTAGGATTAATGGCGGGAATGGTTTTATTTTAAAACTAGTGGTTTTCGCGTTGCATTGGAGTGGTAAGCTATATTTCTCTTTTGGCATGCGATCGAATGAAAAGAAGACACATATCATCGGGCGGTATATGAAAACAACTTTTATCGCGCAACTATTTGAAAACTTTGGACGATCACTTTGGTTGTACGATATTGGATTTGCATCGTCGGATCTGACTCCGCATGCGAACGGTGGAGATTTAATTCAAAGCTACGGGGTATGTACAGTGGTACTGGACTCTTTAATGTGAACCATTGATTTGGTAAGTGGAGATCTACGGCCAAAAACTAATGCGATGGAAAATGGTGGGGGCGGGGGGCATATATTATCGAGTTCAGTTTAGACAGTTAGATTAAAGGGATGTTTGAAGATTGGATGGCTAATACTCAACGTGGCGGGGAAGGATGGGATATGAAGTAAGGTGATCGGGTTTGATACAAACCGTCAGATTATGATTGTAAAGATGATCGGGCGGTTAAAATTGAATCCGATGGCGTTGCAGATACGGAATAAAAGCGATTTCTAATATATAAAGTGAATTTATATATAGAATGGGGCGGTTTATAATGGTTTAACCAAGGTTAGAACTTTGGTAAAGGGGTATGTATCGAGAAAAATGGAAAAGTTAAGATTTTAACCTTAGGTTAAGGGAAATCGGGAAAGGGAATATATAAACAAAGGCATAGGTTTAGTGAAGTTTAGCTTAGATTAAATTTTGGGAATTACATTTTTTTGTTTAAACATATATAAAATATGTTTAAAGATTTTCTTTGAATGTTTATTATATTATATATAGTTTTTAGACTATTTGAATTGTACAAAACTATAAAGGAGCGGGATATTTGAATAAATATACTTTTAGCCAAAGGGGATTTATTTTGGGTATTATTAAAACATGTGGGGATAATAAACTTTGGCTTAAAGTTATAATAGTGGGTTTTTGGGGCTATTTAATAAAAAAGAGTTATATTAGTATGAGAAGGTTATTTTCTAAGGAATTAATAAATAAGTTAAAGTTAATATGACAAGGGAAAAGTGGATTATCAAAATACATTAATATAACTAAGAAAATTGAAGGTTAAAGTCAAGTTTGCATTATACTAACTTCATCACTTCAACTTAGGATAAAATGTCATTTTGAGGGTTTTATGCTTTCATGAGATGTGGGAAATTAATCAAATGAGAATTAGAGCATCATTAAATAAAAATGAGGTTTTTACTTATGATTTTTCCTGGTAAATTAATGCATGAATGGAAAATGATGTGATTTGTGGGATTAATATAGACATTTAACATTTTAAACTAATCAGCCATAGAGCCTTGGGTCCGGTCCCAACAGAAGTCAAGGAAATGCCTTGAGCCTTTCTGACTAATAGTTTAGAATGATAAATGGCTATGGGGAAGGGAAGCTAGTTATTTGCAGCCCTGGTGAATAATATTTGCAATGATGGTTCTCACCTTCTTCTACCTACCCAATTTTAACTGCTAACATTTTTTCTTCCACTTTGATTAGGTGCATTTGAGTTAGCAACTTTTACAACATTTATTCTTTCTGAAAGTAATAAAAATATCTAATTCTAAACTTATTTCATCCAGGAATCTAGATTAAACTGTTGGATTCACTTATTCTCTACCTAACTACTGAATTGTCATGATTAAACTGTATGAAAATTCTTTATTCTCTATCTACAACAAGTGAAATTGAAACATGACAAGTCAAGAATAAACTTTTTAACTCATCATGGATTATGGAATTTATTGACACTCTTCCATAATCAACCACAAAAGGTAAAAGTAGTGGCATTTAGACTTGCACACTTTCATGTTTTATTCATCTTTTTCTTTTGGGGTCTATTATTTTTTCTAAGTCCTTTGATTGTTCATTTAGGACTTTTTACCCTCTTTTTTTATTTTTATTTTTTATTTTTTACAAAATATGAGAATACAACTTGCAGAAGGCAAAGTATATACATATTTACAAGATTACCATTAGTCAAGTCAAAATTATGAATCCTATATTTATAGGTTACTAACATCGGCTTCACTTGGGGATGGCATTTCCTAGTGGAATTTCAAGAACTCTGAGATTAGTAGCCTTCATCTTTGACCTTGGTGATCCTGTAATTGTCTTATTTTTTTCTAAAAAAGTTCATATTTATGACATTTTATACTGCAAAGCTTAGGGCCTTCTCTTCGGGCTTCAACTTTGTAGATAAAATCTCCAATCCAATCTGCACACTTGCAGTGAATATTTACAATGATAATATAAATCAATCTAACTGTTGAGTGACTTTGAAGAATAGTAGTGTTTCAACATCCTACCATTCACTGGTCCTTCTTGAAGTTCAGTTCCATCCAAATTCCTGATGAAAAAGAAATTATTACCTCTGTAACCATATATCACATAGGGTCCTTGCCATAGAAAGTCAAACTTTCAATGTTTGCCTTTATTTTATCTTCGTGAGTCCCATCTCAAAACTTGATCTCCTATGAAAAAATAATCTTCTTTAACCCTTTTATCAAAAATATTTTTGATTTTTTCATGTAAAACTTGTGATTTTTCATAAACTTCTTCCCTATTTTGTTGGAGATGTATGGTTTCATTGATTCTTCGTTGAATATCATTTGTTTCCACCTGTGATTCCTGGATAATCTTCATGACTGGAACACCCAAGGAAGAAGGGAAAACTACATCTGTTCCATAAAAAATCTGATAAGGTGAAGTTCCAATAGAATTTTTTGTGGTAAGTCTATCAGCCCATAGGGCATAGACCAGCTTTTTGTTCTAGGTCTTTTTGTTTTCTTGGAGTAATTTTTTGATGATGTTAATTAAAATTTTTTTTGATGATTCGGCTAAACCATTACCTTGGGGATAATATATTGTGGAATGACCTAAGGTAATATGGTATTTATGACAGAAAGAAACCATTTTCTTGGATTTGAATGCAGCTGCATTATCAGTAATAATCTTATGTGGGCATCCAAATTTTGATAAAATATTACTTTCTATAAATGAGATTATAACTGAAGCAGTGGCTTGCCTATTGGGAATGGCTTCTATCCACTTGGTAAAGTAATCTGTAGCAGTTAGAATCCATTTATTTTGGCCTGAAGATGGAGGATGGGTTTCACCAATGAAATCTAACCCCCATAGTTGAAATGGTTTTTTCAGTTGATATAGGCTTAAGAGGTAAAGGCAATAGTTTCTTTTTCTCTTCAAAAATTTGGCATTTGTGACAAGAGGTAACAATTTTTTTAACATCAGAGAATAAATTTGGCCAGTAAAAGCCAGCTCTCAATATTTTTTCTATTGTAATCTTCCAATATAGGTGGCCTCCACAGTCACCTACATGAAATTCCTCAAGAATTTTGTCATCCTCAGATTTTAATAAACAATTTAGTAAAATCCCACTATTTTCTTTCCAGTAAAGTGCATTGTTTAAGATACAAAACCTCATTGCTTTATTTTTGATGAATCTTGCTTTGGTTTTAGTTAGCCCAGGAGGAACTTGTAAATGTGTTAGTACAAAGATAATATTAGAGTACCATGGTGAGTCTAGATAGGCCTCACTGATCAATGGAGTCGCCATATCTTCCTGGTCATCTATTTGTGCAATGAAATTAATGTCTAAAGCATTGCAATTTGATTCAGCCATCAATCTGGCTAAACCCTGTCCTTTAATGAGGTTTGTTGGTTTGATATCCAGATCGTACTCAAGGATAGTGGCTATCCACTTTCCTCTTCTACTATCAAGTCCATCTTGTGTCATAATATCTTTAATTACTGCATTGGGGACATATGCAATGATGTGTGAATGAAGTATGTAAACTCTGAAATCCTTGATGGCTTTAACCAGGGCTAAAGCCTATTTTTCCATTATATTATACTTGAGAGGTGCATCTCTGAGGGCTTTACTAAAGAATGCAATTGGCTGTTGAAAACCTTGATTGTTTTTCTGCAGAAGAACTGCAGCTATGGTGTGTTCATATGTAAAGGAAAAGATTATGAAATCTTTTGTATAATATGGGCTGATGAGGACAAGTGATTTTGTCAAGGCCTGTTTTATGGATTCAAAAGATTGTTTGGTCTTTATTGTCCATTTTATTGCAGAGTCCTTTTTAAGCACATTGTTGAGATCTTTTATGATTTCAGCCAGATTAGAGATAAATCTTCTTAAAAAATTGATTTTAACCAAGAATGCTTGAAGTTATTTTATGTTTCTTGGTGGTTGAATGTTCAAAATAGCTTCAATTCTTGCAGGGTCAATTCTAATGCCTTCTTTGGAGATTATGTGACCTAAAATTTTTCCTTCTTCTAGTCTGAAAAGAGTCCTTTTTAGGATTAAGGGATATACCATATTTTCTACACTTGATAAAGACTTGTCTCAGGTGATCTAAGTGTTCATCATTTTTTTTTGAAAAGATAGTAATATCATCAAGATAGATAACTAAAAATCCATGGATCTCCTTAGCAAAGGCAATATCCATTTCCCTCTGAAAAGTAGCTCCTGCATTTTTCAATCCAGAAGGCATTTTCACGTATATGAAAGTGCCCCAAGGTGTAGTAAATGAAGTTTTAGTTTGATAATCTTTATGAACTAGAATTTGATTATAACCAGAGAAACCATATAGTAAATAAATTATTGAAGAACCTCCCACCCTCTGCAAAATATGATCCATTTTAGGCAAGGGGTAATTGTCTTTCAAGGAAGCTTTACTGAGATTTATAAATTCTATACACAGTCCAAATTCTCCTACTTTCTTTCTACCTAACTGGTGTAATTATTTGTGCATCAAACATTCTTTTAACTTCTTTCTCGATTAAAGGTAACAATATTGGATTAATCCTTCTTAGTTTTTGTTGAAAAGGTTTTTGATTTTCTTTCAAAGGAATCTTATGTTGAATTATGTCTTTGTTATAAGTTTTCAAATCTTCGTTACCCCATGCAAAAACATCCTGATATTATTTCAAAAGTTCTATGTATTTAACTTTTTCTTCTGATGATAAGGATTTTGATAATTTGATAATTTTTTGGTTTTTCATTTGTCCCTAAGTTATACTCTTGTATATCAGACTTGTCTGGTTCCATTTTTTGCCTTTTGGGCACATCATTGGAATCAAACAAATCTTCTAGGGGAGTTAAACCTCTGGGTAAAATGTTATGTTTTAAATCAATCAAATCTGGTTCATCTTCCAGCATTTCCTCTATATCTACTTTTTCCAATTCATCTATGTCAATCTAAGTAAATATAATAGGTCTATCAAAATTATGTACATCTAAATCATCCAAATCATCTATTTGACAAGAATTTGAATCTATGTTACAAGGTGAATCTATATTACAATCATTATCAATTTGGAAATTTTGAAACTCTCGTTCGTTGTTCAAAAAGTGATAGATTTGTTCATCTTCTGAGAAAATTTGCGATTATTTTACATTCTCTGGGACAATAGGTTTTGTGTTTGATTTTAGCAGTGTATTTTTGTATTGGTGAAAATGGAAATTTGAAAGTGCTGGAAAAGGTTGCTAAAAAACGGGCCTGCATATTCTGTTTTCTAGGGATGATAACAAACTTGCTTTCTAACAAATTCTGAACCAAATCATGTGATGTGTCCCTGTATTTGGCTAGTATGGGATTGTGAATAGAGTATTTTGTGTTTATTTGCTTGATAAATAACTCTAAATCTCCCATGACTAATATTCTTTGCCCTCCCAATTTTCTGATGATTTGAAGACCTAAGATTAAAGCCTCACATTCAGCCATGTTATTGGTACATTTGAAATTCAATCTAAAGGCATGTCCTTGGGAATGGCTTGTTTCAATGTTGGTAATCCATACACCAACTCCAACTCCTGATTTATTCACTGATCCATCAAAATCCAAATGCCATATAGCTTCATGACCAATTTAATCATCCATTATTTTAAGCTTCTTATCAGTGAGTTCAGTTTGGATATTATTATGATCAAAATTACAAATCAAAATTAGGAGTTGAATATATTGGGTGATTGGTAGGTCTTTCATCACTGTTGATCATGAAATTCATTAAGGTTTCTCTGTAAAGCTTTTTGGGCTTTCGAAATACCGAGATAGTGGCATAATTCATGTCAAGTTGTAGAGATCCCTACAACTTTTCTCCCCAGAGCGAGAAAGAAGCATGCCATATTTTGGCGGGATATCAGCTACGACAAAATCCATGATCATGCTTTTACCAGGATATTGGACTAAATTTACACACAGATCTTTAATCAATCCTATGCATTGGACTTTGGATGAATCAAATGAAAACATATCTTTATATGGTCGGGTTATGTCTAGATTCAGGGTTTCCATTATTTCTCTGGGCATTAGGTTATGGGAAGCTCTAGTATCTAGCATAGCATTGTGTAATATTTGATCATGTATAGTAAGACTTAAATAAAATGGAGGTACTGACCCATATGAATGCTTACCATCTACATTTGGACCAAAGATTAATCCAGGTCTATCCTCACTCATATTAATAGTATCCTCATTTTCATTTACATTCAATGTTTCAGTAAATCTATACAAGTCATTTTTAGCCAATTCAACTAAGGGAACAACTGTCTTTAACTTGAATATTTCAGATTGCATGTTAAATGTTGACTAAGATTTGATAGCTTGAATTATTTCATCTTTTTGAACTGTGGTTTGGGATGATTTTTCTTGTGTCTCAACATTTTTACCTTTGGCTTGATATTTTCTTTTGTCTTCTGTTTGAGTTTCCTAATTTCTGCTATCTTTGATTATTTTTCAGGAATAGTTTGAGTGTTAGAAGATGCTTTATCAGTTTTGGAATTCTCAGCAGAAGATTTAGGATTTGATGATTTTGAATCAGCTGGATTCTTTTTTGGATCAGTAGCTGTTGTTGAATTGGTGGCCTTTATGGTATTATCTGTTTGGGAATCTTTAGAGGATTGAGCCACTTCATCAGTAATATCTACAATATTTGGACTAGGCTATTTTTTAGGACTGGGTGGGTTCAAATTTTATTTATTTTCTCTGGGAATAATCTGCAAAAGTTTCATTTTGGGAGCCTCAATATTCTTTTTGTTTTGACTTTGTTGATTTGGGGCATTGTTTTTTGTAATAGCCTCATTTGTTTTCTTGCTCCTAAGGTTATATTGGTTGTGAATTTCATTGATTGCGAAATCATAACCTTGCTTATAATCAAAGGATTCCCCGGATTCCACTTTGAACTGTTGTAGCTCAAAGAGTTCCTGGTCCTCCCAAGTGAGGAAAATTGTATTGTTTTCATCTATCCCCATAACTATGTTGATGTCTTCCTCATCCTCAACATTTTTTTGTGAACTCTCTGCAAAGTTTTCCTGGAATGGGGGTCTTATGTTTTGATCTAGGGAGGGTTATTTACCTTTCCCAAGATTGTTGTTTTTCCTGTAGTTGGGATTCCTGATCTGGGATTGATTCTCCCATTGTGGTTTTCTTTCAATGTAGTCTAGTCTCTCAATTACTTTTTCTAAAGTTTTGTTAATAAAATCAAATTTTCCATCTAAGTTTGAAGCTTCTTCTTTGATAGTAACCCTCCTCTCATTTCTCATTCTATATTTTCTGGCAAGGATATTGGTTTCTACTCCAACAGCATTTAGTTGCATTTGTTCTAGGGTGTCTGCATCCCTTTCTCTAAGTTGATAGGCCATGTCTACATCAAAACAATCAGGGAATTGAGCAGCATGGAATATGGAGTGGGTTTTGTTGGACTGCTAATATGTCATTATTATTATCACTTTTTAATACCTATTTCATCCATTTCTACTCATCTTTATCATGTCATTTATCATATAATTCCATTTTATAATTATTTATGCTCTTATGGATAAATATTATTTCCTCTCCTTTATTTTTAATAAATTGATGATTATTATGCATAATTTTATGAATGCTGGTTTATTAATATATTTTTTAAACAAAACTCACCATTTTAGCCTCCAAGATATTTTCCATATTGCAGATTTGATCTCAGGCTCATCATCAAATATTCCAACTCAGAAATTCTCTAGAATAAGAAGTGACAGTTTTGCGTTGGAGATTCTGGGCAAATGGAGAAGAATCTAGAAAATCCGAAACATGGGTTTTGTCCAGAACGGATCGAATTAACTTAATTGAAGAACAATTTACCCAAATTCGGCCCATATTAAGAGAAATAGAAGGTTATTTGAGAATGATTTTCCCAGATTCGCTATTGTGTCCATTTTCCAAATTCTTCCAGTTACAATACCAAATTCAACTTGTTCTTGTTGAATGATTGATGGAAATATCTTTTCTTGCTGATCAAGTTGCTGGGGACAATCCAATATTGTTATGAGGGATCATATTTACTATTTACTTTCCCCTCTTTCTGATTATAAAAGGAGAGCATGTATTTCCATGAGGGGGAGGAGATTTTTTTTGTTGTAATTTTTAGAATTGTTCATCGACTCTTGTTAATTAAAAAAGAGAGTGACTGATGTAAACATTATTTATGTCTGATTAATACAAGAACGTGTTGACATCCCATTTCTTAACCCTAGAGTAAAGCCCAACGGTGTTTCACTAGTGGTTAAGGGCTCGACCCTGGTGGATTGATTCGTTGTTTGTATCATTACCTTTCAGTTATCATTGTGTGATAATTTGTATTTTCTTTTATTATAGTTTTCAAGTTAATTAGTTTAATTTTTAATTGCTTCATGATATTGGCGTGTTACATTGGTGAATTGCATTGCATTCTAAAAAGAATCTTAATTCTTGTATCATTTATCTTGTTATGATTGAACAGAGCTTTGTCGTTCAACATTTGATGTTCTATTTCAGTTGTTGTTCCATTCCATTTGATGTTTTGATTGACTGCTATTCATTTCAGAGTGCTGATCAAGAGATTTGCTGCTTAATAGGATTTGTTGTTTACTAGACGTTGTTGTTCAAATTCATTAGATAGAGATTGTTGTTCAATTCCAATTTTTTTGTCCATTTCAATTCATTATTTTACAGTCTGCAAAGAGTTTGGTTTTTCTTTTGAGAACTTGCCTAGTTTACTTTCATTAGAAGCATTAATGATTTAGTTCAATTTCCATTTTCATTTAGTTGTTTTAATGTGAGATCATCAACTGTAAAGGACATCTGGTTATTGCTACCTTTCTTCTCAGATTGATTATCTTGTTTTCATTTGATTTTAATTCCATCAGTTTCTAAAGGAAAGATTTATCATTACTGCATCCTTGACTGATGTTTGTTGAGTGAATGGTTGGATTTCAGAGCATTTAAGTTCATGTCAGTGTAGTTAGTTTTATTTTCCAAGCATCTGTTTACTCTTGTATTTACAACACTATACTACATATTGCAAGGCATTACTCTTAGATTGAATTGCAGCCTCAGACAGAGTACACTCTTGAAATAAAAAATCGTACCTAGATTGATAATTAATGTAGGATAAATAGGCATTCAAAAGACACCTTTTATACCTCAACATTTTGGCGCCATTGTCGGGGAGAGTGTATGCCATTTAGAAAGAGTGATGCATATTTGATTTTTTTTTCTGCTAGGGAAGAATTGGGTACTAAAAATGGAAGGTAAGAACCTACGTACCGAGCGAGGAACATACTCATTCATTGGCCTGCTTCATAGAAAAATTGAGTGAAATTTAAGGTAGGAATTGAAGTAGGAATTCTAGAGGTATAATTTTTGAAAAAATCTTGTAATTCCACTCGAGTGGTGATGTAAGCACCACCCATTTCACTAACCAATTGACAGGAACATTGGAAGGAGGATCCTCAAAGAAACACATGAAAAAATATTCTATTGTGGTAAGAAATGGATCACATTGCAACTTTTGAATTCCCTATCAAAGACCTAGGAGGAGTGACACAAATGCACATAATTACCCCATCTCCTCTACCAAATTTTCATCGTTTGAAAAATGAAGATCCAGATACATTCTTATTTGAGTTTGAAGTATTTTGTAGAGGATATGATTATTGTACTAATGATCAAATATTGAAAGTGTTTCTTCTTACTCTAAAAGGAGCAGCTCTCCGATGGTTCATGAGCCTAGGTGGGATATGCATCCAAACATGGGAGGACATGAAGAACATATTCTTGAAAAAGTACCAAGACTATTAAAAATCCAATGAAGATATTTTCAGTATGATACAAGGGGAAGATGAAAACTTGGAGGAATATGTAGAGCGATTTCAATATAACCTTCAAAAATCAAAGCATAAGCATTTGGAAAAAGAGATCTTGAAAACACTCCTTCTTAAAGGAATCAAAGATGAATTTTTAGAACTCTTAAATCTGATAGAAAAAGGTGATGTTTTTCAGTTATCATATGATGATGTTTGTGAATTGTGCATAAGTTATTCAAGAGGAATTTCCAAGGTTGGTAAGAATTCTAGAGAAGTTTCTTCTTTCTTTTCCAAATTTACTACAAGAACAAGAGACATAAGAGTTGAAATCAATGTGTTTTATTTGAAATTTTTAAATATGATCTTATTAGCTCTCTAAATTCACAATTGAATGTTTTGCAGGTTTAGAAAAATCAAGAATTTGATGAAGTGTTTTGCCCTCATTACCAAAAGGAGCATCCCATAGATACTCACTCTTCCTTATCTAGGATGGAAGTAGCATATCAAAGAGATGGGGAAGCTGCAACAAGGTCAAAACCATGGTAATCGAAGCCTACAAGTATGGTTCAAAACACTTCCTTTCCATTCTCTTACTTTCATAATCCATTATGGAATACTCATGTCTTAGGGCAGCCATCCAATCTCAATATAATCACCATCATTATTGTTTACAAGTTTTGTACGGTTCGTCTTATGATTGCATGAATACTCTCCCTCATCTTGTAGAACAAACACATCCTCCATATTATCCACTATCTCTTCCACAACATCTTGCTTACCTATCAAAATCATCCATTCAACCCAATCAACTACATCATCAAAATGCTCCATTCCCTACACAATTTCCTGCTCAACTCATTCCACACCCTCACCATAATAAACCAGTAAAACATGCTTACAGTGTTGAACTGAAAAATTTACCCACCCTTCCCACCCATTCTATCTCATATGCACCATTGGAGAAAACTTATACTGAGATTGAGAATGTATCAAATCCAAAAATTGTAGAGGTTATGAAAGAAAATGAGCTTCCTTCTAGCCTACATCAACAAGCTGTTTTAAACACAAGAAATTCATTATATGACGGCTATGGTAAATCAAGGAAGTAAGGGATACATTGAATATTGGTTTCACTCCATTTGTTTGCAGCATCACTCCATGCTTCAACAATATTTGGCACCATCTTTTCAAGGGAAGTTGGGTTCGCATACCCTAATTTTTATTAACATGCATTTTTCAAATTTGGGTATGTACATACTTGAAGCCTTATTTGGAAAATGGTTAAACTAGAAATAATATTATATGTAATCATATTCATTTTCCAAATCAGAGTAGGCTAGTGAAAAAATAAAATTAATAAGGAAATAAAATAAACACATTATTTTATTTTATTTTTGTAAAAATAGTTGTTTTTGTTGCAACACAATGTGGAACTCAACATCGATGATAAATATTTTAATTTATTTGTGTATTTAGATGAATTATATTGAAAATAAAAATTCTACAAACACGTATATTCATTTTTATCACCGATATGAAAAAATTGCTTGAATATCTATTTTTTTGGCTTGTGGGCTTGATGAAATTTCTGAAAACATAGTCGAAACAATCATATTTTGGGGGACAAAAGTGAATATTTTTAAAAAATATTTCTATCCTAAGTATCCCTTGATTTCTACTTTCCAACCCAATTTGAATCACTCTATTTGGATTTGAAACGAAAAAGTTAGAACCAAAACATTGACAGGGCATCTAGTAGGCAGCTCAGGAACAAAGTTGGGACAGTCAGTTTTTGGAGGCCTAAATGAATATATTTTTAAAACTTGTTTTTATCCTAAGTATATTTTTAGGTATACTTTCCAAAAAAAATTTAATCACTCTATTTGGATTTGGAACGAAAAAGTTAAAACCAAAACATTGACAGGGCATCTAGTAGGCAGCTCAGGAACAGAGTTGGGACAGTCAGTTTTTGGAGGCCTAAATGACTATATTTTTAAAACCTGTTTCTATGGTAGATTCCTATATGAATATAGTTTACAATGAAATTTGAATCGCTCTATTTTGATATCTTATGAGGAATTTATGACCAAAATACTGACTACTTATCATAAATCAGCACTCTTGAAACTCAGTTTTCTCGGCTGTTCACTAGCGTATTTGACCCATCAATTATTCTTGTCTTCAAAAAATATTTATATTGGAGATCAATAAATGAATCTAATTTAATATCCAATTTTAATCAGTTCAATCCACCATCAAATGAAAAATTTATACTTGAAATATCAACTGTTGGTCTGAGTTGGAAAATCGAAAATGACTCTATTATGCAGGTTGTTCTAAGAAAATTTAACATACCATTACATGGAATTTTTAAAACATGTTTCTATTGGAGACATATCTCTGAATTCAATTTCATTTTTCTTTGGAATCACTCAAATTGGACGAAAAACAAAGAATTTACAATTGAAACATTGCAGGGTAGCATGATTGGCCACTACTCTCCCGCAGGTAATAAATTAATGTTACTTTATTTTTTTCCATAAATCTGTTCTACAGAGTAATTATTTGTTAGTTTTTTTGCATAATTCTTGGATTAAGGGAGCCCGATCACCTCTCTTTCTCCATGATTTAATGTTTTATTGCAGGTAGACATTTGTTTTTTGTAGGTCTTAGTAGAACAAAGAAGGTCAATTTATGGATGATCGATTCTTGAAAGAAATTTTAGTGAAACAAGGGCATTTAATCTAGTTCATTACCTAACATATTCATAACAGAAGAAATGAAGAATTGGTTTCCATTTGAAGATTCATGTCACTACTGCCAAAACATTTTTCAAAAATATAATTTTTTTCCATTGACAGATTGATATTCCCTTAGGAAATAACATCATAGCTATTGTAACTTAATTAAATGTTGTTACTTTTCTGAATTCTTTTATATTTTTGTGTTTTAGGTGTTGATCCCTTCAAATTGTAGTTTCCGCTCCATTAACAATTGAACAATAAGGACCCCACCATGCAAGTTTCAAAAGACAATTCTTCGGCAACAGCAATTCTATAAAAAATTACTTTTTCTTCAAACCTGTAGCTAAATTTGTCTTTCTATTTGATTGGATTTGCTTGACAATAGATTGTTAGTTTTGTTCTTTCCTCGATTTTTTTCCTTTGCTGTTCCCTACAACAATTTCTGCGTGCATTTTCTTTGTTGTTGGGAACAACACTTTTTTGTGTGCCTTTATTTTTCATGTTGTTCCTCTTAAGGAACAGTTGTTGTTCTTCTTAAGGAATAACAGTCGTCCCTCTTAAGAAACAATGCATTTGTGTGTTTCTTTTTGTTGTTCCTTTCAAAAGGAACAACATTTTTGTTGATTATTTTTGTTGTTCCTTTCAAAAGGAACAACAATTTTTATGTTCCTTTCCAAAGGAACAATAGTTTTTGCTATGTGTTTTTGTTGTTCCTTTGCAAAGGAACAACAATTTTTGCTGCCTGTTTTTTTTGTTCCTTTCCAAAGAAACAACATTTTTCCCGCTTGTTTTTGCTGCTCTTTTTGAAAGGAACAACATGTTTTTTTGCCGACTTTTTTTGCTGTCCCTTTTCAAAAGGAACAACATTTTCGCAGATTTTTTTTGTTGTTCCTCTTAAGGAACAACATCTGTTCCATCTAAGGAATAACACTTTTTGAGTGTATTTTTCTTGTTTTAGAACAACATTTTGAGGATTTTTGTGAATTATTCATGACTCTTTTAAAGGCAAACATACAATTTATGTAAGGACACAAAAATTAGAGGTTACTGGAATTAGAAAATTATGGGAAATTGTAATTTTTAAGAAATTGTTTTGTAGTGATAAGAAAAGGAAAGGACACAACCATCTATATCACTTTGCTATTTTTATTTTCACTAAAATTAATATGATCGGTTATCTTTATCATGTTGGTTCTTCCCTAAATCTTCATAACTCTCTTTGATTTTTATTTATTAAATAAGAATAATGACATACTTTCTCTATTGAGATGTTCATACTTCTTCCACCATCCCTAATCTTAAGGAGTATTGAGCCATCCTCTATACATAAATAGGGAAGTACTACATAAAAAAAAAAGAAAAAAAAATCTCTATACGATTACTGACAATTCTATGATATGGCAGATGGAGGATAGGGGGTCTCATCAAGAGCCAACCTACCATGATCATAAGGGAGAAATGAAGTGGCATTCCCATTATGGCCACCACACCAAGGATATGATCCAATGGATAACTAAAAAAAATAAAAAGTCCTTGGAACAAAAGGTCTCATCACGAGCCGGCCTGCCCACCTTTCACTTCTTCCTGGTGAATGGCATTGTGATTCATCTGGTTCCCAAGCCAGCACGGTGGCCTCCATCATGACATCACACAACACTTCCCTAGGCATAACTAAAGGATAATGGTTCCAAGGGTGAGAAAGAAACTTTGTCAAGGTTATAGACACCTGTGGGCAACAGAGCTTTGCTGATGGTATTGGAGTCATATTTTTCACAAATCAATAGTAATGATAAACCCTTTTCTTATATCTTTATCTAATATCAAATGAGAGTATGCTCCTAAACCCTTTGTTCGGAACCTCTTATGCATGAAATTTATTTATAAATCGATCATAATGGTTTATGTGGATAATGACCACATAAGTACTTTTTTTCACATCAGCTGTCATTTTCCCTTATTTTTGAATCATTACATAAACATTTCCATATCTACTCATGATTTCAAAATATGCATTGATTTCAGTAATGCGATAAACTGTTGATCATATCATAAGTATGTATGTCTTTCCATGTTGTACAATTGCTGTGTAGTACGCTGCTCTTATATTTTCCGGTTGAGGGCGACCTATCATCTTTCAGGTGGGGCATGGATGCTTTTTAATATGTCTGCATGTGGGTTGAATCCCAATATTCATACTACATTTCTACAAAAAAATTTATGATTGAACTTTTGGCATACATCTTATCTGTTTCTCTTGAAAATTAACACTGTGGATTAAAGAAAATTGCATGCAGAATTGTGATTTTTTTGTAGGAGAACAAAAAGTACGGGAGGGGGAAATTCTATTCGCAGCACGACCACACTATTGCAACTAACAGCAAAGGCTCGCGCAACTTGCGAACGTGTAGAATTCTTCAGACATGATTTTCTTGCATGGCTTCCACCTTTTGCATCACTTTTAGTATCCACTCAGCCTACATCAGATTCAACAAATGCCAGTACCTACATGTCATTCCACACTTTTTTTCGGAGGTAACACTTGAGCTAAAAAAGCATAATTTTCTGATTTATTACGAATTTAAGAGAATTTCATGAAAATCCATTGAACATTATTTATCATCAATCATTCCACATATTTACCACTTCCCATTTTTCAGAGATATATCATCTTTCAGTTTGGGGGGGTGTTTCTTTCCTTCATTTCTTTCTTATGACCATGTCAGTAATATTCTTTATCATCCATTGATATTCTTATTCATTCTCAACACCTCCCTTATTCCATGTTGTTTTACACCAATCATAGATTTCAATAGATTTTAGCAACCATCTCTCTTTGTTTTCTAACATTGCATGAGGACATGCTAATTCTTCAGTTTGGGGGGGGAATTTCTACACATGATGGATGTTTTCTACTTTCTTTCTCATTTAAGGCATAAAATTTCATATTTATACAGTGCAGAAATTGATTTGCATATATCTTTAAAACTACGAACTGAATTCTTGTGATTTCTGGATAACAAAGAGGTATCATTAAAATACACAAACCCAGATAATTTCACGCTAAATTAGTTCATAAAATTTCGAAAATTATGCACTATCACCTACAGCCATTTTGTTTATATCTCATGATCCGTGCATCAAAACGATATGATTTTTGAGAAAATGGTTAATGAATTTTGTTGTTACTTATATCACATTTTTCTGCAACTTCATATACATATAGTTGAACGTCAACTGAAAAAATTGTTACGCCTTCATCAAGATTGCTAAAATTGAATATTCATTATTTGAGGAAGAATTCATTTGTTCCATCCATTTCATGAGTTGGGATGAACAATTGTTTTGCTTGGTTAACACATGGGTTTTTTCTTTGGGTTGCATGAGGACATGCAATATATTCAGTTCTGGGTTGCACGAGGGCATGCAATATATTCTGTTTGGGGGTGTGTTGGGCCGCTAGTATGTCATTATTATTATCACTTTTTAATACCTATTTCATCCATTTCTACTCTTCTTTATCGTGTCATTTATCATAATTTATCATATAATTCCATTTTATAATTATTTATGCTCTTATGGATAAATATTATTTCCTCTCCTTTATTTTTAATAAATTGATGATTATTATGCATAATTTTATGAATGATGGTTTATTAATATATTTTGTAAACAACACTTACCATTTTAGCCTCTAAGATATTTTCCAAATTGCAGATTTGATCTCCAGCTCATCATCAAATATTCCAACTCAAAAATTCGTTGGAATAAGAAGTGACAGTTTTGCGTTGGACATTCTGGGCAAATGGAGAAGAATCTAGAAAATATGAAACATGGGTTTTGTCGAGAACGGACATAATTAATTTATTCAAAGAATGGTTTACCCAAATTCGGCCCTATTAAGAGAAACGGAAGGTTCTTTTAGGACGATTTTCTCAGATTCACTGTTGTGGCAGTTTTCCAAATTCTTCTAGTTGCAATACCAAATTCGACTTTTTCCTATTGAAAGATTGATGGAAATATCTTTTATTGCTGATAAAGTTGTTGGGGACAATCCAATATTGTTATGAGGGATCATATTTACTATTTACTTTCTCCTCTTTCTGATTATAAAAGGAGAGCATGTACTGCCATGAGGGGGAGGAGATTTTTTTTGTTGTAATTTTCAGAATTGTTCATTAACTCTTGTTAATTAAAACCGATAGCGACTACTGTAAACGTTATTTATGTTTGATTAATATAAGAACGTGTTGTCGTCCCATTTATTAACCCTGGAGTAAAGCCCAACGATGTTTCACTAGTGTTTAAGGGCCCGGACCTGGTGGATCGATCCGTTGTTTGTATCATTACCTTTCAGTTATCATTGTGTGACAGTTTGTATTTTCTTTTATTACAGTTTTCAAGTTAATTATTTTACTGTTTAATTCCTTCATAATATTGGCGTGTTACATTGGTGAATTGTGTTCCATTCTAACAAGAATCTTAATTCATGTATCATTTATCTTGTTATGCTTTAACAGAGCTTTGTCGTTCAACATTTGATGTTCTATTTTAGTTGTTGTTCCATTCCATTTGATGTTTCGATTGACTGCTATTCATTTCAAAGTGTTGATCAAGAGATTTGCTGCTTAATAGGATTTGTTGTTTAATAGAAGTTGATGTTCAAATTCATTAGATAGAGATTGTTGTTCAATTCCAGATTTTTTGTCCATTTCAATTCATTAGTTTACAGTCTGCAAAGAGTTTGGTTTTTCTTTTGAGAACTTGCCTAGTTTACTTTCATTAGCAGCATTAATGATTTAGTTCAATTTTCATTTTCATTTAGTTGTTTTAATGCGAGATCATCAACTGTAAAGGACATTTGGTTATTGCTACCTTCGTTCTCAGATTGATTATCTTGTTTTCATTTGATTTTAATTCCATCAGTTTCTAAAGGAAAGAGTTATCATTATTGCATCCTTGACTGATGTTTGCTGAGTGAATGGTTGGATTTCAGAGCATTTAAGTTCATGTCATTATAGTTAGATTTCTTTTCCAAGCATATGTTTACTCTTGTATTTACAACATTGTACTACACATTACAAGGCATTACTCTTAGATTGAATTGCGGCCTCAGACAGAGTACACTCTTGAAATAAAACATCGAACCTGGATTGATAATTAATGTAGGATAAATAGGCGTTCAAAAGACACCTTTTATACCTCAACAAGTTTAAGGTCTACAGGAATAGAATTGTAAATACTATTGTATCTAGTGCAAAAATCTTGTATAGATTCATTGGGAGCTCTTTGAACAACATCAAACTTAGATAATATTTGTAGGGGATTTTTCTTCTTTTCCCATTTATTTAGGAAATCTCTATGGAATGCAACTAGGTCTGCTATAGTACCAGCACCTAGATTTTTAAACCATGTTTTTACTTCTCCAGTTAGGATTTGCGCAAATAACCTCATTCTGACATCAGACTCATCTATCTCATAAATTTCCCAAAAATCATTCATTCTAGTGATATGTTGTTGTGCAGTAATTTTTGAAAAATTATCAAACAATGGAATATCCTTTTGGTAATTTTGGGGCCTGTCATGGAGATTTTGAGGTAATATTAAGAGAGAATATTTGGCTGCCTTGGCTTGGATTTTTTCTAAACTAGGAGGTACAGTAGTAGTGGCAGGGATAGTGCTGATTATAACAGTGGATGTATTTGAAGAGCTTGAAAAAGGAGATGAAAAATAAGTGGTATGGCTAGGGCTTATGGTGGTGGTTTTAATGGGTTTAGTGAATGATGGAAATACTAATTTAGGATACAAGGGTAGCTCAGGGATGAATGGTCCTATGGATGAACTAGCGGTGGATTGAGGATATGATGAATATATGATCCTACGCTGCAAAGGAAACTCAGGACTAACAGGCTCCAGGGGTGAACTACTAGTGGAATCTATAAACAAAGTGGCATCATACAGAGTATAATCTGCTGCTGGGAAGATGGTGGTGGATAATTGAGAAACTGGAGGTTTAAATTGAGACAAAAAATGGGCTAACTTTATAGCTTCATCAATGTATTTAACTTTTGTGACACTTACCCTTTCTACTGGACTTTGACTTTCAGTTTTGTGTGATTTAATAGGTGTTGAAATAACTTTCTGTTTCTCATTCACAAAAGAAGTAAAAATAGGATCTAAAACAATTTCCTTTAAATTAGTTTTAGACTTGGTTCTAAATAGTGATTTTTCAAACTTCAAATCAAATTCAATATCTGATAAGCTTACTAATTCTTTAGGTAAAGAATCATCTCTTTTTAGGGGTACTTTAGTTTCTGAACTAACAGTTTGTTTTTTCTTTTTTCCAATCTGGTCTGGATTGTCTACTATATCTACAAGGTTGGGATCAAGGTTGGATCTAATATAATAGACTTTCTTTGGAGCCAGAATGATTATTGTATAAATACACACAACCTTTAAACTTAATCTTAAAGTAGAAAATATATGTTTAAAAGTCTAACTTCAATATTAAACTTAAAACTGGAGAGTGTTTAGTTCCCCAGTGGAGTCGCCAGTATGTTATCACCCTAGTAATTCTTAGGTCATGGGATTTTGGTTTATAGTTAAAGAAAACCAGGGGTAACCAAGAACCTCTTTTGAAATCTAGGATCTAGCCTTCCTAAATTCCGGAGAGGGATCTCTCCTCAAGATTTAGCTTTGTTTTGTAATGGATTTTAAGCTAGCTATGAGTGGAAAATTTGTTTTGATTTTTTGAATGTTGGTGGGAATAAAGGATTACAAGGGAAACGATAGAAAGCTCTACCTAACCATTGGGCAATGGGGTCAAATCTATAGCAAACAAGACTAGAAAACTAAGTTCAAAAGAACAAATATACTAAGGGAAAGATAGATGATCTTCAGAGGGTTTGAAAAAGCTATTTTGATGAAGTGGTATGATCTAGACTAAGGGCAGTTAAGAATCCTTAGATCACAGAAAAGGAAGAGGGAAATTGAGGTCAAACAAGACTAAAGAGCAATTAAGAATTCTAAAGTCTGGAAATTAGCAGAAAACATAAACATGAAAACTAGTAAAAACAGAGAGTTTTTTACACTGATTCTGTAATACTTTTCCTAGTTATTCATTTAAGATGGAAAATAACATAAGATGTATGAATGAAACTTAAGAAATAAACAATGAAAACTGGAAGATAAAATACTCATCTGATCAGCACGAGGATCATTAGTTATTATGTCTATTTGCTTCAATTTCTAGCCTACTACTTCAACTTTACTTACATAAAATCCCAATGTTTTCAACAAAAAAGTCTATATTAGTCTTGATAATTTTATTCCACACCAAAATACTTCGAAGAATGAAATATTTATACAAGTAAATTTTTTACAAAATATCTCAAAATTTTGAGAGAATATCTCAAGAGAAAATAGGAATTATTAACTAAGAAGAGGGACAACTGCAAAACAAATGGGCAAGCTGTCCTCTTTTACAAGAAAAATAGAACAACTTATCTAATCAAACTGATTGTTTGTCTTGCTGGAAGTATTGCTGGCACTTAGGACAATATATTGTGGAAGATGACTTGTAGTATAGTCCTCCTATTTCACGCTCTACTCTGATACTCTTTTACTCTGTTTCATCACTATTTATTGCTATAAATTAAAAATAACCTGTAGTAATTTTTGTTTCCAATGATACACTTTGACCACTGATTTTTCATCTTGAGGTAACAATAAAGTTTTTCTTTCATGTGTAATTTTCTGCACTGGTTTTCCAAGTTAACATCATATCTGTGAATTATTTCCCCTGCTCAGCAGTAGGAATCTTCATATTCTTCAGCTTTCTATAACTTTTATTTGCTTCAGTATACTTTGAAAATTTTGGTTTCACAATGAATATATGCTTGATTTCATTCTGTAGAAAAAACAAATTCTGAAAATATTGAAAAACTACTTTACCACTTGGAGATCCTTGTGGTAAAGGTTTATTCACTTGCTCTTTAGCATAAGCTCTGATTTTCTGGTCATAGTCCTTTTGCACCATTAATTTCTCATTAAATCCATGGATATCTGGAAGTCCTGATTCTTGCAGCAGGTCATATTTGGTCTTGAATTTAGCAATTGATATGTTTATAGTATCACACTTTTCTTCCAGATTATTCATAATGTTTCTTTTGCTGAGGAATTTTATGATTTGCAGAATGGCCTCTGTTTTTTCAGCAATTTTCAACTCTTCTAATTCTTCCCTATTCTTGCTGTTCAAAAATGCTATGAGTTGGACTACTTGTGGTGGCTTATTTTCAAGTTCTTTCTTTCTTTTATCAATTTCTGCAATTGTAGCCTATAGCAACTCTTTATGCTCATAAATGATCTGAATAGAAGGCCATTGTGAGTGAATTCCTTCAATGATATTGGTCCATAAATAATTTTTAATGTAGGAAACTTGATCAGTGAGATTCAATTCCTTTTAGAGGATGATCACCCTTTCTTCTAAAGATTTGACTCTTTGCTCATGACCTTTGGAAGCTATCACAACATCTTTATAGGCAGATTCCAAGTTTTGATTTACTTTTTTCAAATTTTTAATCTCATCATGCTTCAAATTCATTTCCTCTAGGGCTTTTACTAAATCCGTGGCTCCAGTTTTTGTCCCTATTTGTACCTGTGTGTTAGAAGATGCATCAGAAAGATCTTTTGATGAAATTGACACTGCAATTGTCAATTTTCCTTTAGGTGCTAGATGTTCTGTTAAGGTGGATGGTAAAACAGTAGTCACTAATGGAATGACTGTGGGAATGACTTCCTTAGCCTTTTTCAAAGATTCATTTTCCTTTATTAAAGCTTCAGTATGGTTTTCCATTTCTTTAAGTTGAGCAGTCATCTTTAGAACCAGCTGACTTAATTCTTCATTCTCTGTCTTTTACTGAAGGATCTCTTTTGCCTGGGGATGTTCACTCTGAGGTAATTTGAGTTTCCTTCTTAGGGCAACAATATCTTCATTTTTTTGTTTTATCAAAGCCTTTGCAATTTCAACATTAGCTGGATCTGCTTCAACTTCAATTACCAAATCTTCTAAAGTTTTGATTCTCAAATCTTTGGCATGTAGAGATGCTTTGTCCAGTTTCATTTGTGTTTGCAGATTTTTCCATGTTTTCTGTAGTGTGCTAGCACCCATTGTTTTGTTGACTATTTTTCAATATAACATTTATGTATTGCTTCTATGAAACTCAATTTGATCAAGTTCATGAATTGCCTCAACATCTACCTCCAAATCTGTCTTTGAATAATCTGCAATTGTCCCGAGATCAGTCACTATAGGCTTCAAGAATGACATTATCATTTTGTTGGAAGAATATTCAAATGCAGTGAGAAATCTATCCTTATTTCCTGGTTTCTCTTTGAGAAATTTGGAATAGACTTCATATTTTATTTATTCAATCCTTTCCCTGATTTGTCTGAATTTTATCTAAATGTATGAATCTTTGTTATCAGTTGTCTTTAAGGAAGAAGGAATTTCTACATTAGTTTTTTTTTCAACCATCACTGTATATTTATCCTGTGTTTCAATTTGGCTCTTTTGAAGTTCTCTAAGTGTTTTAGTTACTATCACGGTTGCCTCATCATCAGTTTCCTAAGCATTATTATCATCAATTTCCATTGCTTTATCCTTCTCTTCAGTAGTCAATTTGGTTCTCTTGCTATAAGAGGTTTTAAATTTCTTGCTTGTGATGGTTTCTACAGTATAGTTGACCTCTTCTCTGCTTCTTTTGTGAGATACCTCTGCTTCTTTATCAATTGTAGTCACCTGTACATTATTCACCTGTGTTCCCTGTGTATCAATATTCTGCATTCTCTGTGTATCAACATTCTGCATTCCCTGTGCATCATCATCAATCAAAGTATTTGATTTCCATTCAATCTAATTGGAAAATTTCTCAATCTGTGGCTTTGACTCATGTAGGAAAGGAGTCAACTTGCACTTTACCCTGATAGTGCTCAAAATACCCTGAGGGTCGTAGTTCCACATGATGCTTTCTTGGAACTTGTACTCTTTTAATTTGATAGTTATCTCTTTCATAGCTTCCATGTTGTTAACTATACATATTCCTGATGATGAACCACACGGGTTGGTTCGAAACGCGTCGACCACGTTCCAGTGCATGTGATTATTACCAAAAGAATTTCTACTAATTTATAAATGGACCAATCTGATTCTTGAGTTTGAATTGGGTCTTCTTCTTGGAAGCCATGAAATTTACTGCATCTGCATTTAACATATGTCTTAAGTATTCCAAGGAAAAGATTCTAGTAGTAACAAACTTTGGTAATTTGTATGGAGCCAGGAGTGCACCATATACTCTTATCTCTGTATGTTTCTTATATAAATACCAATCCCCTACTTTACACTTCTCAGACAATTGTAAAATCCTTTTGGTTTCTTCATTTATTCTTGGAGTTTCTGCCTTATTCAACAAGTTCATCATTGGTATTATAAAAAAATCATTGAAATATGTATATGTGTATTCACTGTTGTCCTTCCCTAAAAGAGATGTCTAGAACACTACTGAAAGTAATTTCCCTTCTACATCCAATTTCTGTAACTCAATAGGGAATTTTTCTGCCTGATAGTATAAGAAAGGATGTAATAGATATGATGTATATCTAAATACCCCCTCCTCTGGTAATTTTGTCAATTGATAATGCATGTTTTCTGCGATGAGCTTAGCAAAAATTGAAGATTATTGATGGAGGCTGGCCAGGAGTCAATGTAGATAGGAAACCCAAAATGGAAGCATCAGTAAATTCATCATTATCATATCCCAGAATAATTGATAGCATAGAGATAATCTGTCTTGTACGCTCAGGGAAATCAAAGGTATCATAGGGTGGATTTACTTTGGGGATATCAACATGAGTTGGCCAAAAGGTCTGAAAGATATTGAATCTAGTAGGAAAATCTAAATCCAAGTAGAGCTGGGTCAAATCCTCAATTGACAGTGAAACTGCTCTGGGGTCATGGCTCATTTGCAGCATGGCATTAATGGAATCAGCATTGATATAAAACAAGAATTCCCTATCTTTATTAACCATACACCTATGATCTGGAAGATAATGCATCTGACATAATCTGATGAAATCTGGAGCCTGATGAGTGATAGGGACTATATACCTTGGCAAGTTGGAGTCCCAAATGGGTACATCATCTTTAAAATTCTCCACAAACTTTTCAAAACACCAATTGAAGCAAGTTGAATTCTACTAATGGATCAAAGATTCTATAATCCACATCAATCAATGAGCTACTTTCTTCAATGGTTATGGGTGGTTGAACTGGTCTGACTACTTCAGTTGTTTCTGCAGTGAGAGCAGGAGTAGGCTTATTGATTTTGGAAGGTTCAAGCTGTGGCAACTTGCTAGGGGCATTTTTCTGAGATTTTGGACCTCCAAACTTTGGGGTGACTTGTTTTTTGGTCATTTTGAATAAACAGAGCAAGATTAAATAGTTTTCTCAGTTCTTTTGAGAAAAGAGAGGCAATTGGAAGGCTTTTTAGAGAAAGTTAAGATTCTGAGTATGGTTTCGGATGACAGAAAGGGTTTATTATGTGCAGAAGGTATTTTAGATCAAATTCAGTAGTGAAAATTGTCTTGGAATGGCTAAAAATCCTTTAAAACTGAAACAACGGATTATCGAATATTTTTGACAGGGTTTCCCTTGTTTTTTGATGGTCTGGGTATTTCTTGGATAGGAATTTTCAGCTTTTTCAGTTAATGGCAGTTAAATTGGTTTATTTTTCTTTAAAATTGAGAGCTTTTGCAGGTTGGATTGATGAAAAATACCTTTGACAGGTATGGTTGCGTTCAAAAGGGGTTCTTGGTCTGTAACAGTCTTCAATTTAGTTGTATTCGGTTGGCAGAAGTCGTGGAGATTCTCCGAGGACAAATTTTAGAGTGAAAATGGTATTTTTAATGAAAGACTAATTCTCACAAGGCTCTTCAATGGCGTCCGAAGGCTTAGCAATGGAATCAGTGGGTTTCTATGGTAAATGCGTGAAATATAATGAAAATGGTGAAAAAAACTAAGGCAAAACCTTAAGTCTAATCACAACAAATCACATTTATTGCAGGATTAATGGTAGGAGTGGTTTTATTTTAGAACTGGTGGTTTTCACGTTGCATTGGAGTGGTAAGCTGTATTTCTCTTTTGGCACGCGATCGAATGAAAAGAAGACACATAGCATCAGGCGGTATATGAAAACAACTTATATTGCGCAACTTTTTGAAAACTTTGGATGATCACTTTGGCTGTGCGATATTGGATCTGCATCGTCGGATTTGACTCCACAATGTGAATGGTGGAGATTTAATGCAAAGCTGTGGGGTATGTGTAGTGGGACTGGGCTCTTTAATGTGAACCATTGATTTGGTAAGTGGATATCTATGGTCAAAAACTAATGCGATGGAAAATGGTGGGGGCGGGGGGCATATGTTATCAAGTTCGGTTTAGACCGTCAGATTAAAGGGATGTTTGAAGATCGGACGGCTAATACTCAACACGGCGGGGGAGGATGGGATATGAAGTAAGGTGATCGCGTTCGATGCGAACTGTCAGATTATGATTGTAAAGATGATCGGACGGTTAAAATTGAATCCGATGGCGCTGCGGATACAGGATAAAAAGGGATGTCTAATATATAAAGTAAGTTTATATATAGAATGGGGCAGTTTATAATGGTTTAACCAAGGTTAGAACTTTGGTAAAGGGGTATGCATCAGGAAAAATGGATAAGTTAAGATTTTAACTTTAGGTTAAGGGAAATCAGGAAAGGGAATATATAAACAAAGGCATAGGTTTAGTGAAGTTTAGCTTAGATTAAACTTCGAGAATTACATTTTTTTGTTTTAAAAATATTAAATATGTTTAAATATTTTCTTTGAATGTTTATTATATTATATATAGTTTTTAGACTATTTGAATTGTCCAAAACTATAAAGGAGCGGGATATTTGAATAAAGATACTTTTAGCCAATGGGGATTTATTTTGGGTATTATTAAAACATGTGGGGATAATAAAATTTGGCTTAAAGTTATAATAATGGGTTTTTGGGGCTATTTAATAAACATGAGTTATATTAATATGAGAAGGTTATTTTCTAGGGAATTAATAAATAAGTTAAAGTTAATATGACAAGGGAAAAGTTGATAATCAAAATAGATTAATATAACTAAGAAAAGTGAAGGTTAAAGTCAAGTTTGCATTATGCTAACTTCATCACTTCCACTTAGGATAAAATGTCATTTTGAGGGTTTTATGCATTCATGAGTTGTGGGAAATTAATCAAATGAGGATTAGAGCATCATTAAGTAAAAATGAAGTTTTTACTTATGATTTTTCCTGGTAAATGAATGCATGAATGGAAAATGATGTGAGTTGTGGGATTAACATAGACATTTAACATTTTCAACTAATCAGCTATAAAGCCTTGGGTCCGGTCCCAACAGAAGTCAAGGAAATGCCTTGAGCCTTTCTAATTGATAGTTTAGAATGATAAATGGCTATGGGGAAGGGAAGTTAGTTATCTACAGTCCTGGTGAATAATATTTACAATGATGCTTCTCACCTTGTTCTACCTACCCAATTTTAACTGCTAACATTTTTTCTTCCATTTTGATTAGGTGCATTTGAGCTAGCAACCTTTACGAAATTTATTCTTTCTCAAAGAAATAAAACTATCTAATTCTACACTTATTTCATCCAAGAATCCAGATTAAATTGTTGGATTCACTTATTCTCTACCTAACTACTGAATTGTCATGATTAAACTGTATGAAAATTCTTTATTCTCTATCTACAACAAGTGAAATTGAAACATGACAAGTCAAGATTAAGCTGTTTAACTCATCATAGATTATGGCATTTATTGACACTCTTCCATAATCAACTGCAAAAGGTAAAAGTAGTGGCATTTAGACTTGCACACTTTCATGTTTTATTCATCTTTTTCTTTTGAGGCCTATTATTTTTTCTAAGTCCTTTGATTGTTCTTTTAGGAATTTTTACCCTCTTTTTTATTTTTGATTTTTTTTATTTTATATTTTTTATCTTTTACAAAATATGAGATTGCAACTTGTAGAAGGAAAATTATGTACATATTTACAAGATTACCATTAGTCAAGTCAAAATTATGAATCCTATATTTATAGGTTACTAACACCTTAAATCATACAAAAGAACCCAATCTCCTTTCTGGAAATTTTTCTTCTTAATAAAACCATCATGCCATCTGGCTCTTTGCTGTTGGACGATTTCTGTCTGTTGAATGGCAGCCAACCATTTCTCTTCCAATTCATTAAGCTGGTTCAATATTTGAGTCTGTGCTGTACTCAAATCTAGACTGAACCGCAATGTTGTTCTTAATGTCTTTATTTCAAAATCTATGGGGAATAAGGGATTCTTACCATACATCAGTTCATATGGTGAGAAGCTTGTAGTATTCCTCCATGTTGTCCTGAAGCCCACAGTACCTATGGAAGTTTCTCGACCCAGTTTTTTCGGTGGCTGGCTACTGTCTTTGTTAAGATTCCCTCAATGAATTTGTTGGTGCTTTCTACTTGACCATTTTCTTGTTGATGATATGGTGTGGTGATTTTGTGATGGATTCCATAATTTTCAATCAACTTATTGATCAAATAGGATTTGAACTGAGGACCCCCATCTGTCACTATCTCTCTGGGTATCCTGAAGAAAATAAAAATATCTTGAAATAGGAAGTTTGAAACAGCCTTCTCTATTGCTCTAGTTAGTGCCCTTGCTTCGATCCATTTTGTGACATAATCAGTGCAGACCAATATGTATGATTTTTTTTGTGATGAAGGATTAATTGGCCCCACAAAGTCTAGGGCCCATTTCTTGAATATTTATATTACTATCTAAGACTGTAACGTCATCTCATCTAATTTCAAAGGCTAGCCCATCCTTTGGAAACTATCACATCCTTTCACAAACTTCTTGTCATCCTGGAATATAGTTGGCCGATAGTACCTTGTTGAGAGTACTTTATGTCTTGGCCTCTTGTCAGCAAAGTGCCCCCCAAAAGGTTCCTCATGACAAGCCTTTATGATCTCAAATACCTCATCTTCTCTAACACATCACCTAATCTGGAAATATGGCCTACTGTGATAGAGATTATCTTCTATCTAGGAGTAGGTAGCACTTTGTTGTATAATCATCCTTCTTTCCTTGCAAGACAATTGATGTGGGAATTTTCCTGCAGCAAGGTAATTGGCTATATCTACATACCATGGTGAGTGAGTAGAAATGGCAAAAAGATACTCATCTGGAAAAGAATCCTCAGTAGCAGTGCAGTCATCACTTATAGTTATTTTAGAAAGGAAATCAACAACTACATTATCTTTTCCGGGTTTATCTAAAATAGTAATTTCAAATTCTTGTAACAAAAATAACCATCGTGTAACTCTACCATTAGTAACGAGTTTTTCATTAAAAATAGAATTGCAACATGGTCAGTGTGTACAAATACTTGGTACCTAGTAATGTAGTGCCGAAATTTGGTGATAACATGCACTACTGCTAGGAATTCTTTCTCAGTAATAGTATAGTTAAGTTCTGTTGGAGTCAAGTTCCCACTGATGTAATAAATGGAATAAAGCTTCTTATCCTCCAGCTTCCCCAAAAAAACACCCACAGCCATGTCAGATGCGTCTGTAGCAATATGAAACGACAATTTCTAGTTTGGTCCTCATAAAACAGGTGTTGTTGTTACACAGTTCTTCAACTTCAAAAAGGCTTGCTCACACTTTTATGTCCACACAAATTCTGCATCTTTCATCAGTAATGAAAATAAAGGAGATGCAATCTTTGAGAAATTCTCTATAAACCTCCTATAGTATCCTGCATGTCCCAAAAAACTACGTACCTCTATTGGAGTCTTAGGGGTTAGGATTTTCGAGATTACCTCTATTTTTGCAGGATCTACCTTGATTCCATCTGTTGAAATGAAATGTCCCAACACAATTCCCTCGGTCATCATCATGTGGCATTTCTCCATGCTCAGAGCAATATTAGTTTGTTCACAACATTCCAACACTTTTTCCAAGTTAGCTAATTTTGTCTCAAAGGAATCCCCGTAGGGTGTAAAATCATCCATAAATATTTCAAAACAATCATTCAAAAGATCAAAAAAATACCTAATATTGCCCTTTGAAAGGTTGCAGGTGCATTGCAAAGACCAAAGGGAAGGACTTTATATGCAAAGGTACCCCATGGACAAGTAAAGGTTGTATTGTCTTGATCTTCTGGAGCAATCTGTATTTGATTATAGCCACTAAACCCATCTAGAAATGAAAATAATTTTTTTCTAGAAAGAGTGTCCAAGACTTGATCAATAAATGGTAAGTGAAAATAAACCTTTTGAGTGGCCTTGTTAATTTCTCTATAGTAAAAAAAGACCCACCATTTTCCATTCTTATTTGGAACTATGACAAGCGGAGACACCCACTGACTGTTAGAAATCGGGTAGATAAAATTAGCATTAAGGAGTTTCTGCAATTCTTATTTTACTATCTCCTTAAGTGCGGGGTTCATTCGGCGCTGAGGTTGTCTAATAGGTTTGCAATCTTCTTTAAGGTAAATGCGATGAGTGCATAGGGTATGATGGATTCCTTTCATATTGGTATAGTCCCATGCAAATGCCTTTTTGTATTTTTGTAACAGCTGTATTAGCAATCTGTTTTTTTTAGTATTTAGGTTAGGATTGATGTTTAAACATTTTCTAGGTTCGATTTCAACGGGACTGCTAATAGTAAGTGGGGTTGTTTTCAAATGTTCAATAATTACATCATCTTCCTCACCTTCTTCTCCCAAATCTCTAATGGAGGCAACAGGGAATGGATTACTGATAAAACCATTAATAATATCATCCTCAGTTTCATCCTTAAAGTATTGTGCTTTTCCAAGCATGAGAAGAGGTAGAGAAAGATCAGGTTCAGGTGCAAATTCATCCCACCAGGGATTTTTCAAATCTGAGTGGCCTCTCCATCTGAGATCACCATAGATCTGGACCTGCATTTGATATATGAATCTACAGTGGCTAGCCACAGTCTTCCCAACATTAAAGGATGACCCCCCAGATTGGATTTGGTTTGAAAATGAGAAAGTCAGCTGGGTAGTTCCAAGAGGCCATCGTGATAACCACATCTTCAATCATTCCTTCGGGCTTAACACGAGACCTATCTGCTAGTTCAAGCACTGTAGGTGTAGGTCTAAGTCAATGAATTCCTAGAGAGATGAAGAGGTCTTTAGTAATAACTTTAATAGCTGCCCCTAGATAAATCAAGGTATTGTTTATAGGATGATTTTCAATATGGACAGTCACTGTGGGGTTCCCTGGATAATTATACTTGGTCAACAAAGGCTGATCAATCATAATATTAGACAATTTTCCCAAGACATGGATAGTAGCAGGGTACTTAGGTTTCCTCCCATGTCTTTTAACATATAGATCCCTCACTGTTTTAACATAGATAGGCACTTATTTAAGAGCTTGTAACAATGGAATCTGTACATATAAATTTTGTAGCTCCTTAAGGAATTCGGATTTTGGTTGTAAGGTCGACCCACTTTTAGTTAATCATTGAGGATATGGGGGATTCTGAATGCTAATAGCTGGGTTAGCTACCACAGATGTACTAGCCTTACTCGGATTAGCTGTTGTAGAAACAACATACTTTCCTGAGCCGACTGTTACAGGTGTAACAACGGGTATTGTATCAGCTGTTACATATGTAACAACTGCTTCAAAATCGTCCATATCCTTGCTAGGTGATTCACTTTCTTTGATAATAATGGGAGTGTGTTAAGATCCGATTACTTTCCCTAACCGAAGCCGAACCTCATTAAGTCCAATGGGAGTGATAAGATAAGTATGGAGGGTAACTGGAGCATCCATATTTTGAGCTGCCTTATTATTTGTATTGGGGTTGGGTTGTACAGGTAATTTGGGTCGAAAAGAAGGTGTAGGATTCTTAATAGAAGGCAGTTGTAACTACTGCTGTTGCATTAATACCGGAGGGGGTACTGGACCTTGGCCATTACCTCTCCAATTATATCCCTAAGGATTGGGTTGTGATGGAGGATATTGCATTGGTGGAGGAGATGGCCACTAGTTCCATGGTGAAGGAAATTATGTTAAGGAAGGAGTAGGATACTGCCATCGGTGTCGCTGAAGGATAAAAAGAAGAAAAATGTAAATACATACCTATAGATCACGACTTCCATGGTCTCCTTGATCCAATAAAATAAGAATATTGAAAATCCTCGCTTGATTCTTGGAGTACTGCCTTAAGTCTGGGCAAATCAGGACACTGATTTGTAGAGAGGGCCAACTCACAAATGTTGCATTGGCTGACACTATTCAGTCCACATTCTCTTTCCAAATGTTTCTCTTTGCATCGAGGACAAAATATTTCTAAGGTTGCTTCAGCTTCTACCTGTGCCTTCTTGACTTATACTGTAGTGATCTGGGTAGAGAGAGTGCTAAGGAGATCGGTTTTAAAATCCTCGAATAAGTTCCCGATCTCTATTCTGGTTGCTCCTCCACTTGTGGACTTCTGTATCTTGAGTGAAGGGTCCTGAACTAAGACTTTCCCTTTAACCGATCCTCTTGAGCTACGTAGGCAAAGCTTCATTATCTCATGAAATGTTTCTTGCGATATTTCTCCTTTTCCCATTATATTAAGATGTTCCAGACAATCCTCTCTTAAACCTCTTAAGAATATTGGCTTTATAATCTCCGGATCTAAGTTATTGAACTTAGACCTTTGTAAATTGATGTGGAATCACTCCAGGTAATCTTCCAGGCTCTCCTCCTCCTTATGTACAATTCTGAAAATTTCATCCTTCAAATCCCTGGTTTGGCAATAGTCCTGATACTTAAAGAGGAAGGCTTCCCTCATATCATTCCATGTTCGAATTGTGCCAACACCCAATCTCATGAACCATCTTAACGTTGCTCCCTTCAGAGTAGTAGGAAATAATTTCAGCTTCTGGGTGTATGAAGTATAGGCATAACCTCTACAAAGCACATCGAACTCGAACAAAAAGGTATCATGATCTTCAACAACCATCCCCTGAATGGATGGTAGGGATGATAAAGGGATGTTCTTCATAGGAGCCTCATCCCTTGTTACTACTATTGGGAATTCAAAAGTAACAGAGCTATCTGCTTCAACATTCTCGTCCCCCATGGCTAATTCTTCCTGATAGGATGAACTAGCCTCGGAGTGTACTAGAGATTGAAAAATAGAAGGATCAGGCTATTCTAGTATCAATTTTTTAGCAACACTACTAGCATCCAATTGATGATCAACTAACTGTTGTTCCTCAAGTTCCTGATGATCCCCCCTAGTCTCTCTGTGTCCTTCAATTCTCAAATCCTGATCAATGATTCTCCACTACTGTTTTGAATCCGAAGTTTTGATATCAGGAGTGGATATGTTGTTCGAAGGATGGTGAGGTCTAGCCACTGAAGAAACATATGGTCTAGGCCTTGATATGGTAGCTAATTTCTATGGTCCTATCTTCCTATTATCTCGGTATGATGTTGACTGCTCCTTCTCTACCCTTGAAATCAAATCTCCAAAGAATGTTTTCCTTCCCAAATCTGCGCTCTTCTTTTCCTTCTTATGACCCGTCTTTCCTGTAGTTAGTAGAGTGGGGGGTGTTTGTAGATGTTTATGTTGTCCTACCGACACACATGGGCCCTATGTGTATCAATTCATCCTATAAGTGCTTCAGTTTCTACAGTAGTGAGCCCGCTCAAGCTTGTGAGAGTGATGCACAGGTTCTTACCTCTTGTCTTACCGCCCAACGACTATATAGTTGAAGGCACCCTAAAAAAACACCCAAAATTCAATTCCTAAGTGTCCCAGTAAGACATTGGTGAGCCCGCTCAAGCCTATTATAGCGATGTGTAGGTTCTTACCTCTCGTCTTACCACCTGAAAATTGTGTTGTTGGAGACACACTATAGAAACACACGGAAATTTCACTTCTTAGAAACAACTCTGATTGATTGGATTGTCACTGCCATTCCTAGCAACGACGGCAAAATGTTGGACTATATCAATCACTTATCAAATGACTAAACATCACACATTTAATTATCAATCCAAGGACATATTTTTATTCCAATGACAATAGCACTGTCTATGTCAATACACCAACCAGAAGTAATCTCAAAGAAAATAAATTGTTGCTGAAGTAAAATGTTGGAAATAAATCACTCATGCAGAAATAAAAGAATCCACAAGATTGAAATCACACTTCAATTGATATGTTTAGCTCACCACACAATAAGTACCCAACTGGTGTCTCTATTAACATATGTGTAACAACATATAAAGTATAGAAATCAAGGAAAATATATTCTCATTTGAACTGCAACAACAACACTCTAATGATACATAAACTGAAATATAATTACATACACACACAACTATTGTAATCATTGCAATCCCTGCTAAGAAGGAGGGCCCTTCCTCCCTAGCAGGGTGTAGGTAGAGAAGGAAATTTAACCGAAACTAAATGGAATCATACATGTAACAACAATGAAAATATGATATGTATTAATATGAACACACTTACAGAGGAAAAACAATGATGTTCTCCACTAACCTCTCAACCTCTAGGGCCCATAGATATATAGTGGTTACATCAAAAAATCCAGGAATATATCAGTCATGAGAATCTTATGATTCTCATGCTGATCGAAATAGAACTCATATAGTTATAACCACTCCTTAATAAAGTTATGATTAGAAATTAAAATATTACAATCGAAACTACCCTTAGGCTGCTATCCAAAAAATAAAATGTTAACAACTCCTACAGCTATCATAACAAAAACACAGCTGTAGTGCAACTGCCAAAGGACAGATCAGCAACAGTAGAGACAAGAGCAGTCAACTGTACAACTGCACCAGCAGTTTTCCAATGAGTTTGTAATAGCAGAGCGTAATAGCAGTTGCTGGCAGGTCTGTAACAATAAGGTGTAACAATATTGCTTTTGTATAACAGCACTATCCAAACTGCTCCTATGAATTCCGTGTCTAAGATATTTGGTACTACAAATGGCGTCTGAAAGGAAAACACAAATACCATCCACCTTTCCCAAATATTCACCATCAATTAGTCATAAAAAGGTATAATAGATCATAATAATTGGTGAATTGGAAAAGTAACGAAAGCAAGGTGAAACAGCACTAGTTAGGGTAAAATGGTAGGAAAAGGGGGTAAAAGATACTCCCATTGGTTATAGTTATAAAGAAAAATAAGGAAGATAAGTGTAAAAAAAATGTACAAAACCAACACCCAACACTTACATAGGCTGTCAGACAGGCAGCATGACCATTACTAGAGGTGATGCCATAAAAAATATTTTCATATACCCACCTACCAAACCAAGTCTTACCATTGTAAATATTCACAAACAGCCACATACATACTGGGAACAAAAAATCCATTCACCACTGATAATAGTTTAAGCACTCGAATTCAAAGATCAAACTGAAGATGATTTAATAAGTAACTTCATGAATCAAACATCTGCTTCTAAAAATTTAAAATTCCAAATGTTAAAAGAAGTTCTTGATAATGAAGCACAGGAAGACCCCTTGGAAGACATTGATAATCAGCACATAACCACAACTTATGTTCGCAACAACATACCAATTGAAATTAAGCCAGGAAAGGTTTTAAATATAAATGGTAATCTGAATAGTAACCAACAACAAAAGCTCATTAAGGTTTTACAGAAATATAAGGGATCATTTTCCTGGGATTACCTAGAAATGAGGAGTATAGATCCTCAAATATGTACACATCACATTTATACTGACAAGGATTCTCTACCTATTCGGAAACCTCAGCAAAGGTTAAACCCGCATCTGAAAGAAATTGTAAAAGATGAAATGCAAAAGCTACTAGATGTAACCTTCATTTATCATATTTCAAACAGCAAATGGGTCTCTCCTTTAGTAGTAGTTCCTAAGAAGAATGGGAAGTGGTGAGTCTGTGTGGATTACATAGAACTAAATAAAGCAACACAGAAAGACCACTTCCCCCTCCCTTTTATTGGTCATATCCTTGATACATTAGCAGGAAAGCAGTTCCTCTCTTTCCTTGATGGTTTCAGTGGTTACAATCAAATCTAGATAGCCCCTGAAGACCAGGATAAAATGACCTTTACCTGCCCATGGGGTAGATAGGGTATTACTGTTCAAGTTATGAAATTCCCTAGCAATGTTTCAAAGAACCGTACTCAACATTTTTTCTGATTTAATAATTGAACGAATTGAAATTTACATGGACAACTTTACTCCATATGGAGATGATTTTGATCAAGCACTACAAACACTAGAAAAAGTATTGGAACAATGTATTGCTACCAGATTGTATTTGAGCAACGATAAAAGTCACATGATGATGACTGAAGGAGTAATCCTAGGGCACTACATCTGTAGTAGCTGGAATACAGGCAGATCCGACAAAGATATAGGTAATTCTTTTATTAGCCACACCATGTACTCGAACAGAGGTACATAGTTTCCTTGGGTATGCAGGGTACTACCATAGGTTTACAAAGAATTTCTCACAAATTGATGTGCCCTTGTATGCATTAACTGGAAATGTTGAATTCCATTGGTCTGATAAATGTGACACTGCTTTTTCATATTTGAAGAAACTGGTCTCAACTGCACCAGTCTTACGTGGCCCCAATTAGGAGATTCCATTTCAAATTTCCTCAGATGCATCCAACACATCGATAGGGGTAGTTCTTGGTCAAGAAGAAGACAAAAAACCCTCTGTTATTTACTATATCAGCAAGAATCTCACTCCTGCTGAATTAAACTATACAGTGACCAAAAAGGAGTTCTTGGTTATAATTTATGCTATTAATAAATTTAGACATTATATAACTGGCTATCAAGTATTCCTATATACCGATCACTCCGCCATTAGATACTTAGCCAATAAAACTATTACAAATGGAAGAGTGACTCGTTGGTTGTTGATTTTTCAGGAGTTTGACATAACTATCAAGGATTGCCAAGGGAAGGAGAACGTAGTTGCATATTTCCTGTCTAGAGTTCCAAAGTCAGATGACCCACTAGCGGTAGACAATCAGTTCCCTGATGAGCAATTTTTGCTGTAGAAGTAAAAACACCATGGTATGAAGATGTAGCGAATTATACTTCCAGAAAGCTATCAAGACACCTTATATCAAAGAAATGAAAGCCGATTGTTCAAATCAATGCTAGGTTCTCCTGGATCGGTGATATCTTTTTCATACAGGCGCTGCTATGCATATACCCAGATGCATCCAAGAAGACGATGCCTTGAAATTATTTTGTATATCGTAGGACAGGGCACAAATTATTGCAAAAGGGTTATTATTGGCCGATAATTTTAAATATGCCAAGAAATATGTCCAAGCCTGTGATAGTTTCCAAAGAATGGGTCGCCCTGGCCAATTTGACGAAATGCCATTACATCCAAAATTAGTAGTGGAACCTTTCGAACGGTGGGGACTGGACTTTGTTGGACCATTCAACTCACCATCAAATCAGAATACCTATGTACTGGTTGCCACAGATTATGTGACGAAGTGGGTAGAAATAGTGGCTTTATCAAGATCTATAGAAGAATATGTGATCAATTTTATTTTTGAGCTATTTGTGTGGTATGGCTTACCTTAGAAAGTGATAACTGATGAAGAGGCACAGTTTGTGGGAAATAAAATTACGGCCACTTTGAAGAACCACCATGTCACTCATAAAGTCACCTCTCCCTACTACCTGCAGACAAACGGGTAGGTTGAAAGCACCAACAAAGTCCTTGAGGGAATTCTCACTAAAACAATCTCAACACATCTCTGGGATTGGGCTACTAGACTACTAGAGGCCTTGTGGGCTTACCACACAACATGGCGAAACACCAGTGAATATTCTCTGTACCATCTAATATTTGGAAGGGAACTGATTTTTCCTATTGAATTTGAAATAAAGACTCTAAGAACAGCCTAGGAAGTGGGGCTGGATTTGACATAGGCCCAGACTAGAAGACTCTAGAAAATAAATGAATTAGATGAAGAACATCTACTTGCTCTGTAGTGCATTGTAATTATTCAAAAACAACGATCTAAGTGACATGAAAACCTCATCAAAAAGAAGATATTCTAGAAAGGAGATTGGGAACTCCTCTACGGCTCCATATTCCAAGACTTCCTGGGCAAGTTATAAACAAGGTGGCTCGTTCCATACGAAATTCAGGAAGTACACAACAATGGTACCATTAACTTGACCACCGTTGATGGATCTGGCTCCACCTTCCGAGTCAATGGACATCTGGTTCACCTCTATCATAAACCACTTACAAAAGAGTATTTCTGCCAGCAGTGGCATGACGATCCCACCATCCAAATTTTAGTTGCAAGGGGTGATGGCCCTGCAACTTTAAGTTCATGAAAATTTGTTGTTTCCCCTTGTAAATATTGCATATATGTTTCTTGCAATTTATATTTTTTCTCATTGTTGTACATTCCATCTCTTCTTCATGCTCACAACTGCATTCTTTTTCTCTTATCCTTTCTTTTGTATGTTTTTTTGTTCAAACCTTTGAATGGCTATTGTTTAATCCAATTGAACAATTGTTGTTGAATCGAATTGAACAGATGTTGTTCAATCGAATTGAACAGCTGTCGTTCATTTCAACTGAACGACCATGTTTTTGTGTGTTTATTTTTTGATGTTCAAACCTTTGAACGATTGTTGTTTAATCCAATTGAACAGATTGTGTTCAATCGAATTGAACAGTTGTTGTTTAATTCAATTGAATGGCTATGCTTTTGTGTGTTTATTTTTTGTTGTTCAAACCTTTGAATGACTGGTGTTCAATCTAATTGAACAACTATTGTTCAATTGACTTGAACAACTATTGTTCAATTCAATTGAATGACCGTGTTTTTTTGTGTTTATTTATTTTTTGTTCAAACCTTTGAATGATTGCTATTCAATCCAATTGAACAGTTGATGTTCAATCGAATTGAACAGCTGTTGTTCAATTAAATTGAACGACCGTATTTTTGTGTGTTTATTTTTTTGTTGTTCAAACCTTTGGACGACTACTGTTCAATCCAATTGAACATTTGTTGTTCAATCCAATTGAACATATGTTGTTCAATTCAATTAAATGACTGTGTTTTTGCGTGATTTTACTTTTTTGTTGTTCAATCAATTGAACAGTTGATGTCCAATCCAATTGAACAACTGTTGTTCAATTCAATGGAATAGCTGATTTCTTTTCTAAGCATGTTTTTTTCTTAATTTTGATGATCTCTTTTAGAATATCCACTTCCCCTAAAAGCCATTTTTGGAAAGCAATTTTCACCTAAAGAGCAGAAAAGCAGTGATATTACTAATATTGTGATCCTTTGAAATTTTGATGGAAATATCTACTCCAGGAAGCTGACATGGTTTACCTATGTAATGAAGGGTTGGACATCTCATGTTCAAACATATTATCACAAAATTCATTTCCATAGCCTTATGCTGGTATATATTTCTACACTCTCAAGTAGTAATTCTCCTTGACATGAGGATATAGGAATACAAAGTATTAATTGTGTTGGCATTCTTTTTACTTCTCACACCATCCCTAACTCTTAAGGAGTTAATGAGCCTCCCTCCATGTATAAATTTATATATATATGTGTGTGTGCGTGTGCAAATTTTTAAGAGAGAACAGGGGGTCTCATCACGAGCCAACCTACCATGATCATAAGGGTTTAACAAGTGACATTCCCATAATGGCCAACACACCAGGGTAGTGACTTTCTTGAAAGCTCAAACTTCTTGAAGGACAGGAGGTCTCATCATGAGCCAGCCTGATCACTCTGTTACAATCCCAGTGAATGGCACTATGACTATCTGGCCACCACCCCAGCACAATGATCTCTCCATAAAACAAGCAAAATGCCTACGTTTCAAAAGGAAAAATATTATCTTTATGTGAAAATATTTAAGAGAGAATAGGGGGTCTAATCACAAGCCAACTTACCATGATCATAAGGGTTTAACCGATGACATTCCCACAATGGCCAGCACACTAGGGTAGTGACCTTCTCGATAGCTCAAACTTCTTGAAGGACAGGAGGTCTCATCATGAGCCGGCCTGATCACTCTGTTACAATCCCAGTGAATGGAACTATGACTATCTGGCCACCACACCAACACAATGATCTCTCCATAAAATAAGCAAAATGTCTACTTTTAAATAGAGGATTTTGGCTCATTTCCAGGTTAAAATAGCAAACCTATCAAGGCTATGAATGCCTACTGGAAAAAATGGCTCTGCTTGTGGGATGGAAGTATTTTTCTAACAATAGCCAATTACTTTTATATCCCATATTTCCTATTGATCCATTCCCGAAATAAATGCACTACTTGAATAAATGTTATCACTACCTACCTACATAATTAACTATGATTTAATTATCTTTTCATGTTTGAATTAAGGGATGGAAAAACCAACCATAATCCGTCACTTGTCATGCTTCTGTCATGCTACACCGTAAAAATAGGACATCCTGTCATAATAATTGCTACTCTACTTTTCTCCCCTTCTTCGGTCATTTTTACCTGATGTACAGTTGTGGTGATTATCAACTTCAGACCTTTTCCTTGTATGCATTCATAATTGTTGCAATATTTTTGCTTTTCTTAAGCTTCAAGGCCATGGATGCCCTTCTCTCGTACATTTGTGATGATTACCAATTTTTGAACTATGCCTCGTGTGTATTCATGATTGTTGCAATCTGTTATCACAAAATTGCACTTGATTGGCTGTTGATTAGACAATTCTATGTAACTGTTTCAAACTAACTTTTGACTGAATCTTAGCCTCTTCAGTTTGAGAGGGCTCACTCAAAAGGGTTTATGATATTAGATAATGATAGGATTAGATGGCTAACTCTATTGAAAATTAACTTGATTTTTGCATATGTAGGTTGAAAAGAGTATGGGCTTGCAACCATTAGGATTATGGAGCCAACAAATCAATAGATTCAGTGGCAAGGTTTCTTGACATGGAAGCTGAGGTAGATAAGAGTCCTTAATAAAGGAAAATTACACATAGAACATAGGGAAACATAGTCATTTCATCAATAAAGGAATTTAGAGCATACAAATATGAATTATGAGTAATAAAGATGAGATCTACTGCAAGTAGTACACATAAAATATAGATAAGAAAGGCATTAAAAACTCCATGAGAATATCAGGTCTGTCAAGAAGAAGTCCTCTGTATTATTGATATTAGTCAAATTACAAAAAGCTGCATATGGTGCAGAAAATCTTCAACCCTTTACAAATTCGATAATTGACCTTTAAATAGACGTTCTTACATCAAATATTATCTGCCTCTTGGCTATATTCATCGAAACCTTCTAATTACACATTGCATAACATAAAAACATCTCTTTTAATTAGAAAATGACAGCTATACTCTGAAACAGACCTTTTCCTAATAGGACTCAAACTCCTATTTGTTACATCAAACTACGTTGTCTCTTAAAAAAGTAACATATCTAACAACTAAGCCTCACATGTTCAAATAAGCTATGAAATAGCTCATCATTACTTGACATCTTAAGTATCCTCCTCAACATATGGAAACAAACCCTATTTTTGAGGAAAACAGGACCCTATCTTCAACGAAGGCTTCAGATGATGAGTTGTCTCAATTTCATGGTATTCAAGTCATAAATGTTTTATGGAAAGGTCCCTTGATCTTTAGAATGTGTCCACCTATCCAAAACTGCTTTTAAATTTCTCAAAAACCTTTAAAAACAGCTCGCTACGAAAACAGAGCAGTTTCGTAGCATCCAAAAAATGGCTTTTCCACTCAAAATTTCTGCTTCTTTGCTGTTCCATAGTGTCCATCATGACCTGACACATCATCACTACCATTTCCCATCTTTGAAAGCTACAAAAAGTGGTTTTAGAAGAAAAAATAAAACTACAGAAATTTTCATAGCATTTTCCTAGCTTCAAGCCTAGGAAATGCTACGAAATAGTGGAAAACTATGTAATTTCTAGATTTTGGCCCTGTCTCAAAACGGTAACCTCCTGCTGTAGAAACTTGGTTTTCAACATGAAATTAAACTATTAAAACATAATCAAACTCAACTTAAGAGCGTTGAGGTGTTTCCTCTTCAATAATGATGAGTTGAGCTATGGGTTCCTCAACTACAATCATTTTTAAACCCTTCTTCTCCAGCTCTTCATGGATCAATTCTAATTTCTCTTGGAGGTCTTTGAATTGGTCCTTTAGTTTTCTATTATTGTATTTCAAGTGAAGGTTCATTCTTCTAACATTCTTCACCTCTCTTCTCAATGGCAGAATCCATTTGATTAATTTTTGTGTATCATCTAAGTTCTTTGACACAATATCAACCTGCTCTTCCCAAATATCTTTCATTTTCTCAAACTGCACTTTTTGAACTTTATGTTTCCTTTCCTCTTTATTCAAGACTGCTATTTCATTATTTTATAACTTCAATTGCTCCTCAAGAAATTCAAACTCTATTTTTTCAATGATTTTCTCCTTTCCTTTCCTTTTTTTGATGAGTGGATCTTCTTTTGTAGGTGATGATAAGTCAATGATACTTGGTGGTGGCTGGACAGTGTCAGTGACCCTCTAAACTTCCTTACTACTTTCCAAGAGTTTTCTAGCATGTCTTGTCATGGGTTTCCTAGCCTAAAACATGAAACCTGCATCCTCACCTTCACACTCTAACTTCTTTGTTGATTTGGATTTCTTGAGCTTCTTTCCTCCCTCATCTATATCTTCAACTTGGACTATGGGGGTTTCTTCAATATAAATAACATGAAAATGTCTTCTAAATTTCCCTTAGCCACTGTTTGGCTTCTTGTAATCCTTTTGATGGGATGTTTACTCACATTTGGCTCTTGCTTTGCAGGTTTGCTCATAGTTGGATTTTGTTTTGCAAGTTAAACAATAGGTGTATCAAGTTTCTACAATTGCTCTGTTTCCATGATTACTGGTTCACTTTGTTCTGCCCTTATGGGCTCATTTTTCTCTGCTACTAAAGGTTCACTTTGTTCTACCATTGAAGGTGACGGTATACCTCTAGATTTAGGAGTTCTTTTAGGGGTAATGGCATCCACTTCAAAACCACTGACAAATAGAAAAAAAGACCAGTCTCTGCCTAGTATTTTTAACTCCTCTAAAACCAGCAATTTGATTAAACCATGATGAAAGAGTGAGGTTTCATTTCCTTTAGATTTAGCTTGAACTTTACCTTCCATTTTTGCTAAGCTTCTATCTAAGTAAAAATTTAGATCAAGAGATTTCTTACCAAAAAAATGTAGCAGAAGCCTGAAGTGGTAAGAATACATCTTATGATACCTCCCTTCACAAGTGAAGTATTTCTGAATGATAAGCAGTAGCTTTGAAAACTTGTCTTTCATGTAGCTCCTTGGAATGGAATTTGTAAGGTTAGCTTCACTATGTTCTAGCTTCATAAATTCCTTACAGTCCTATATGTTGAATTTGAAACCTTTGAACCATTGTTCTTCCCCTCTTGGAATTCCTGTTGCTGCTACAATAGTCTCTGGCATTATAGTGAGGTTCAAAATTCCCACTTTTGTAGCTGTCCCATTGAAATTTAGGGCAAAATATTTAGAAACCTGTACATGGCATCCTTGCAATCTTTGGCAAAACTGCAAACACCCTGTTCTTCTGAAAACTTTTGAAGCTGTTGGGTCTTCATTTATCAGGTTCATGCCTAATGGCTCATATCTGAGACAATGACCACCTTTGTTGGTCTTCCTCTTTGCAGCCATGGTACTTTTATGTGTTTCTCTGCCTCACTTTATCAGTGATCCTTGCAAAATTTTGAAAATTCCAACCACATCTTGGGCTTAGTGAAATAGCTTTCCAGAGCTCAATAACATGAAAAGAGGGAGCATAGAATGACAAATGACTCAATTGGGAAAGATTTTAAAATTCGATGAAAACTCATGGCATAATCATGACTCATACATGCTTAAAATGGTAATAATACCTTCAGCCATGACCATTGTACCTTGATTTAACCCTAACTGACTCGAATGGCATCTACCCTAACCCTTTCAATCATTGACTGACACCTAGCACCTATTTTGAAAATACAGATAGGAATACCTCCTTTCGTAGTGTACTTAGTTTTTTTCTGGGCAGTTTCGCTACGAAAGTATTAGCAGCTTCGTAGCGAAAAGTGCGTTTTTTCTGTGTAATTCACTATGAAAGTATTAGCAGCTTTGTAGCGAAAAGTGCGTTTTTTCTGTGTAATTCACTACGAAAGTAGGGATTCTTAGCTAAAATGACCTTTTTGGAGTTGTAAGCTAGGGAAATGAAATATGTCAGGAACTAATGGCTGATGTGACATGAAAAGACTTGAATAGGGGCGGGTTTCGACCTTAGGATAGGCTAATAAGAAAAATTTAAAATTTTCCTTAACCAAGTAATGAAAAATGAATTCTATGACCATAACTTTGACACTGAACCTATAATACTATGTCGAATGATGTTTCATTTTTTTTTTTCTGAGTGATTAAAAAATATTTCTGCTTCTCTTGAGCTTAAGGCCATGGACGATCTTCTCCCGATGGAGGGGGTACAAATATCCATAATGAATAAGCATGCAAATTACCCACGAAAATTCCTTCGGATATGCCGATGAGACTAAAATATCATTGCATATACGATATGAGGTTGCATTTTTATAATATGTGTTTAAAAAAAAAAAAAAAACGCATGTAGTGTCTTTTTTTAACCAACAGGGCCCAAAGAAATGCAGACAGAAGAAGAAACCAGTTCGGATAACACATTAGCCATGGGGGAAATTCTCTTCGCAATGAACCCATAACCTTCCAAGTTTCAGAATCATCTGATACCATTCTCTAGCAAGTTGGCTGGATTCCATATCTACATAGAATACAAAGGTTTAGCATAGAGATAACAGTTGAATTCTTGCAAAACCTGCTGGAAGGGCATACCATATTCAGAGGAAGAATCATACCGGTGGTCGAGGGAATCATTGCTAAGGTATCCAGACTACCAATAGAAGGAGAAATATGGACTGAAAAACATGTCCTTCTACAAGAAGCAATCTCAGTGTACTAGGACCCAGGCGAACCATTAGGACGAGAAGGGAAGGGTATTAACCCTGTGTCCACGCAGTAGCCTTGGCAAGAATTGGCAGTGTTAATTCAAAGATATATCACATGAAACGACTACCAGGATGTGGTAAAGTCTCACCAAATTAAACTATTAGTTGTTCTCAAGTGAAAAAATTCAGTTAACTTTCCCTTTTTCCTAAATTTTGAATTTCACAATACTGTTGTTCGAATTAGAAAATCCAAAAATCCCCAAGCATTTATCAGCCACCATGGCTTGATTAAATTGATCATCACTCATGAGCTAGGAAAAAATCAGATAACTTGGTACAGCTTTGTTAATCCTACCCTGCCTACCCCTGAAGAAAACCCTGTCAGAGCAAAGATTGAACTTCCTAGAATAACCATACCTAGGAGAGAAAGAGGGAAGATGGCCCACGTTTCGACCTCAGAACTAGGGAAACTGAGATAGTATGAAAGGTTTCAACTACGGCAAGACACCTTTGAATTTCAAAATGAGGCGGGACCATCCCATACACCGCTTTATGCCCTCAAAATATTTCCTTACAAGACTACAAAGAAGAAATAGCTCAAGTACCTGAGAAAACGAGAGCATCTTGTGAAATTGGAAGCCCATATGAACAATCTGAGGATCAAAGGGACCTGTTGAACCAGTCTATTGCTGCTAGCAGCTCTAGCCACACTGAAATCCTACCTCACCATGATGAATTGTAGGCTTTGAGGGTTTTATCCCCCTTTGATAATGAATGGGTGAGTAGGGAAGACCAGAAAAAGAGAATATCTAAATCTGGAAACTAGTCCGGAGACACTATTCTATTAGAACAAAACACAAGCATTGAGACAGTTCCCCTAATGCCTGAAAGAAATATTATTTCACCCAGGTAGAAAATTTCTATTGAAATAACATCTTGGATTCTTAAAGAAAATACCATTGCTAACAACCTTAGAATTGGCAGAGCCATTTCCGAAACCGAAGCCACTGCTCCTCCTTCTCCTGCCAAAACTTTTCCAAAAGAAAAATTAGCTGAGATTAAGCTAAGGAAAATGGGAAGTGCAAGCAATTGAGAAAAATGATAAAACAACTAAGGAAACAGTTGGAAGAAACAAACAAGGCCTGGAAGCCTAAGAAGGAATTGGCTACCATGGGTACCCAAATAGATTTTTTTACCCAAATAGTAGATACTACTGAAATTTCTGTACAGGCTGATTTAATATACAATGTTGAAGCCCCTGTACAGACTGATTTAATATATACTGTTGAAGTCCCTGTACAGACATATCTAATGGACAATACTGAAGCCTCTATATAGACCAATTTAATAGATACCATTGAAGTTTCTCAACAGACTTATTTAATGAATAAGGTTGAAGCTTCTATACAAACAGAGTTGATACACACTACTGTAGCCTTTATGTAGACTAATCTGGAACTTACAAAAAGTAAGGCGACTCAAATAGAGGTGACACCTGCCTACACTCCCCTAGTAGAAAAGGTTTTCAATCAGAAGTTTCACAATGAATTAATTCAAGTCTAGCATGAATTATCTCAGTGCAGAAAGGAAGTAGTACTCTTACAGGAACATCAGGCAATACTAAAGCGATTCAAAGACCTTTATGCAACTGAGGATGAAACCTTTGCCCAACTCAGGGAAGAAAGGACAAAAGTAAAGAAAGAATAGGATCAAGTGGAACAAGCTAAGAAGAAAACCAATACGGTTTTCTCTCTTTACTAAGATGTATTGAATTGCAAGGCACCAACCACTAATTATGCTTTATTCATAGTGGAACGGTATTTATTATTGAAAATCAAGGCTTTTAGGGTAGGGAAGCCCACTACTTTTAAAATCATTGAGGAATTTGTCCAGTGTTTCAATGATCATGATGAGCAGGTCCAACATCTTTTGTGTGAATTATATTTACATAATTTATTTCTAGAGGATAGGGACAGTAACCCCAGCCCCTTCATAGGGGAAGTTCAGTTCCAGGATTTTATGTCTTTTTCCAAGAACCAAAATAGGTGGGCTAAGGCCTACAACACCTTGTATAAAAGAGAGCATGGCCTAGACCTATGGGTCAGAGGGGAACCTACTAAACCCATGTACCTGTTTACCCAACATAAGAAATTCATGCAGCGGAAAGGAGTGATATTTAAATTGGTACCTATTCACAAGGATATTGTGTAAAATGGGTAGACATACTTCCAGGAAATTCAGGAAGAAGCATTGGCAACAACCAAACAGAGATGGCTAGCCTCTACAAATAATGAGAAGAATAGAGAGCCATTTGGGTACAAGAACTTCAAAGCTGCGACTTCCAGGTTCCTTCTGTACAACAAACTAATTCTGAACATGGGTCCTATGTGGATAGGGTATAGATACGGATGCCCCATCATCTGGTACCCCCCTGAAGACTATCATCATGATTATGAGTTACCAGAGGGGCACAAAAACTCATCATTTGCAAAGATTAAATAGAGACATAGCTTCAGACTTTACAAAGAAGAGGTATACCCTGCATACTCTTTAACCCAGGTACACCTGAACCATTTGTTTGCACAAGGACCTGAAAAAAGGTAAGCAGGGGAGTATGTTGGGCCAAGAAGAAGGTACATTTCACCCCATCTTTACCATGATTTTTCATGTAATTTTATATATTTTCCCTCCATATTAGCAATAAAGTAAAGGAAAAAAATGCAAAAGCAAGGCATAGTGGTCTAATGATAAAAGGAGTGTTTAGTAATGAAAAAATTGATTTTTTAATATCTTTATTGATAGGGAAGAAAAAAAGCCAAACTACTGACCGGATGACCAAAGGACAGCCGACAAGGAAGGCGAACGAAATCATATTGACTCCTATGAATCAACGGGAGATGTAGACGCATGGCTACGCTTGGAGTGCTCAGCCGATAGCCACAAAGCAATAGGGTCCCATAATGAGAAATATCTATTACTACTGTTGAATTCACCTTTAAACTATAAAAGGACGAAGATGAACAAGATGGGGGGCTGTAATATAATCTTCATGTAATAAACGTATTCAGACAGAATCGTAAAGTTTGTACTAATGTATTGCTCTATGGATTAATGAACAATTTTTTTTTTTTGGAATAAACAACCTCTGAGTATTCCTTAGCAGTAGGCTTCTAGTGGCTTTGGGCCCAGCCCCGGGGGTTCTCCTAATACTGCTGTGTTATACGTTTATTTACAGAATTTGTGTTTGCAGTTATCTATTGCGTTTCATAATATCTCATTAAATTGGTTATTTGCGAGCGTGAGAAGTTATAAATTCCTCTTCACTAGACTAGTTTACCATTCATGTCCTCTTATCTGGAATAAATGATTTTACAATTGTTAGACTAGTTTCAACATGGTTGTTGTTCAATTCTGCATATAGTTAATGTTTGGATCTTTTCATCATAATTATGAGCGTTTGGTTGATGTTTAATTCAAAAGGATGTTATTAGTTGATTAAAAGAGAATTCCATTGCAAAATCTAGAATAATTAATTGTTGTTCAATTTATTAGAATTTTTTTTCAATTCATTAATGGTGGTTGTTCAATTCATCAAAGCGTGCTGTTCAATTGCACTTTATTCCTTTTAGTCTTGAGTAGTTATTTCTCCATAAGCATAGAATAGATTTAGCTCATTTGAATAGTATGAAACATTTTATAATTCACTCCCAGGTTGGTTTGATTGAACTTCAAGAATTAGACAATATTCCTTCTGATGATTTAGACTAGCTAACCTCTGATGTCACTTGCATATATTTTTCTTACACTCTTGAAATAACAAGACTTTCTCTCAATCGATGATTAATGAGAAGCATTATGGTTACCTTTAAAAAATCACTTTTATGACCCAACAACTGCTACGAATCCCACCACCATTGCCTCACATAGTCATTCCACACCATTCCCATCCAAGGTTTTGAATCACTGTTGTGAGTTTCAAGAGGAAGGTAGTGGCTTTTCTGTTTCAAAGCTTTGTTGTAATAATAACCGGCGCAGAAGATACAAAGGTCATTTAACAAAAAGCAACCATCATTATAGCCATCACACTCTGCTTAACAACCATTTTGCACCAAGGTAGAGCCAATATGTTAGAGCCTTTGAATAGGTAGAGCCAAGATGTCAGAGGCATCATTACCTCTTCGGCGCCAGACTAGCTGAATTTTGATCATTTAACAATTAATAATGGACTGCTACGGCCACTATTTTTTGAATTTTATCTTATCGCCACCAACTTGTTTCCACTTGTCCAAATTTCTACTTGAATGTAACAAATGAAAATCACTGCAATATATAGGTAACCAACTTAATTTTTATTTAAATACTACATGCATTAGCAATAAAAAAGAGGCCTGTGTTGTGTAACCAGCTCCAAAAATAGAAGAAAAGAGATATCAACACCTTAGAAATAAGCCACTTCGAGGGGGAAACCTCCAATACATTACATAAATGACCAATTATTCGATGATAAAATTTACAAAACCTCCTTTCTATATATAGGAGTCCATGGGGCCATCATGTAATCCTAGTGGGCCACAATGTAATCCTAGCTGACCTAACAATAATAATTTAAGGGCACAATAATAACAAAATGGGGGTTACAAGGGTACAATAATAACAATAAGGGGGTTACACTAACAACAATAAGGGACTATACTAGTAATATAGGGACCTAACATGCCCCTCCTTCAAAAAAGTGTTGTCCTCAATGCTTGAGTAGCTCTGGGTGCTTCTGTATAAAATTCTCATCCTCCCATGTAGAATCTTCAGTGGGTAAGTTCTTCCACTTGATGAGATACTCTGAAATCGATCGATTCCGTAGTTGTCGAGTTCTTGTTTCCATGACCGCTTCTGGTTCCAATATGATTTTTCCTTCCTCATCAAGTTCTGGCAATATTGTTTGAACTGGAAGATTTTCTCCTATAACCTTCTTTAAGCATGAAACATGGAAAACTGGATGAACTCGCGAAGAAGCAGGAAGCTCCAATTTGTATGCCATAGTACCAATCTTTTGCAACACCTTGTAAGGACCATAGTACTTTGGCGATAATTTATTATCCTTCTTTAATTGCTTGAGGGACATTTGTTTGTATGGTTGTAGCCGTAAAAATACCCAATCTCCTACAACAAAACTTCTCTCGCTGCGATGTTGATCTGCTTGTTGTTTCATTCGATTTTGTGCCAAATTCAGGTTATCCTTTAAGAGTTGGAGAACTTCTTGCTGATGCTCGATGTGATCTTCCACTGCTTGAACCTTCGAATTTTCCCCTAAAGATGATGTGATGGATGGTGGATGATATCCATAAAGTGCCATAAATGGGGTCATTTTTGCTGCAGTATGGAAGGAAGTGTTATACCACCATTCAAAGAGAGGTAACCACTTGACCCATTGTGTTTGTTTATCAGATACAAAACAACGAAGATATCCTTCCAAACATTTATTTACTATCTCGGTTTAACCATCAGATTGAGGATGATAAGATGAGCTATGAGCTAATTGAGTACCCAAACAAGAAAATAACTCCGTCCAAAAATTTCCAGTAAAAATGGGATCTCTGTCGCTCACAATAACCCTTGGGCTTCTATGTAGCTTTTGAATTCTGTCCATAAATGTAGTAGCAACTGTACTTGCTTTAAATGGATGAGATAAGGCACAAAAGTGTGCATACTTGGTAAGTCTATCAACTACCACCATGATGACACTCTTTCCTTCGGACTTAGGTAAACCTGTGATAAAATCCATTGAAATCTCCTCCCAACGTTGACTTGGAATGGATAAAGGTTGTAGAAGTATCGGGGTCTTAATTGTCTCAAATTTATTCTGCTGGCAAACCAAACATTCCGCCACAAAATTTTGAATATCAGATTTAAGGCCATCCCAAAAAAATTCTTTCTTCACCCTGTGGTAAGTTTTTAAAAATCCTGAGTGTCCTCCTAAAGGAGAAGTGTGCAATTCTATAAGAATATTTTGTTTTAGTTGGGAATTCTTACAAAGATATAAGCGATCTTTGTACCATAAGGAATCATTTTTCCAACTAAATGTATCAGATGTACTAGGATCTTGCTGCAACTTTTGAATGAGTGTCCATACATGTTTGTCCTTCTTCCATTCATCTCTTGCTTCAGTTATCCAATCTGGTTGGATAATAGAAATGGCACAAAGCAATGCTTCCACCTCTTCATTCTTTCTTGAGAGTGCATCCGCAACAACATTAAGCTTTCCTTTTTTGTAGATTATTTCAAAGTCATAACCCAACATCTTTGTGACCCATTTTTGCTGCTCTTCTGAAGATAGTCTTTGTTCCAAAAAAGTGTTTAAGACTATCATGATCAGTTTTTACCTTGAAGTGTCTTCCCATTAGGTAAGTTCGCCATTTCTTTAGTGCATGTAGTATTGCTAACATTTCCTTCTCATAAATAGGTTTCTGTAAATACTTTCCTTTGATAGGACGACTTTCAAAAGCAATGGGTCTTCCTTCCTGCATTAAAACTGCACCAATTCCATTTCCTGAGGCATCACATTCCACAATAAAGGTTTTTGTGAAGTCTGGCGTAGCTAAGACCGGTGCTAGGCACATTGCCTCTTTAAGATGTTCAAAGGCCTTAGTTGCTTCAGGAGTCCATGAAAATGCATCTTTCTTCAATAATGTTGCTAGAGGTGCTGCTATTCTCCCATAATTCTTAACAAACTTGCGATAATACCCTGTTAACCCGAGAAATCCTCGCAACTGCTTTATGGTTGTAGGGACTTTCCATTCCTTAATGGCTTTAATTTTGTTAGGGTCTACCTTAACACCCTCGTGAGATACAATATGACCCAGATATTCCACCTCTTGTACTCCAAAGAAACATTTGGATGTTTTTGCATACAATTTTTTCTCCTGCAATAGTTTGAGCACCCTGTCAACATGTTGAACATGATCCTTCCAAGACCTGCTGTAGATTAGTATATCATCAAAAAATACTAGCACAAATTTTCTAAGGAAGGGTTTGAAAATGGAATTCATCAACCCTTGAAATGTAGAAGGTGCACTGGTAAGGCCAAAAGGCATGACCAAAAATTCATAATGACCCTCATGAGTTCGAAATGCTGTTTTTGGAATATCTTCAGTCTTCATTCTAATTTGATGATATCTTGAACGAAAATCCAACTTGGTAAAATAAATTGCTCCATGTAATTCATCTAATAATTCATCAACCACAGGAATGGGAAATTTGTATTTAATGGTGAGCTTATTGAGCTCCCTATAATCTGGACACATTCGCCATGATCCATCCTTCTTGTATACTAATACTACAAGAGCAGAGAAAGAACTTTGACTAGGTTGAATTATACCCACCTCTAACATTTCTGCAATCATACGTTCAATTTCGTTCTTTTGGAAGTAAGGATATCTATAAGGCCTAATGTTTGGAGGAACACTTCCTGGAATCAAATGAATAGCATGATCATGATCACGAATAGGTGGGAGTCCTTTGGGAGTTTCAAACACCTTGGAATGATTGTCCAAAACTTGTTGGAGATCTGCAGAAATAGATGATTTTGATGTCGGAACTTCTAGTGAGCATAATTGTGCAATTACGCCTCGTTGTTCTTTCTTTAGAATATTTGTCATGAAATTAGAGCTTATTATCCTTCCTGGCTTCCCTTCAATACCCCGTAATTCGACTTCCTTTCCTTCTGAAAAAAATTTCAAGAAAAGTTCTTGAAAAATTAAAAGCTACCGTCCCCAAAGATTGTAACCATTGTACTCCTAGTACAACATCAGCACCTCCCATAGGAATGGAAAGCATTGGACTAGTCAATACATATTCCCCCATGGTTAGCTTAATATTATGGCATTTTCCAGAGCAATTTATAGTTCCTCCATTCGCAACCATCACTTGACATTCTGGTGCTGGGTATAGGAAACAATTTAATTCCTTGGCTACCTTACAATGAATAAAATTATGGGTGCTACCTGAATCAATCAACACTATTACCTTTTTCTTCTTGATTTGTCCTTGTATCTTAAGAGTTTGAGGAGTGGTAATTCCTGCCAGCGCATTACATGATATGGTCGGATTCATTTCTTCCTCTTGTAGGGATGGTTCCAGGTGTATATCCTCTTCTTGTTCATTTTCTTCTTCCTCTTCACAATCTATGTAAAATAATTTCTTCTCAGCACACTTATGACCTTTAGTGTATTTGCTATCACAACTGTAGCAAAGCCCTTTTGCTCTTTTTTCTTCCAATTTTTGTGGTGTTAACCTTGTAGGTTGTGGAAATCTGAGTGTAGCAACACTTCCTTCTTTATAGAATTGAGTGGTAGGCTTCCTTTTCGCCATAATTTTACATTCAACTTTTCTTGCCATCCTGAATGCCTTCTCCAATGAATCAGGTTCCAGAACGCGAAATTCATGTTGTATGTTATCCTTTAAAGTGCCTATGAAGAGATCAATCATGTGTTCCTCTGGAATATCAGTTACCCTTATATTCAATTTTTGGAAGTCCTCAATGTGTTGCCCCACTAAACCCTTTTGCTTGAGATTTATCAATTGGCTAAAGAAGGTGTTGCTCTTTGTATCCTCATAGTGTGCTATCATTTCCTCCGTAAAAATTGACCAAGTGACAATTTTTTTACGGGAGCAAAGCCATCGATACCATACAAATGTATTTTGTTCTAAATGTAAAGTTGCAATGCGTACCTTTCGTGTGTTTTGCACGTTATGGAGATCAAAATATTGCTCCATCTGTAGTATCCATGTTACAGGATCCTTTCCATCAAACTTCCTCATATCCATTTTTGGAATATGGTGGTTCTTCCCGCCAACATTAGAATTTATGAAATCACGATTAACATTTATTTTTTTCTCATCATGAGGTTCTTCTACTATCTTTTCACCATTAGGAAACATTTCTTGTATCAACTTTGTCAAACCTTCGATGTCTGCTTTTAGATCATTCTTCATGTTTTTCATGTTGTTTTCCATGTTGTCTTTCATGTCATCCATCTTAGCTTCCATGCCAGCTTCCATGCCATCCATCTTAGCTTCCACGCCTTTCTTCAAAACTTCCATTTCATTTTTTGTTGCTCTTTGCGAGAGTGAAATTTGTTACACTTGCTCTTGTAATTTTGATAGATCATGTTGCAATTCTTCATCTTCATGAGTCATAGTAGAGCCTTCTGAAGGCTTAATGGGTGTTGAATTATTTTTATGAGGCATCTTTTAGAATCCAATACCGATATCTATTCTACAATATGCCCTTGGAATCAATTCAAATTGATTCTTCAAACAAGACTTATGCAATTCGGAAAAAAATACACACCTTTTTCTTGCTTTTGAGGAGCTCGATATTGTAATTGGATTATCTTTGTGATTGTAGCACTTCAATATTTGAATTTTGGTACCAACGTAGCCCTCTGAATTATCTTTTGAATGCCACAGGTCTGACCTGATTTGGATTCTCCAAGACAAAGTTGTGTCCAATCTCCCACAATGACCTAATTATGGACTAGTTCAGTAGAGTGAACTTGTACGACTTGCCACGTGTCACTTTTTCGTCCTTCGGCTCTAAAATTAATATAAAATAAACTAAAATTTGTTTACTTGTGACAACTTTTTATGGCACTCCAATCCAATGCTCAGAGAGAGAGTTATGAAGATTTTCCCACGATCACCTCTTTGAGATGAAATTCTGGAGCCTGAAAAAACACTACATTCCACAGATCATATCTCCGAAAATATTGCGAGCCAAGATCTGAATTTTTTTGATGATTTTCCGCAGGATTTCGGCTTCGCACCCTAACAATTTCAGATTCTGAACCTTCGTAGAAACAAATTTATAGCGCAAATTCCACGATGACCTATTTAGGAGCCTGAAAAAAGACCTAACTTCCACAAATCATATCTCTGAAAATATTGCAAACCAAACTTTGAAATTTTTTGACGATGTTCCTCAGGATTTCTGCTTCACACCCTAAAAATTTCAGCTTCTGAAGTTTCATAGAAAAACGTTATAGCAAAAATACCACGATGATCTATTTGGAGCAGCGAAACCCTAGAATCCAAAGCTCTGATACCAAATGTTGTGTAACCAGCTCCAAAAATAGAAGAAAAGAGATATCAACGCCTTATAAATAAGCCACTTCGAGGGGGAAACCTCCAATACATTACATAAATGAAAAATTCTTCGATGATACAATTTACAAAACCCCCTTTCTATATATAGGAGTCCATGGGGCCATCATGTAATCCTAGTGGGCCACAATGTAATCCTAGCCAACCTAACAATAATAATTTAAGGGCACAATAATAACAAAATGGGGGTTACAAGGGCACAATAATAAAAATAAGGGGGTTACACTAACAACAATAAGGGACTATACTAGTAATATAGGGACCTAACAGTCTGGAAGGGGAAAAACCCATTGTAAGGTCTCATTTGGTTATAAGCACTCTCTTTTGGATGAATGAAAGATTATGTTGTTTTCCATATTCTTGTGTTATGATCTGTGGTGAAGTGCTCCTTTTCTTGTAATCTGTCATCTTTAGTTTTACATACTTTTTTCTTTATTTACTGTGGATAAAAATTTTTGTGTAGGATTTACCATGGGGTACCCTGCTCAATCTCAAAATAGTACTTTATGTTTTCCTCTGAGACCTGAATGCAAAATTCAGAGACGGTTTTATCTGCATTCACATTGAACCTTAATCTACTCCTCCTATACATTTCATAATCTATCAAGATCCATTGACATGGCTAGCTTTCCTGGTTTCACATGATATCAGTTATTCATCCATTTGAATCTATTTACATCTGTTCAAATCCATAGCCCGATGGCCCTCTTATGTTGTCTCAACTAGAAATATTCAAACAAACCTCTATGCACTAATAGATAGCCTAAAATTCCCCTATAAACAAAGCTATATCTAACAGAGAGAGCCCTCTTTGAGTCTAGGAAGTCTAGGTCCTAGATTCCAAAGCGGTTTGATGTTACCTTTATATTTTTTCTTCAACCTCGAAATTACAGAGTGATAACATAATAGCAACCATACTGGGGACCAGGTTTCATCTTCCTCAGTAACACTTATCAAGTTCAGTTTTGAATTTGATGGTGAATAGAATTCAAACACCATAAGGTTGTTCCATTCAACTGACGACTCCATTGGCAGCAAAATCCTGAAACGGAGATTCACTGGCGACTCCACAGTTTTCAGTTGACCTAAAGGCTCCACTGGTAGAAGAATCCAATTTTTTTGTGAACATACAGTGACTCCATTATTTGATTGTTTGAAAAGATGAATTCAAGAATACAACGTAGGTATGCTCCAATGAATAGAGATTACATTCTTGGATTCCCACACAAAATTCCTCAGGTATATTGGGAAAGAAATCTTCATATTTTTCAAGATGAGCATGTTGATGATTCTTTGTTACATCTCAATAAATTTCATATACAGTCATGGAAGTTGAAATTCGAATGGCATGAGGATTTCCTAATGAAGATGTTCATGGTAACATTAGAAGGGAAAGTGAGGGAATGGTATGAAGGTTTGAACCCTGTTAGTTTGTTTTCTTTAAAATATTTCCACAAGGTGTTTTATGAGCATTATAAAGAAAATTTTCCCTCTTGATCATGATCTGAAAATTGTTGTGATCGGTCTGAGGATCTCATACAATACCTTGTAAACATTGATGAAGATCTATGAAATATGCATCATGAAGATCTCTTAGAAGCAATTTATGAATTTCTTTCTCAAGTTAACTATCATGATAACCAAGAGAGGGTAGTTGAAGATGAAAGAAATCAAGAAATGAAAGTAGATTCACAAGACCTCTCTGTGGAAACAAATGATAATTCACCTACTCTTTTGTATGAGGCTAAAGAAGACATTCAATGCCACAAGAATTCTTCATGAGAGAAAGAAAAAAATTGTTGTTTAATCCAAAGAAAAAAAATACTACCTCCTCCTTTAACTAAAGAAGAAATTAATCAGATTCTAAGCATGCAGTCAACCTCTCAATTTTTATGTAATTAGGAGAGTAATTATATTTTTTCTACTTTTGATTTATGTACTGAAGTATTTCCTCATGAAGAAAAAAATGTAGAACAGATTGATACTGATGTTGTTTTATATTCTTAAGAAGGCTTATTGCCAGAAAGTGCTTATGTTCATCAAAATGATGGCCTTCAAACAAAATTCAAAAGTCTCAGTCAAGACATATCAGGTTTGTTTGAGGAAATCATATTGGTATACAATGAGGATGCCATATCAGATGACCATGAAGAATGTATAGATATTCTCTTTCAAAAGGATCTCGAGCATAATAAATTGGAACAAATATTAGTCTTATATGCAGCTTGTTATTTGAATCCTCAGGACCAGGTATTGTTCCAAGATAATTTTTCTACCCTCTTAGAATCATTTAAAGAAGAAGTATTCTATGCCATGAATATTTTACTGTAGAATTCAAGAAAAAAGTTGAACACTTATGTTCAACGGAAATTGCAAGGGGAGTGGTTATTTTCCTTTTTATTTCTGCTAAAAAAAGTGAACAAGAATCAATCATGTAGTAATTTACTTGATTGGTTATGTTGGAAAAGGGAGTTCACTTAGTGTATATATCACCTCTAAGTTAGATTAGGGTAGGTAGGTGTGCAAATAAGCTTAGTACTTTGGGAATTTTTCTAGATTTAGTTTCAAATTTATTTTCAGTTTTCAGATCAAGTGTGTTCCAAAATTCAGTTTTTAGAGAGTGTTGATTTCATCTTGAAGGTTTCAGCCACATATATTTTTGTAGCAAATTAAGTTGCAGAGTTGGGATCATGCCCAATGGATCAGGATACTAGTCTATGGTGTTCTCGACACCTCCTGAAGGAGCTTTCATCCCTATCTGGAGCCACTGTTAGACTCCTGTAATTCATAGTATCGCAAGGTGACTAATTATTTCTTAGATCTCTCATATTGAAAATAATATTCCATGGTTATCATTTATTTTCAAAAAAAGAAGGGAAATCCTGACTGTCAAGAGCATCAAAGGAATCTATCTGCCTTTCGAGTGTTGCTGAAAAGCGTAATGGTAAGAAAACCAATTTTTTATGCAATCATTTCATATCATTTACCCTCTCTTACCCTTCATTTTATCCAAATTTTGAATTCTAACGCTCTAAATCTCATTAAAACCATTCAAATCCAAATATCTATGCTTTCGGGACCTTATCACAGATCTGCCCCCCACATTAGGCCATTTTTTTATATATGTATATATCATATGTTATAAACCCTTAACTTTCATCGTAGTTGGTGCTTCGCAGACCAAACTTCATACATGTCACAATTGTTGTCTCCTACAAAACCCTCCAAAATGCGATTTACGAGATTGGTGTGATCCATAATGCCCTCGTATATGCTTCAAATTCTTTGAAATCCTTTATGTTATGGTTCGGGTGGCCTTTATCATATTACCATTTCTTAACTAATTTTTCACTTGTCCGCTTTGAAGAACCTGTAATGGGGCCCATCACCTTTTCGCATCGCAATTTCGTAACATCACTTACCTTTTCCACTTACTTCCAACTCCTGATTTGCGATAACCCTTCCCATTTCCGATTGCAATAATTCCTGCCACATCACCACTATTCTCGTTGCACATCGCACTTCGTGGGATTTAGCCTTTAAACCTTTAGATCCCCTTCCTCGTAACCAAACCTTAAATCTTGCAATTTGTGGTATTGAATGGGCCCACCTCCTTACCACGTCACCTCCGCACCTCGCACTGCGCACACTTCAACATTTACATCCCCGCGCTCATAAAAAAAGTTTTGATTCGCAATGTGAGGGCAGCCCCCACCTCCGTCTTGCCACGTCACTTCTCCACTCACCGTGCTTCGCTCATCGCAAGTTTTAACCTTTACCTCTGTCACTCATAACAAAAACTTCATATTCGTGATTTTTGATACGAGTTTGGGCCCCACCTCCTTGCCACGTTGTTACACAGTAATTTGTCACCGTCCCTACAATTTCCGATCCCACACAATTGGAGGGCTCATTCTGTGACCTGTGAGTAGTGACATGACTTGAAACCATTTTCATGACATTCCTTTGAACATGAGTTTTCATTGCCCTGAAGACACCTCCTTGTGAAAAACCCTAAAAATGGCCTTTTCATCATTGGCGCGACTAGCCAGTTCAGTACCCGTGCCAATGGGGGAACTCCTTCAAATAGGGTGTGCCAATTGGCGCTCTTTCTTAGATTCGAACTCGCGCTATCCATTTTAAGGAGTGTTTTTTAAAAATAAATAGCAGAAGTTTCATCCTAACTAATCCAGAAACTGGTATCTAATTTGATTTGGGAGGTTTGGCTCCGGATCTCCATGTAGAGGAAGTGGTTTTCCACCTCTCATGGCAGCTTCCTTGAGGATAGGGCTAATCCCATGATTATAGGGATCCCAACTCCCCTTCCTCCATCTATAAAAGCTTGCTCATCTCCTTTGCAAGCTTGTCTCCAAGTTCCCAAGATCCATCAGAGCCTTATGTTGCAAGAGCCTTGATTCATTCCCTTAAGGCCAAATCCAAGCAAGGAGATTATTGTCGAGACATCCAAAGAGAGAGGTTTGTCCCATCCCCGACAGGCTTTTTCGAGACGTGTTTCGCTGGTGACCCTCCAAAGGAGAATTCAACGTCAGAGCTAGGTTGTATCCTCCTTTGATTGATTAATGATAAGCGACTATTGGTTATGGTTCCACTCCTGTTGTTGATTACGATGATGAGTTATGTCTTCTCTGACTGACATATAGTTGCATATAATGGATTTTACGCTTGCGTTGGTTGTGTTTCTTGCGTGTGTAGGTGTCCGGTCACGGAGATCGTGAGGATCGTGATCTGCTAGAGCTAAGGAACGGGAGTGCTACTTTCTCTACAAGCGACAGCGTTGGATTCCAGGTAAGCCTTCATCGCTAGTTGGTGTATTTGCAATTAGGAACCTGCACTATAGCATGTGACGATTGTTGCTAGACCCAGTCTGGGCTAGTAGGGATCGCCTCTGTCCACAGAGGGGATTTACCTCCACAACACACGTCACCTCCTGTCGTTGCCCTTCGCTCATCACAAGTTTTAACCTTTACCTCCGACCCCACTATCCACTTATACCTCGCTAACGGTCCCTCACCTCTCTTTCACCCCCGCGCATCGTCCCACATCCGATGATCCGTAATGTTTTTCGGCCCCCCTCAACCTTCGAACTTTAACCACTGGGGGGGTAGGTCTGAAATGGATGGTATCCCTTACCACCATCCCCGCTACGTGACATGCCTCAGCTAATTCGCAACCACCCCCCTCCCCCCCCCCCCCCCCTCTTTGATAGCACTCACTGCCCTCACCCCCCTCCAAAAATAGTTTTTTTGTTCAAACAAAACCACCACCATTGTTCCACGTCCACCAACCAATGCTCGCCACCACTACACCATGACGAATCCCACCCCCATTTCTTCACATAGCTGTTCCACACCATTCTCGTCCAAGGTTTTGAATCATTGCTATGTGTTTCAAGAGGAAGGTAGTGGGTTTTCCATTTCCAAGCTCTGCTGCAACAATAGCTGGCGCAAAAGATACAGAGGCAGTTACAGACAGAATATCCATCATTATAGCCAGCACACTCTGTTCAAAAATTGTTTTGCACCAAGGTAGAGCCAAGAGGTCAGAGCCTTTGAAGAGGTAGAGCCAAGATGTCAGAGCCATCATTGCCTCTTCGACATCAGACCAACCGAATTCTAATTATTACAATTAATAACAGACTGCTACAACCACTGTTTTGTCAGTTTTATCTTATTACCGCATGCATGTTTCCACTTGTCCAAACTTCTGCTTAAATGTAATAAATGACAATCACTGCAATAGATAGAGTAACTGAATTAAATTTTATTTAAATACTGCACTCATTATGTTGTGTAACCAGCTCCAAAAATAGAAGAAAAGAGATATGAAAGCCTTAGAAATAAGCCACTTCGAGGGGGCAACCTCCAATACATTACATAAATGAACAATTCATGGATGATACAATTTACAAAACCTCCTTTCTATATATAGGAGTCCATGGGGCCATAATGTAATCCTAGTGGGCCACAATGTAATCCTAGCCGACCTAACAATAATAATTTAAGGGCACAATAATAACAATATGGGGGTTACAAGGGTACAATAATAACAATAAGGGGGTTACACTAACAACAATAAAGGACTATACTAGTAATATAGGGACCTAACATGCCCTCTCCTTCAAAAAAGTGATGTCCTCAATGCTTGAGTAGCTCTGGGTGCTTCTGTATAAAATTCTCATCCTCCCATGTAGAATCTTCAGTGGGTAAGTTCTTCCACTTGATGAGATACTCTGAAATTGATCGATTCCGTAGTTGTCGAGTTCTTGTTTCCATGACCGCTTCTGGTTCCAATATGATATTTCCTTCCTCATCAAGTTCTGGCAATATTGTTTGAACTGGAAGATTTTCACCTATAACCTTCTTTAAGCATGAAACATGGAAAACTGGATGTACTCGCGAAGAAGCAGGAAGCTCCAATTTGTATGCCATAGTACCAATCTTTTGCAACACCTTGTAAGGACCATAGTACTTTGGCGATAATTTATTATACTTCTTTGCTTGCTTGAGGGACATTTGTTTGTATGGTTGTAGCCGTAAAAATACCCAATCTCCTACATCAAAACTTCTCTCGCTGCGATGTTGATCTGCCTGTTGTTTCATTCGATTTTGTGCCAAATTCAGGTTATCCTTTAAGAGTTGGAGAACTTCTTGCTGATGCTCGATGTGATCTTCGACTGTTTGAACCTTCAAATTTTCCCTTAAATATGATGTAATCGATGGTGGATGATATCCATAAAGTGCCATAAATGGGGTCATTTTTGCTGCAGTATGGAAGGAAGTGTTATACCACCATTCAGCGAGAGGTAACCACTTGACCCATTGTGTTTGTTTATCGGATACAAAACAACGAAGATATCCTTCCAAACATTTATTTACTATCTCAGTTTGACCATCAGATTGAGGATGATAAGATGAGCTATGAGCTAATTGAGTACCCAAACAAGAAATAACTCTGTCCAAAAATTTCCAGTAAAAATGGGATCTCTGTCGCTCACAATAACCCTTGGGCTTCCATGTAGCTTTTGAATTCTGTCCATAAATGTAGTAGCAATTGTACTTGCTTTAAATGGATGAGATAATGCACAAAAGTGTGCATGCTTGGTAAGTCTATCAACTACCACCATGATGACACTCTTTCCTTCGGACTTAGGTAAACCTGTGATAAAATCCATTGAAATCTCCTCCCAACGTTGACTTGGGATGGATAAAGGTTGTAGAAGTCCCGGGGTCTTAATTGTCTCAACTTTATTCTGCTGGCAAACCAAACATTCCGCCACAAACTTTTGAATATCAGATTTAAGGCCATCCCAAAAAAATCTTTCTTCACCCTGTGGTAAGTTTTTAAAAATCCTGAGTGTCCTCCTAAAGGAGAAGTGTGCAATTCCAGAAGAATCTTTTGTTTTAGTTGGGAATTCTTACAAAGATATAAGCGATATTTGTACCATAAGAAATCATTTTTCCAACTAAATGTATCAGATGTACTAGGATCTTGCTGCAACTTTTGAATGAGTGTCCATACATCTTTGTCCTTCTTCCATTCATCTCTTGCTTCGGTTATCCAATCTGGTTGTATAATAGAAATGGCACAAAGCAATGCTTCCACCTCTTCATTCTTTCTTGAGAGTGCATCTGCAACAACATTAAGCTTTCCTTTTTTTGTAGATTATTTCAAAGTCATAACCCAACATCTTTGTGACCCATTTTTGCTGCTCTTCTGAAGATAGTCTTTGTTCCAAAAGTGTTTAAGACTATCATGATCAGTTTTTACCTTGAAGTGTCTTCCCATTAGGTAAGTTCGCCATTTCTTTAGTGCATGTAGTATTGCTATAGTGCATGCGGTATTGCCAACATTTCCTTCTCTTTAAATAGGTTTTTAATTCCTTTAATAATGCTTTCCCCTTACTCCCCTTTGATTGGACAACTTTCAAAAACAATGGTCTTCCTTCTGCATTAAAGCTTGCACCAATTCATTTTACGAGGCATCACATTCCACAATAAAGGTTTTTGTGAAGTTTGGCGTAGCTAAGACCGGTGCTAGGCACATTGCCTCTTTAAGATGTTCAAAGGCCTTAGTTGCTTCGGGAGTCCATGAAAATGCATCTTTCTTCAATAATGTTGTTAGAGGTGCTACTATTCTCCCATAATTCTTAACAAACTTGCGATAATAGCCTGTTAACCCGAGAAATCCTCGCAACTGCTTCATTGTCTTGGGGACTTTCCATTCCTTAATGGCTTTAATTTTGTTAGGGTCTACTTTAACACCCTCGTGAGATATAATATGACCCAGATATTCCACCTCTTGTACTCCAAAGAAACATTTGGATGTTTTTGCGTATAATTGTTTCTCCTGCAATAGTTTGAGCACCCTGTCAACATGTTCAACATGATCCTTCCAAGACCTGCTGTAGATTAGTATATCATCAAAAAAATACTAGCACAAATTTTCTAAGGAAGGGTTTGAAAATGGAATTCATCAACCCTTGAAATGTAGAAGGTGCATTGGTAAGGCCAAAAGGCATGACCAAAAATTCATAATGACCCTCATGAGTTCGAAATGTTTTTTTTGGAATATCTTCGATCTTCATTCTAATTTGATGATATCCTGAACGAAGATCCAACTTGGTAAAATAAATTGCTCCATGTAATTCATCCAATAATTCATCAATCACAGGAATGGGAAATTTGTCTTTAATGGTGAGCTTGTTGAGCTCCCTATAATCCGGACACATTCGCCATGATCCATCCTTCTTGTGTACCAATACTACAGGAGCAGAGAAAGAACTTTGACTAGGTTGAATTATACCCGCCTCTGACATTTCTGCAATCATACGTTCAATTTCGCTCTTTTGGAAGTAAGGATATCTATAAGGCCTGATGTTTGGAGGAACACTTCCTGGAATCAAATGAATGGCATGATCATGATCACGAATAGGTGGGAGTCCTTTGGGAGTTTCAAACACCTTGGAATGATTGTCCAAGACTTGTTGGAGATCTATAGAAATAGATGATTTTGATGTTGGAACTTCTAGTGAGCATAATTGTGCAATTACGCCTCGTTGTTCTTTCTTTAGAAGCTTTGTCATGACATTAGAGCTTATTATCCTTCTCGGCTTCCCTTCAATACCCCGTAATTCGACTTCCTTTCCTTCTGAAAAAAATTTCAAGAAAAGTTCTTGAAAATTAAAAGCTACCGTCCCCAAAGATTGTAACCATTGTACTCCTAGTACAACATCAGCACCTCCCATAGGAATGGCAAGCATTGGACTAGTCAATACATTTTCCCCCATGGTTAGCTTGATATTATGGCATTTTCCAGAGCAATTTATAGTTCCTCCATTTGCAACCATCACTTGACATTCTGGTGCTGGGTATAGGAAAAAATTTAAGTCCTTGGCTACCTTACAATGAATAAAATTATGGGTGCTACCTGAATCAATCAACACTATTACCTTTCTCTTCTTGATTTGTCCTTTTATCTTGAGAGTTTGAGGTGTGGTAATTCCTGCCAGTGCATTACACGATATGGTTGGATTCATTTCTTCCTCTTCTGGGGCTGGTTCCTGGTGTATATCCTCTTCTTGTTCATTTTCTTCTTCCTCTTCACAATCTATGTAAAGTAATTTCTTCTCAGCACACTTATGACCTTTAGTGTATTTGCTATCACAACTGTAGCAAATCCCTTTTGCTCGTTTTTCTTCCAATTGTTGTGGTGTCAACCTTGTAGGTTGTGGAAATCTAGGCGTAGCAACACTTCCTTCTTTATAGAATTGAGTGGCATGCTTCCTTGTCGCCATTATTTTAGATTCAACTTTTCTTGCCAACTTGAATGCCTTCTCCAATGAATCAGGTTCCAAAACACGAACTTCATGTTGGATGTTATCCTTTAGAGTACCTAAGAAGAGATCAATCCTGTGTTCCTCTGGAATATTAGTTACCCTTATATTCAATTTTGGAAGTCCTCAATGTGCTGCCCCACTAAACCCTTTTGTTTGAGATTTATCAATTGGCTAAAGAAGGTGTTGCTCTTTGTATCCTCATAATGTGCTATCATTTCCTCCGTAAAAATTGACCAAGTGACAATTTTTTTACGGGAGCAGAGCCATCGATACCATACAAATGTATTTTGTTCTAAATGTAAAGTTGCAATGCGTACCTTTTGTGTGTTTTTCACGTTATGGAGATCAAAATATTGCTCCATCTGTAGTATCCATGTTACAGGATCCTTTCCATCAAACTTCCTCATATCCATCTTTGGAATATGGTGGTTCTTCCTACCAACATTAGAGTTTATGAAATCACAATTAACATTTATTTTGTTCTCATCATGAGGTTCTTCTACTATCTTTTCACCATTAGGAAACCTTTCTTGTATAAAATTTGTCAAACCTTCCATGTCTTCTTTTAGAAAATTCTTCATGTTTTCCATTTTCTCATCGATCTTAGCTTCCATGTAATCCATCTTAGCTTCCATGCCTTTCTTCAAACCGTCCATATTCACTTCCATGCCTTTCTTCAAAACTTCCATTTCATTTTTTGTTACTTTTTGCGAGAGTGAAATTTGTTGCACTTGCTCTTGTAATTTTGATAGATCATGTTGCAATTCTGCATCTTCATGAGTCATGGTAGAGCCTTCTGAAGGCTTAATGGGTGTTGAATTCTTTTTAGGCGCCATTTTAGAATCCAATATTGATACCTTTTACTTGCTTTGAGGAGCTCGATATTGAAATTGAATTATCTCTGTAATTGAAAATCTTAAATATCTAAAATTCAGCTCTGTATTAGTCCCTCTGAATATTATTTCAAATGCCATAGGTATGATCTAATTTGGATTCCCCAAGACAAAGTTGTGTCCAATCTCCCACAATGACCTAATTCTGGACTGGTTCAGTAGAGCACACTTGTAGGACTTGCCACGTGTCACTGTTTCGTCCTTTGTCTCTGAAATTGATAGCCAAGAAACTAAAGTCTGTGTAATTGTGACCAATTTTCACGGCACTCAAATCCACTGCCCAGAGAGAGATTTATTGAACTTTTCCCACGATCACCTCTTTGAGATGAAATTCAGGAGCCTCAAAAAGCACTACCTTCCACAGATCATATCTCCAAAAATATTGCGAACCAAGCTCTGAAATTTTTTGAAGAATTTCCTCAAGATTTCAGCTTCGCACCATATGAATTTCAGACTCTGAACCTTCGTACAAAAAAATTTATAGCGCAAATTCCACGATGACCTGTTTATGAGCCTGAAAAAATACCTAACTTCCACAGATGATATCTCCTCAAATATTGCGAACCAAGATCTGAAATTTTTAGACAACCTTCCTCAAGATTTCAGCTTCGCACCCTAAATATTTCAGCTTCTGAAGCTTCGTAGAAAAAAAGTTATAGCGAAAATGCCACGATGACCTGTTTGGAGCAGCGAAACCCTAGAATCCCAAAGCTCTGATACCAAATGTTGTGTAACCAGCTCCAAAAATAGAAGAAAAAGATATCAACGCCTTAGAAATAAGCCACTTCGAGGGGGCAACCTCCAATACATTACATAAATGAACAATTCTTGGATGATACAATTCACAAAACCTCCTTTCTATATATAGGAGTACATGGGGCCATAATGTAATCCTAGTGGGCCACAATGTAATCCTAGCCGACCTAACAATAATAATTTAAGGGCACAATAATAACAAAATGGGGGTTACAACGGTACAATAATAATAATAAGGGGGTTACACTAACAACAATAAGGGACTATACTAGTAATATAGGGACCTAACACATTAGCAGTAAAAAAGAGGTTCGAAAGGGGAAAAAAACCATTGTAAGGTCTCATCTGGTTGTAAGAAATCTCTTTTGTAAGAATGAAAGATTATGTTGTTTTCCAGATTCTTCTGTTATGATTTGTGGTGGAGTGCTCATTTTCTTGTAATCTATCATCTCTAGTTTTAGATATTGTTTTCTTTCTTTACTATGAATAGAAATTTTTGTATAGGATTTACCATTGGGTACCCTGCTCAATCTCGAAACAATACTTTATGTTTTCCTCTAAGACCTGAATTCATAATTCAGAGACAGTCTTCTCTTCATTCATGTTGAACCTTAATCTCCTACTTCTTTCCATTTCATAAGATGTAAAGATCCATTAACATGGCTAGCTTTCTTGGTTGCACCTGATATCAGTTCTTCATCCATTTGAATCTATTTACACCTGTTTGACTCCATAGCCCAATGGTCCTCTTCTACTACCTCAACCAAAAATATTCAAACAAACCCCTATGCACTAATAGATAGCCTAAAATGCCCCTATAAACAAAGCTATATCTAACAGAGAGAGCCCTCTCTGAGTCTAGGAAGGCTAGGTCCTGGATTCCAAAGCGGTTTGATGTTACCTCCGTGGTTTTGCTTCAGCCTTGAAATTATGGATTGATAACACCTCCTTGGCCGGAGAGAAAAAAAGAAATACAACAGATCAAGAAAGGGAATATACATCATATCTCATGTCCATATACTCACAGAATCATAGGACAGAATCTAAGCACCATTTCTGCCTATGTTACACACATTATTTTAAGATGAGAAATCCATAATAACTCAGCTTGAATCAATGTTGGTAGGGCCGAGATGGATCATTGTTTCAATGCAAAATGGTCAGCTGGATTTTCCATAAGCATTGATGTAGGGGTATAAAGCTCATTACGTTTTATTGCTGTTGTGTTTTTTTCTCTATTGTAAATCTCAAAGGGAGATCCACACCGCATACCACAATTCCACGCAGAAACTCATGGAGAAATTATTCGTCATCGGTTGAATTAGATCTGTTCACTCTGCAATCACATGGAGCAATGAAGGACATTGAAGACGTCGTGTCAGCGGGTGGATCACCAGATTTCCGTTTTCCCAAAATGAACCCATAAAACCCACGACTAATGCTACCTCATACACAAATTCACTTATTCAACACCCACTCATTATCAACCAATAAATCCAAACAATGGAGGTTTATGAAGGAATCGAGTTTCTAGGAACTTACACATGATTTATCAACATTTTTTGCACTTTAGGGTTCCATTTGATGTTGTTGCAACGACTACCTTTGAAATGTGATTTCTCACACAATTTCAATCTCTATGTTATGACATATGACAGAGTCGAGTTGAAAATTATCACATAATTTATGGCATATAATAGAGTTTTACCAGACGAGACTTGTGTTTAACCAGTCGCATTGATATAAATATATACACACTACATGTCACAATGTATATATAATTTGACCTATGTGTACATGATGCACATTTCCTCTGGCGGGAGTATTCACACCAGAAAGATTTCGTTAGTCAACTCTGATTGCATCAGGCTCGATCCACGATCTTTCCTATCAAGCCAATGCTAAATCTCAATGTCGCGGATCTACTTCTTCACCAGCACTACATTGAGCAGCAACATCATAATCAACATAGTCAGCTCCTCATTCAACTTGGCACAGTTTCGCACACTTCTAGACTCACAACGCTAGATGATAGGAACAATTTATTATTTATTTGCACATAAATGAAACAACACATTGCTCCACTCCTTCACTACCGTGAATCTCATTCCAAATACATAGCTCTTTCCACAAATTCACAAGTATACAACTGTGTAGGTACACAAGTATGCACACACACAACTCTCAATTGAATTCCCACAACTCAAAAATAACACTCTAAATCATAACAAATCAGGCCCTAAGAACTATAGTTTCTCTGATACCACATGAACGGTAATTAAAAAAATAGACATAAAAATATCAGAGACATTAACAAACCAGACATGGCGGAAAAGGCCTGAGAGCTTCACTGCATTCCTCTCATATTCTCATTATTAAAATAATGTGTATATACAAATATAAATACAAGAGGATATTTGTCTCAAGATAGTGCATCTATCTTGGACACTTTGGTTGAACAAATATCTCAACCATATCCTAATCTAGGAGCCTAACTAGTTGGAGATAATCTCTCAACCAACTAGACCTAAACAGACTCCTAACTATGAGGAACAAACACAATACAAAAAAGTAGGATTAAATCCAGCTTTCATGATTTTAATTAACTTAATTATTTTGGACTTAGAATTGGTTTCATCACATGAGAGTGAGGTTAACAATGTGGAGTGACACAATATGTCATAACAAAAGGAAATTTATGTGGGATATAGGCTATGTCATTCTAAAGGAAAGTTTATGAACCTATGATATGTTATACAGAAAGAAACTTCGTCACAATGTAACATGTTGTGACGACATTGTGACAAAGAAAAGATTCAAATGATGTGATATGTTGCAAAGAAATTTAGTGAAAGCTTGATATGTCACATAGAAAAAAATGGTTCTATGATGCAATATGTTGTGACAAAGGAGAGTTTGGGGAAATGTGTTATCTAGTAGCTAGAAACATTTTAGGTCCATTACACAATTTATTGAAATGCAGGGAATTACAATGTCTCACACAACGCAATGTGATGTATCACAACGAAGGAAATTTAGGAGTGATGTGACTTTCATAACCAAAATGTTTTTAGATGTAATGTGCATTACGTTGTCTTATTGGAAATTTTTAGAAAATGTGATATATCTTAATAATAGTTAACCATAGTCAACAATCATCACCCCTATCAACATGGTCTAATATAGTCAATTATACTCAACCATTATCAACTGTTGTTTATAATAGTCTAATATAGTCAATTATACTCAACCATTATCAACTATTATTCATAATAGTCAATCGTCGTCAACCATATCAACATGTTCTATAATCAAACTATAATCAACCATTCATAATGAAAGTCAACCTACAATCAATTAAAGTTAACCATTTTGTTCTCTACTCTAACAGATTCAATTATCATACCCAATAGCATATGATAAAGGGAATATGAGAAATTATGAATGTGAGATGTGACAACCAAATGCCACTAAAATCCACCATTGATATATATGAGCCAAGACACAAAATCCAAAAAAATAATGACATGCATCTCTTCTTCAATAAATAATGCCATGGCAATGAAATAATGCCATGACAATGAAAAATATAAATGAAAAGCTTATTTAAACTATAATATTTCAAATCTTTCTTGAAAAATACAGTTGCTCAACTTGTTGGGTCATTAATATTTATATTGAGGCTCCTCTTGGAATCTTTGCAAGTTTTCCACTTCCATGAATTTTGGTGGCATGTAGATGAAGAAGCTACCATGATTTTAGTTTTTGAAAATATTGAGACCTAGGAGCAGGCACAAGTGCCCGCCCTCGCCCTCGTACCTCTACTTCAACATCCTCTACTGCTCGTCCGCGGTCGCATGACCCCTCTAGAGGAAATCTTGGAGGCAGCTCCCCCTCCTGATCACGCCTTGGCATTCTCGGCGTTGATGAGTTCTCTGAACCCACCTCAAACAAGTCCTGCAATATCCAAGTTTGTCAAAAAACTGGATGGGATTCAGGAAGTCTCACTTCCTCCAACAATCCCTCGAATGAATACCCTCTCTCTTGCTGAGAAAGACCTTATTGGGAAATTTACTGGTCTCTGGCCCTCACTGAAGACTATCCAGAAATGGGTAGAGCGCAACTGGATGGACAAGATTAATGGGAAAACCTCAATCAGATTATGTGGCAAGGGCTATTATACGTTCCATTTAGAGACCAAACGGGACAAAGATCCCATATTCAGGAATGGTTCATACTTCATGGACACCAGAGGGCTTTATCTAAACAAATGGACTCCTGATTTTGACCTGGAACTTGTCGTTCCCAATGTTGTCCTTGTTTGGGTTCGTCTCCCTCACCTCCCTGTTTGGGAACTCGAGCGCCAAACTCTAAGATCTCTGGTACCTCAGCCACCCACCATCCCTCTCAATCTATCAATCCCCCCATTCGCCCACACTTGGAACCTTCCTTAACTTCTCTTCATATCCCTGACCCTCCTCTTAACCCTCCCTCAGCTCCCGATCCTCCTTTTACCTCCGCCGATCCTTTCTCATCCCTTGCCTCCTCTGAAGATGATCCTCCTCAGCCATCCATCCCCTCCCCTCATCCTGACTCCCTTCTTCATTCATCCCTTTCCAATTCATGTCCTTCATCCTCTTCATCTGAGCCCTCTTCAGCTTAGATTGTCACCAAGAATGCAGCAAAAAAGCAGGGGGATATTTTGGAAATCCTTAAAAGAACAGGCTGGGGAAGAAAATCTTCCAAACACCATCATGATGAAGAAGCACAAAAAGATATTTCACTTGGTACTCAACACGCAATAGATTCCTATATTGGAGGACCTATAATCAAAGAAGACAATCAACATGAACGAGGAGGGAAGACAGGGTCACAACCTGCATTCCTGAAATAATGGAAGTTCTCACTTGGAACTGCAGGGGACTAGGGCACCCCTCCAAAAACTCTACCCTAAAAGACCTGTTCAATCAAGAAAAGCCAGACATAGTCCTTCTTCAAGAAACCAAACAAGGAGAGACTGAAATGAGAAATATCATTAATAAAATTAGGAACTACACGGGCATTTTGGTAAAATCTAGAGCTGCCTCTTGAGGCATAAAAACAATATGGAATCAAAACATTTAGAAGCAGACTGCAATTGTTAAGACTCATGATTAGATCAAAATCATACTTCACAACCTACAAAAGGATATCAAGACTATTGTTTATAACAACAAATAAATATTTAAAATAATATAATAATTCTTAACAAAACCGTTTTTACATTTGATATATTGCCAAAAAAAAAATTCCATAAATCCTCTTTACCTTATACAATCAATTTCTAATCTAGAAATTCCTTCTACAATATACAATCAATTTCTAATCCAGAAATCTTTTTAAAAAACAGTATTTTTATTCACCAAAAATATATCAACAATTCCATTGAAATTATAACTTACAAATTATAACATTTTAATTGCTAAAAATTGTACTAATTTTAATAAATAAGAAAATTAATCTAAACATATGCACCAAAAACTCCCGAAAACATATAACAAGCACCCAAAAATGTATGCTTCTATCCAAAATTAGAAAAACTGGTTAATGGAATAGTAATTGCTATAAAAGTTATAATAAAAGAGTCAAAAGTAGTTAAAGCATGAGCGTGATTGGTACAAAAATATTATTCAAAAGAAATTCAATCATTTTGAAAAACGGTAAATGTAAACAACCGTTGCTGTGAACCTATAGCAGTATTAAGTCCGTTACTGGTAAGCCGTTGGAGGTTAAATCAACAGAAGAACATGGTATCATTAATCGCTTCTGGTAACTCAAAAGGTGGCGAGAACAACTTACATCCTGCTTCTGCGTACTGCTGTCCTCGACGCGCTGCAAGACGAGCGTAGTAGATGGGAGCAACTAATGAAACTGGTTTTTGTCCTATCGTTTGAAATTTGATTTTTGCCAAATAGCGATTACAATCTGGCCAGTTGATGCTGCCAACCACTGCTGCGATAGAAAGCAAGTCTTTTCCCAGTTCAAGGGTTAGATGAACTGGGAATTAGAATACCCAGATCCGGGCGATTTACAAAGGGAGTTTTCATGAAGAGCAACGTTGCTCTCGCCTACTTTTGCATTTATCTTCATTACTAAACTGGCCAAACATTGGTAAGCTTTCTTTTCATCAGGATAACTGCATCTAATCACGTTTTGCAATAAACAAAATTGCGTTATCAATCCCACTTCGATGTCACATATGTCGCAGCATCGTTTTTCCGGTGGTCGGCCGCGTTTCACTTCTGGCACTCTGTATCATCCCAATCTGTATCGTTTACCGTTTACAGGCTTTTATTTCTCATCAATTTTCAACATAAATCTGAGAGGAAAAGAAACGTGGAAGGAAAGAGTATGTAATTTTTGCTTTATTGGAAAAAAGTGGAAACAGAAAAATATTTATTTTAGAATGCCATAGGTTCAAAGACATAAATATTCTAGCAGATAACTCTTTGGATAATCTATTCAACCAAAAATTTGTCTTTCAAACTCAGAGGGTTTATTGTAAGAAAATGGCCAAATACAAAAACCTAATAATAAAACGATCTGTTCTATAAACTATTTTTAACCAATTACACATTAAAAATAATTTATTTCTTTCTTTCTTCCTACCATCTCCTCTCACATGGTTTACCACTTCTCCTTTTTCTTCCTTTCCATTTCCCATTGCCATATCATATTCATTTACAAATTTTAATTAATATATTTCTTATAATATTGATAAAATATATATATTTTTTCTAAAACTTTAAAGATTAAACCTTAAACTAAATTTATAATAAATCTTTAAAATCAAATAACTCTATCATAAATATTTATTTGATAAGATAAATAAAATACAATTATTTTTAAACCTTAATTTCAACTTCAACTTGAATTTATAATAATTATGTTCATTGACTAAAATTTACCATATTTATGATTACCTTTAAATGTTATCATATTCAATGCAAAACCCAAAATAAAAAAATTAGTAAGAAGTATAATTGTTTTCCATGGAGAGGTCTTTACAAAAAGGACAATGTGGCTTTCCAAAACCTCAATGTGGTATTTATTCATTTTATTTTTAATTTGTTTTTTAATATTTAAATATAAAATTAATATATTCAATGAATATGAAATAGTAATTTAAATTATTTTAAAATTTAATTTTAATTTTGAAAAAAAATTAAGTAAAAATGACATATGAAAAATACGTTCAAAGCTTTTCGTGTGGTCATTACATATGAAAAATATCGTCGAAGTTCAGGATCGGATGATGAACCAATGAAATATTACATTCTAAATTTGTTTATATTTATATTTTTAAAAAATTAATAATAAATGTTTTAAGAAATAATTTTAAAAAGTTTAATTATATTATTATTAATATTTAAATAAATAAATAAATAAAAATAAATTGAACATATTTAAAGTGTTTTGGGTTTGGAGTGTGCCCTAAAACTACTTTTACGTAGGTAAAACTTCGTTTTTTTTCAATCTAAGGAAAAATGTTTACTATCTAAAACCTAGAGGCATTTAGCACTAGTGAAAGTTTGCCCCTTACAAACCACTAATAAGTTATTCTAGGTGACATGGTTTTCCATGAATAACAATGAGTACGCCCACATTTAGAGATAGCAACCAATGATGGTTGTCCCACTTCTAATTTGACAACTAAGTTATAATATTTTTTCCAGTGTGTAAAATAAACAAAACAAAACAACAACCTATGAACTGTATCTCACATGATCTTCATATCCGTAACGAAATATGTAAGTGTGTGGGTAGGTGAACTCATGATCTTTTCTAGAGCCATGCACACACTCAAAAAACATACAAAGCGGGAAAAAGCAAGCAAAAGCACGAAAATTTCTCACATAAGAAAAAAACACAGTGAAAGTTGACAAAGACTTTCACTTCAAGAAAGCACACTTCTTTAGGCCAAAGGAATGTGACCTACCTGGATGCACTCCTTCAAGATGAGCAAGTGCGCCCTACCTCGGTGCACTCCTTCGTGACGAAGACTTGTGCCCTGTCTAGTTACATGCACGATCCAACTTTTTGTATGAGGACGCACTCCTAGAAAATAAGAATCACCCTAACGTCCCCTTAACATATTATTTCATACGATGACAAGTCGAACCCATGCATGGATCTGGTTTACATGTTGACCTCTTTAAATAAACTCAGCTAATCATTCCTTCATCATCATTTCATCTGAGCGCACAACTGGAAATCATTGAGCCCTTCATCAACCAATGTAGCAAGTAAGTTTGCATGCTCAAATCTTTACTGATTTTTATCATTTCACTATCAAATATTTGTTTGTTTGTTGTCAATTTCTTGTTTTCTAGTGTGTTTTATGGAGTTTTAGCTGGATCTTCATCTTGTAAGTTTTCATTTACTACCACATGCAAGAAAAATTTCACATTCCTAACTTTTCATCTTCCACCATGCATGCGACAACAACTATAAAACCTTGCAGAGAATTCATCTCCTCATCTTAGCTCATAAAATTCTTCTTTTTGTACATGTTTCTAGTCTCTTTTTAGGAAAAGTGCACTTCCTGAGCTCGAAGCTCCTTTAGTCTCGAAAATTAAGCCCTATTCAACCCAGTTTTCTTCATAGGTGGATGGGTGCATGACAAATGTCGAAGCTTTTCCCTTCAATCTTTCAAAGTGCTACAGTGCGCACTCCTTTCCTTAGGGTGCATGGGCACATCAAGAAGGCACAAATACTTATCATTTAGCCCTTCAACATGTGACAATGCGCCCTCCTTTGTCTTGAGCGCATAGGCACACTTTGAAGACTCAAAGCTCCATTTTCCTCATCCTTTGTATGTTCAGAGAGTGGAAATGTGCCCTCCTTGTCTCCCAAGGTGCATGGGTGCATAAGGAGGACCTAAAGCCACCTTTTCCCATTCATTCGACCCTTCAGGGTGCTACATTATGCTCTAGCTGAATTTTTTCCTCTTTCTTGAGTACATTAGTGCACTACGAAGCCCCAAATGAGCATGCATGTCCCTTCATACTTTGAGAGTGTGCCCACCTAGTTTACATGTGTGTTTTTGCTTACATGCAAGTTATTTTTGGCTATCATTCATATTTTTTCATGCTCTATCATCTATGTTTAATCTTTTAACATGATTTACAAGTATTGTTCCATAGTTAATTGTTATAAGTTGATCTTGTCTCTATTGTTGGGTGTGGAGCCTGATTATCTTGTTTATTCTGTATCATAGCATTGGACCCATGTACCTTAATGGGGTGGCAATGCCATCCTTAATTAAACGCTGCCTGGGGGGTCCAAGGGGGGCGGCTGCAATTTTATGGAGCCCCCCCCTAGCGGGGGGTTTTGGGGACATCACCCTCGAAGCTAAAAACATATGTAAAATTTCCTTGTAAAAGTATAGTAATTTCTAGTCAATCTGGGTCATTCATTAGGCAGATGATCTGACGATAGAAGTTATGTTTAGTTTAGGGTTTTTTTCCCTAGAAGGCAACGCCTCACTTGTATGAGGGTATTGTATTGCAGCTATGTATTGTATATTATTTTTTCTTAGAGCGAGAAACAGATAGGGAGACTGTGAGAGAGAATAGAGGATATTATATCATATCTGTTGCAGGTTGTGTCTCTTCATTTTGCTGGATAATAGAAAGGAAGGACTAGTTGTTTGGGTTGTACGTAGCCCAAACTGGGTGAACCACGTATATCTATGTCTCTCTGGTTTTATGTGTTTTGTGTGCTTGTGTTTTACGCTTATTTTATGTGTTGCATTGCTCTGTAATATATAATTTTCTAACAACTGGTATCAGAGCTGAAGGTCTATTTGGCTGATAAACTCATAGGAAAGAAGGGTTCCTGGTTCGAGTGGGAGCAATGATGAAATATGGTAAATTTAGGATCCAGAAATTTAACGGCCAAAACTTCCCACTATGGAAGATGCAGATGGAAGATTATCTGTATCAGAAAGATTTGTAACTACCATTAAGTGGAAAAAAAAAGAAGCCGATGACTATGACAGACGCAGAATCAGATATTCTCGATAGAAAGGCACTCAAAACAATACGGTTGTGCCTCGCGGCATCGGTAGCCTTCAATATTTCGAAGGAAACAACAACAGAGGGTTTGACTAAGGCATTGGAAAAAATATATGAAAAACCATCGGCCTCAAACAAGGTATTTATTATAAAACGTTTATTTAATATGAAGATGTCCGAAGGCGGATCTGTTGGAGACCATTTAAATGACTTTAATACAGTTACCAGTTAGTTAAGTTCTGTAGGGGTAAAATTTGATGATGAAGTTAGGGCTCTTTTATTTCTGTGCTCATTGCCAGAAAGCTGGAATGGTTTAGTTATGACCATTAGTAACTCTGTCTCTAGATCTAGCACTTTAAAGTTTGATGATGTTGTCGGTGCTATCCTTAGCGAGGAAATGCGACGGAAAAGCTGCGATGAGACATCGGGTAATGCTTTGAGTGCAGAGTCTAGGGGAAGAAAAATAGAAAGAGGAAAGAGCTCAGGATATCGCAGTAAATCAAGGAAAGGAAGATCCAAGTCCAAAGCGGGAATAGTGTGCTGGAAATGCGGAAAGAAAGGACACCTAAAGAAAGACTGCAGATCTCGAAGGGAATAGAAGGAGACGCATAGCAAGAAAATAATCATGAAGCAAAATTGACAGGTGATGTATTACAAGATGCTTTGATTCTTTATTTCGAAAATGTTATTGATTCCTGGGTGGTAGATTCAGGGAACTCATTCCATGCCACACTTGATAAGAAATATTTTCATGACTATGTTCAAGGAGATTTTGGAAAGTTATTTTGGGTGATGATAAACCCTGTAAAATTGTTCGAATGGGTAAAGTTCTTGTAAAACAACAGAATGGAAACCAATGGCTATTAAAGGAGGTAAGGCATGTTCCAGATCTGAAAAAAATCTAATTTCAATAGGGAAGTTAGGCAGTGAAGGTTGTGTGACAACTTTCACAGATAAAACTTATAAGGTCACCAAATGAGCCCTGGTAATAGAAAAAGGAGAAAAGGTTGGTACATTGTATTTATGCAATGGTATTTCTAACTCTGTTAATGCTTTAACTTCCAAAGGAGCAGATGAAGCATTATGGCATCATAGGCTCGGACACATGAATGAGAAGGGGATGAAGATTCTTCACTCAAGAAATTTGTTGTCGGGTTTGAAGAATGTTGATTTGGATTTCTGTGAGAATTGTATTTATGAAAAACAGAAGAGAGTCAGATTTCTCAGAGTTGGGAAAGAAAAGAAGAGCGAAAAATTAGAGCTTGTGCATATAGATGTATGGGGACCTGCTCAGGTATCATCTCTCGGTGGCTCTCGTTATTATGTTACTTTTATTGACGATGCAATTAGAAAAACTTGGATTTATTGTATTCATAATAAATCTGATGTATTTGATACTTTCAAGAAATGGAAAGATTTGGTTGAGATTGAGACAGGAAATAAGTTGAAGTGTCTCAGATCAGACAATGGGGGTGAATATTGCAGCAAAGAGTTTGATAGGTACTTTTCAGAGGATGGAATTCGTAGAGAGAAGACAGTTCCAAGAACACCACAAGAAAATGTTGTGTCAGAAAGGATGAAAAGAACAATCATGGAGCATGCAAGGTGCATGAGATTGCATGTAGGATTAAATTTACAATTTTGGGCAAATGATGTAGATATTGTTAGTTTCGGCATCTTCATCCCTCCGTCAGTGATCAAAATCCTCTTGTTGCATTGCATATTAGGTGTCTAACTTAGTCAGCTGCATTTCATTAGGAGCATGGATCATCTGACGGTAGTGGCTTGTTGCTCATGTCCCTCATGTCCTTTACCTGCTGGCCTATTTCTGTCCATTAAGATCATTTGCAGTCACAAAGAGTCATTTTTAGGGTTTTAGTGTCATTAGGTCTAGGGTTTCATTAATAAGGTTTTCTAAATCCCCCATAATGGTCAGCAGGCACATGAGGAATTTGAAACAAGGATTCAATACTAAAAATTTCATCATCATATGCTTAATAATGTATTTTTCTTCAAAACTCTGTTTTGAAGAAAAATAGGGTATTTTATCTTTTTGTGTATAAATGTAATGTAATTTCAACTTTTCTCTTTTGAAGAAAAATAGGGTATTTTATCTTTTCGTGTATAAATGTAATGTAATTTCAACTTTTCTCAGTTGTAATAATATTTTCACTGGCAACCCTAGTCACCTTTGTCAAGCTCCAACCAATCCATTCCCTGCAGAACAAACAGAAAGCACATCATTCAGTCAAAAAGTCAAAATGAAGCAAAACAGAGTTTTGAAAAGTGTCAAAATCTGAAACATTACAAAGTGGGTTTTTTTTTTTTTTAAATGAAGAATTAAAGATCCTTGGTATATAAATCATTTTCATGTTTCAAAAGCTTATTTGTATGCCAAGAGGATAGAGTGAGCCAAGGAGAAATCATGAAGAGAGAAGGAAGCAATTTGAAGGGGAAATTGTGCAAATTTCACTGCGCGACGCATTGTACGGGTGCCGCGACGCATTGGGTCGGCCCCCACTGTGTTGAAATTACTCCTACACGGCGCATTGGAGGTACGCGACGCGTTGGGTTTGTTGCCTGACGCGTAGGGCCGCAAAGTGTTTTGAACCCCAATTGCATTCAAACTTCAAATCTGCTCAGTCTCTTTTGGTCCAAGTAAGTCAAGTAACCCCTCCACTGCCAATGAACATGTGTCTTGTGTTGTTTATGAGGATTTAATACAAGAAAATTCAAACCCTATTTGCTTGTTCAAGGATTGTCTCCTTAGGGTTTAGAATTTGGTTTTGTGCTTATCACTTCCATTTCCCCACCTTGTTTTTCCCTCATCACTGTTATTCTTGTTCCATCAGCCCATTTCCCTATTCCCTATCCCTAAATCACTCATTCCCTATTTCACATTCCCATTATCCCATCCTAATTACAAATTTTCCAAATCCCAAATGCTATCCCAAAAAACCTAGTGACTGCCCCTAAAACTCTTCAATTGGCAATATCGCATCATTCCCCTTACCCTCTCCCTCCATAGTCCCTCACATATTATCACACATTTGGCAACAAAAACCAAAGACACCAAACTCCTCATATTCATCCAAGACAATATAGACTTTGGAAATCATGGAGATAGATACCTCTTATGACCGAGACAGTGATTCCACAACTGAATTGCATGCATCTAGGAGACCTCACAAGAGTGGCAGACATGTGAGGGAGGAGCCTACTTCATTGGCTGAGTTGCAGGCCTGTCCTCTTCCTATTTCATGTTTTCAACAGCAGTCTTGTTATCAATTTTGTGAAATGGTTGCTAGATTTCACCACCATCATGAGCTGGCCTGATTGTTTGTGTTGCATTTACATAATGGCCAAGTCACTCTTGCAGGTGTGACATTCACTTTAGCACCTGAAACTATCTCTCAAGAAACTGGAATTCCAAATGTTGGAGAGCAATGGAACAAAAGGCAGCAGGTTTACAGGGTACACTATGAGCCATATATCAAGCCTTGTTTTTTGAGACAACTCAGTAGAGTTTTTCCCTTTCAGTTTCTAAAATATTCATATGCTCCTTTGATGAAACTTATTATCAAATATTTCAGTTGTAAGGGCTGGTTTTCACGTCTCTATGCCTATCATATCAGGTTGCTAATGCATTTTACCAGGGTGAGAATGATGAACCTCTCTTATTTCATGTGCCGGAATATTGAGAAGATGACCACTCTCGTGCAAAGGAAAACTCCTGAGTAGCAGTATAGCAGTATCTATCACTTTGCACTCATCAAAATTGTGGCTATGCATCAGCTCGGCTTGCAGGATATTTCATAGGAGGATTTCATTTCTAATGATTTCTTCACAGCTTCTCAGGTACCTTCGGAGGCTTTTCATGAGGCAGGTGAACCTTCATATCGGCATGAAGGTCATGAGACATAGACCGCTAGTGTGTCAGTGTTTGTCACTTATCAAAGGGGCACTAGAGGTTTGTTTGCAACAGCCAGGCGAGTATTATCTCCACTCGGGGTGGAAGGGGTCTCGCTTCCTTCATCAGCAGTACAGGTACAAGACAAGGGAAAGAGGCCAATACATGATGAGGGGCCTTCAGGAGGCCAGGATACAGATTTCATACTCATTGATGATGAGTTGGGCTCACCAAGCTCAAAGTTTAGAGAGATTGTTCAGGAGAAGAAGGCGGAAATAAACACTTTTTCCGTCAAGTTGCAAAGAGCCCAATGGATAATCAACTACCTTGAGCAGAGAAACAAACAGCTAGAAGATTAGCAAACTATCATGGAGTTGCAAAATATACGTGAGAACCGGCAAGCTGCTAAAAGGAGCCAAACCGAGATGACATCCATTGAGCGAGAGATTGAGGCTGATCATGAAACTTGGCTTGAAAGGGTAAATATTCATTTGGAAAAGATGTTGGAGATGGCCAACAAGGAAAATAACATTTTGAGGCACATAGCGAATCATTATTGGGCAAGAAATCATGTTTGTAAGGCACGAATCAAGATCCTGAAGGCTAAGTTGAAGAGGGCCTCAAAGCGTTGGAAAAGGCAAGATAGAATTTAGATTTTGGCCGAGGCTTCCTTATCCCAGCATAGTACATCATGGAGGACATTCAGCCCAAATTTCAAGAAATTTGGGACACATCTTGCAAATTTTGTTTTTTTTGGCCTAAACACATATTTTTCAGCTCTACGCGTCGCGCCACTTGGCGCATGCTTATGATTGGGAGCTCCTCTTGGGGAAAAAATTACATTTTTAGATTTTTCATGAAAATTTATGCATGCATACCTATGGCCAAGATATTTTGACAGGTTTTGGGTTTCCAGAAGGGTCAAAAACACCTAAAAATGACCTTTCTGCCCCTTTTTAGACACACAGGAAGAAATGTTGGGAGAACTCATTTTTGGAGGGGCAAATGGAAGCCAAATTCAGAAATTCCACTTTTTTTGGAAAGTAGACACGCAGACCTTTCCAACAAGCCCACTTGGAGCTAATTTGGACACCGGGAAGGCCTTCAAAATCAGCTCCAAACTGGCGCAATGCATAGAGAAATCAGGCACGACGCATTGGGGATTTTTGCTCATTTTGGACGCAGTAACTCTGTTTTTCGCCTAGTTTTGGATAGTTTTACTTTTTTACTTCCAAATGTTAAACTCATGATGTAATTGGATGTATTTTTATGGATCTTTATGTAATTTTGTTAAAGTTTTACTCATGGAGGTAGATTCATCCATCAAAAGGTGAATTGCAACTGAATGAATTAGTTTCCTATCTTATAGAGGCAAGCTGTTCCACTACCTATTTTCCAGTTCTCAGTTTAGATCTTGTTGAAACATCTCCTAAAATTATGAGCTCGACCCCTAGAGGCTGGGGATGAGTTATTTTTGTCTATATCTTGTAGTTTTTCATTCATTTGCATGGTTGGACACTTGGGATTGCTTTGAGAATCATTGTACATTCATCTCTGCAGTTTGGCAAAGGAATAGACCAAGGTTTGCAGCACTCCTTGGGATTCATGTGGCTCTTTGTTTTGATGATGTGTTTCTCTCTGTTAATGTAGGTTTACTGCTGTTTCATGTGTATCATTTTTCCTCTTATTTCTTCTTAAGTTAAAAAGACAAGGATAAAGATGGAATTCATTTAAATTTGCAGTGCTCTACTAGGGTTTATTTAATTTTCCATGTTTTCAACTGTTTGAAGAGGATTCCCGAAATTTTCTTGCCCTCTTCAACTCCTAACCGGTCTGAGCTATCCATTTCATTCAAAATTGAAGTGTCAAAACAATTTCCTACCTTGCCCCATTCAGATCTCTGCAAAAACTAGGCCTCATTCCCCAGACCCAAAATCTGCCTTTCCCTTTGATCCAACAAACACCCTCAAAATCAAATCAAACTCTTTTACATATATACATAGCCTAAAATCAGTCTTTATTTAAGTCATCTCAAGCCTCACTGATCATTTTTTGCTGAGATTGACCAGGAGAGAGCCCTCTCCCGATCTAGTAGGGCTAGCTACCAAATTAAGCGTTGTTTGATGTTACCCTAGACTCTGCCTTCCTTAGCCTGAGGTACATTTAGGCCATAACAGATACTACTGTTTATCTAATAAAAGGAGGGCCTTAAAGTTCCTTAAATGATGGTATTCCAGAGGAAACACGGATAGGTAAAAAGGTAAACTACTCTTTTTTAAAGGCTTTTGGCTGTGAGGCCTTTGTCCATTTTAATAAAGAAAACAGAAAAAAGCTTGAGGAAAAATCAAAGAAATGTACTTTTATTGGATATGGTGTTAATGATTTTGGTTATCGCGTATATGATTATGAAAATTACAAAATCATTAGGAGCAGAGATTTAATATTCAATGAAAAGGTCTTATATAAGAATCAGTTGCAGAAAAAGAAACAGGAAAAAGAAAACAAAGAATACACAATTCTTGATGAGATCACAGAAAAATTAAAGGTGCCTAAAAATAATAATAATCAATAGCCACAACAACAGAAACCACCACAACAACAACAGGCACCTCAAACACCTGATAGTGGTGCCAAAAGATCTACCAGGATAAGTAGACCCCATGAATGATACTCTACTTCATTATATTATTTATTGTTGACTAATTCTGGTGAACCCGAATGTTATGAAGAAGCAATGCAGGTTGAAACTAGGAAGAAGTGGGAGCTAGCCATGGAAGAAGAGATGAACTCCTTAATACATAACAATACTTGGGACTTAGTCAGGTTGCCTGCAGGTAAAAAAACATTGCAGAATAAATGGGTTTACAGGCTAAAGGAAGAAGATGGAGGAAAACAGAGGTACAAAGCTAGACTTGTGGTGAAGGGGTTTGCACAAAAGAAAGGTATTGATTTTGATGAAATATTTTCTCTTGCCGTTAAGATGAATTCAATCAGAACTATTTTAAGTCTCGTATCAGTGGAAGATTTGCATCTTGAACAGTTAGATGTAAAGACAACATTTCTCCATGGATATTTGGAGGAAGAGATCTATATGCAGCAACCAGAAGGATATGAGATGAAAGGGAAGGAAAAATTAGTGTGCAGACTAAAGAAGAGCTTGTATGGCTTAAAATTTAATGGCCCAATTTTTGTAGCTAAATGGGAACATTGCATTTTAATTTCAGTTTGCTTTGTTCATGAATAAAAGTATGTGAAGGAGGTTTATTAAACTCCTAAGTTAAGAATAAATAGATGCCCAATGTGAAAGAGGATAAATCTGGGCTATTATTTTAAACACCCTTAAGTGTGTAAAGGGGAAATACATTTGAATGGGTCAACCTAGGCCCCACCTACAACGAAGATTGGAGGGAAGCTTATCCATCAAGCACAACATACTTCTAGAAGAGGATCTCATGTGTGAAAGAGGATAAGTTGAAGAAGATGGTTTAGGGTTTTGGCAAGCCCTCATGTTATAAATAGAAGGAGAGGCAGCAAGTAAAGGTTGTTGAATAATTTTGAGAAGTTGTTGCAGCAACTCAAGTCTCTTGGTTGTTTAGCCTAAGGGAAGAGGATTTCTTGTTTAGGAATCCTCTCTCCTTCCATGGAGTAGCTCTTTGGAGGGGATTGTGATGCATCTCTCCACTATCCGGCATTATGACCAAGCTACATCTCTATATAAGCACTGGTCCTGTTGAGGGTTTTGCAGCTGCTTGTGATTTGCAGCAAGTGGGGGAACTAGATCTACAAGATCTAGTTGTTTAGAGGAGATTTCTCTTAGGGAGGGTCTCTTGTGACCACCCGGAAGAGGATCTCACTCTCATTTTGATTTCAAGTCTATAATTTTATCTACTGTAACATTTCAGTTAAGCTACTGCGTTGTCTCCTTAGGGAACTGCGTTATTTCTATGTACATGTTTCACTGCTACTTAGATTTCTTATTGTACTTGCTTCCTGGTGATTAAGGCTTGCCTCTCCCTTGAAGATTTGTAAAGTAGTTTGATGATATACTCACATTCAAATCTGATATATAATGTAATGAAAGACATCTTCAGAAATCTCTGAATTTTTCTGTAGTTTAGTGTATTAAAAGCTAGATCTACAAATTTTTATGCATTATTTTGATGAAACCCCAAGGGGATCTTGTTAAGAAGGCTGAGTAGTTTCCAGATATGATATGGATCTGATGTTTCAGACATTTATCAATTTTAGATCTGAATATTAACCTACAACAGCTAAATCTCCTCATATAAAACACTGTCAAGTCTTTTTGCAGCTTTTCCATGTGTTTCTGCTATTATTTCTGAGGGATTCTTGCTCTTGCTTCAAGCAAATCCAATGCTTCTACAAAGTAACTTCATTATAAATATGATTTCTTGCTGATATACTGTAATATGGGTCTGATGGCTGATTTCCAATGTTTTCCAACAGAAACTACGCAATTCCAGAAGGAGGGTTTCTCTATTAATCAGCTCTCTCCTTTAGCTGATTTTCAGCTAGTGTTGTTTGTGAGAGATCTGTTTAAGCCCTCTAAACGCATTTATTTTTGCTGAAACTCTTCATGGAGGTCCCAAATAGCCTAAAATAAGGGAACCCAACCCTGTTCTGTGTTATTTTAACAATAGGTTGCTTATACAACGTCCTCCTTGAGCCTATTGTAGATTTTCCTAAGAGTGGAATTTCCCACTTCTCACTTGTTTAGTTTTTTCTTCTCTTTGGATCCATTCTTTAGATCTGTAGATATAAGTTTCCTAAGGGAAAAAAAATATAAGATGAGTTTTTCATTCCCACACTTGCTGTGTTTCATCAGTCTTCTATAGACAGAGTCTAGAATGGGCCAAGAAGCCTCTGGTCTTCATCCTCTCCTTATAGGTGATACAACCAGTAAATGCCCTATTATTCTATCTCTGGTTTAGAATTTTCTGCTGTGTTTTCCATGCTGCTATGATTCCATAGAGGAATATCTCAAGATATTCCTTCCTGAGCCTATTTTTCCCATTTGGGACATTACATAAAATAGGTTCCAAGGCAGTGGTATCTAAAATTTGACAAGTTTATGTCTAAACAAGGTTATACTAGATGTCACTCTGATCATTGTGTTTACCTGAAAAATAAAAATGATGGAAGCTATATTATATTTTTATTGTATGTAGATGACATGCTTGATGCAAGGTCTAACATGCAGGAAATAAATGTGCTCAAAAGAAAATTGGCAAATTCATATGCAATGAAGGATTTGGGAGCTGCAAAACAAATCCTTGGTATGAGAATAACTAGAGACAGGAAAAATCACAAATTAACACTATCTCAAAAGGAGTACATACAAAAGGTGTTGAAAAGATTTAATATGAAGAATGCAAAACCAGTTAGTAAACCTTTTTCTAGCCATTTCAAACTTAGTAAGGAGATGTGCCCCAAGACCTAAGAAGAAATGGATTATATGTCTAAAGTTCCATATGCATCAATAGTTGGAAGATTAATGTATGAAATGGTCGGTACAAGGCATGATATTGCACATGCAGTGGGAGTTGTAAGCAGGTACATGAACAATCCAGGAAAAGAACATTGGATGGCAGTGAAATGGATTCTCAGATATTTGAGAGGTACCACAAATCAAGCATTATGATTTGGTGGTTCAAACGTTATTCTACAGGGATATGTTGATGCAGATATGGCAAGTGACAAAGATAACAGGAGGAGCACTACAGGGTATATATCTACTATAAGTGGAACAACTGTTAGTTGGATTTCAAAAATCCAAAGTGTTGTTGCACTTTCAACAACAGAAGTAGAGTATGTTGCTGCTATAGAGGATAGTAAGGAAGTGATTTGGGTACAAAGGCTTATAAATGAATTGGGTAAGAAGCATGATATGGGAACATTATACAGTGATAGCCAAAGTGCCATTCATCTTGCAAAGAACTCAACATTTCATTCCAGGAATAAACACATACAATTCAAGTACCATTTCATACGGTCAGTGTTGGAAGATGGACAGTTGAAGCTGGAAAAGATACACACTAGCCAAAATCCTGCAGATATGCTAACAAAATTTGCAACCAGGGAGAAACTGAGAATATGCTTAGTTTCAATTGGTCTTCAAGTATGATGATGACGATGAGAAATAGCCAGGTCCAAAGTGGAATAATTTTACAGCAAATGAAGCAGCGATGGAGTTTCTACAATCAGTCTCCAAGTGGGAGATTTTTGGGTGTGGAGCCTGATAATATTGTTTATTTTGTATCAAAACATTGGACCCATGTACCTTAATTAGGCGGAAACGTTGCCCGTAGTTAAACACTTTACGAAGTCTGGCGAAATTTCATGACTTTATGGAGCCCCCCCTGGTGGGGGATTTCTAGGGCATCACCCCCGAAGCTAAAAACATATGTAAAATTGCCATGTAAAAGTATAGTAATTTCTATTCAATCTAGGTCGTTCATTAGGAGGATGATCTGACGATAGAAGTTATGTTTAGTTAGTGTTTTTTGCCCTAGAAGGCAACCCCTCGCTTGTATGAGGTATTGTATTGAAGTTTTGTATTATATATATATTTTTCTTAGAGCGAGAAACATATAGGGAGACTATGAGAGAGAACAAAATATATTACAACGAATTTGTTGTAGGTTGTGTCTCTTCATTTCACTGGATGATAGAAAGGAAGGACTGGTTGTTCAAGGTGGACGTAGCCCAAACTGGGTGAACCACGTATATGTCTGTCTCTCTAGTTTTATGTGTTTTGTGTGCTTGTGTTTTCCGCATATTTTATGTGTTTCATTTCTCTGTAATATATAATTTTCTAACAACTAGTATCAGAGCCGAATGTCTATTTGGCTGATAAACTCGTAGGAAATAAGGGTTCCTGGTTTGAGTGGGAGCAATGGCGAAAGATGGTAAATTTAGGGTTGAGAAATTAAACGGACAAAACTTCCCACTGTGGAAGATGCAGATGGAATATTATCTGTATCAAAAATATTTGTACCTACCATTGAGCGGAAAAATAAAGAAGACGACGACTATGACAAACACAGAATGGGAGATTATCAATATAAAGGCACTCAAAACAGTATGGTTATGCCTCGCGGCATCGGTGGCCTTTAATATTTCGAAGGAAACAACAATAAAGTGTTTGATTAAGGCATTGGCGAAAATATATGAAAAACCCTCGGCCTCAAACAAGGTATTTCTTATGATACATTTATTTAATATGAAGATGTCAGAAGGTGGATCTGTTGCAGACCATTTAAATGATTTTAATATAGTTATGAGTCCGTTAAGTTGTGTAGGGGTAAACTTTGACAATGAAGTTAGGGCTCTTTTATTTCTTTGCTCATTGCCAGAATGTTGGAATGGTTTAGTTATGGATATTAGTAACTCTGTCTCTGGATATAGTACTTTAAAGTTTGATGATGTGAGTGCTATCCTTAGTGAGGAAATGTGACGAAAACACTCTGGTGAGACATCGGGTAATACTTCGAGTGCAGAGTCTAGGGGAAGAAATATGGAAAGAGGAAAGAGCTTAGGATATCGCAGTAAATCAAGGAAAGGCAGATCAAAGTCCAGATCGGGGATATTGTGCTAGAAATGTGGAAAGAAATGACACCTGAAGAAAGACTGTAGATCTCGGAAGGGAAAAGAATGAGACACACAAAAAGAAAATAATCATGAAGCAAATGTGATAGGTGATGTGTTACAAGATGCTCTGATTCTTTCTTTCGAAAATTTTACTGATTCCTGGGTGGTAGATTCAGGGGCCTCATTCCATGCCACACCCGATAAGAAATATTTTCATGACTATGTTCAAGGAGATTTTGGACAAGTTCGTTTGGGTGATGATAAACCCTGTAAAATTGTTGGAATGGGTAAAGTTCTTGTAAAACAAAAGAATGGAAACCAGTGGCTATTAAAGGAGGTAAGGTAGGTTCCAGATCTAAAAAAAATCTTATTTCAACAGGGCAGTTAGGCAGTGAAGGTTGTGTGACAACATTCATAGATAAAACTTGGAAGGTCACCAAAGGAGCCCTGGTAATAGCAAAAGGAAAAAAGGTCGGTACATTGTATTTATGCAATGGTATTTCTAAAAATGTTAATGCTTTAACTTCCAAAGGAGCAGATGCAGCATTAGGGCATCATAGGCTCGGACGCATGAGTGAGAAGGGGATGAAGATTGTTCACTCAAGAAATTTGTTGCTGGGTTTGAAGAATGTTGATTTGGATTTCTGTGAGAATTGTATTTATGGAAAACAGAAGAGAGTCAGATTTCTCAGAGTTGGGAAAGAAAATAAGAGCGAAAAATTAGATCTTGTGCATACAGATGTATGGGGACATGCTCAGGTATCATCTCTTGGTGGCTCTCATTATTATGTTACTGTTATTGATGATGCAACTAGAAAAACTTGGATTTATTCTATTCAGAATAAATTTGATATATTTGATACTTTCAAGAATGTAAAGCTTTGGTTGAGATTGAGACAAGAAAGAAGTTGAAGTATCTAAGATCAGACAATGGAGGTGAATATTGCAGCAAAGAGTTTGATAGGTATTGTTCAGAGCATGGAATTCGCAGAGAGAATATAGTTCCAAGAACACCACAACAAAATGGTGTGTCAGAAAGGATGAATAGAACAATCATGGAGTGTGCAAGGTGCATGAGATTGCATGTAGGATTGCCTTTAAAATTTTTGGAAGATGCTGTAGATACTGTTGTTTATCTAATAAACAGAGGGCCTTCAAGTTCCTTGAATGGTGGTATTCCAAAGGAAGCATGGACAGGTAAAAAGCTAAACTACTCCTTTTTAAATCCTTTTGGCTGTGAGGCCTTTGTCCATATTAATAAAGAAAACAGAACAAAGCTTGAGGAAAAATCAAAGAAATTTCCCTTTATTGGATATGGTGTTAATGATTTTGGTTCTCGCTTATATGATTATTAAAATCACAAAATCATTAGGAGAAGAGATGTAATATTCAATGAAAAGGTCTTGTATAAGAATTAGTTGCAGGAAAAGAATCAGGAAAAAGAAAACAAAGAATACACAATTATTGATGAGATCATAGAAAAAGTAAAGGTGCCTGAAAATAATAATAATCAACAGCCACAACAACAACAAAAACAACCACAACAGCAACAGGCACCTCGAACACCTAAAAGTGGTGTCATAAGATCTACGAGGATAAGTAGACCCCCTGAACGATACTCTCCTTCATTATATTATTTATTGTTGACTGATTTTGGTGAACCTGAATGTTATGAAGAATAAATGCAAGTTGAAACCAGGAAGAAGTGGGAGCTAGCCATGGAAGAAGAGATTTATTGTTTAATACATAACCGGACTTGGGACTTAGTCAAGTTGCCTGCAGGTAAAACAACATTGCAGAATAAATGGGTTTACAGGATGAAGGAAGAAGATGGAGGAAAACAGAGGTACAAAGCTAGACTTGTGGTCAAGGGGTTTGCAGAGGAGAAAGGTATTTATTTTGATGAAATATTTTCTCATGTTGTTAAGATGACTTCATTCAGAACTATTTTAAGTCTTGTAGCAACGGAAGATTTGCATCTTGAACCGTTAGATGTAAAGACAACATTTCTCCATGGAGATTTGGCAGAAAAAATCTATATGCAGCAACTAGAAGGATATGAGGTCAAAGGGAAGGAAAAACTAGAGTGCAAGCTAAAGAAGAGCTTGTATGTCTTAAAACAAGCTCCAAGGCAGTGGTATCTAAATTTTGACAAGATTATGTAATATTCCAAATCAGGAAAATGCTACAACAATGAGAATATCTCAAGATATTCTAAAGTTGGAGCTGCAACAATATGAAAACACAACAATGGAGTAGAAGTAACACTCAACTCATAAAAATGTGAGAGAAATCCATAGCCATCTCATTAAATAATAGCAGCAACAAATGAATACAAGATCTTGAGGAAAAAGGTTACTCAAGATAGGCAATGCTCAGCCTCAAGAAACAAGTACAAGAAACATGATAAAACCACTGCTACACATGTATGCTCAAGCTATGACAGCACAGTTTTATAGAGAAATTGCATGCTACATATGTAAAATACATGGATGTGCAATTATATGGCGCAATACAACATTGGGAGTGAAGATCTCGGCTCCCAAAGGCTACATCATGTCAATCCTGGAAGGATTGGCTATAAAATACAAAATTAGCAGAATGTCGGAGTTGCTGGGTAGCAGTTGCAACTTAGAAATAGAACTGGATGGAGATGGCTGTAGATGATGCCCAAATTGAATATGCCTCCTCCAATGGATATTTAGAGTGAAAGGCTGATCCCCTCACCAAAGATCTTGCCCTCCAAACATCTGCAAGAGCCCCACTGCAAATGCTCCACTCAAAATAATGCAGTCACTAGATGGAACTGCGTTGTAGGGCTAGGGAATGAGTTGGCCTTGATGCCAAATTCTGAAATAAGCTCCGGAATGCCACCAATTTGATCTCCCAAAGGGAAGAGAGACTCCTCCTCTGAAAAATAGCTGATGGAGGTGGTGTAGTGAACCCTCACTGCAACACCCAGCAACACAGTGTTATTCTGTTGCAGAAATAACGCCGTCTTGATGGAGGATGCTTGGCCTCAAGCCTAGATGTGAGGAAAATCAGTGCAATCCCTCAAGAGGCCTCTCAAGAAGGAGAAGGAATCCTAAACAAGAATTCCTCCCAGCAACTCTTGCTAAACAGCAAAGAATGCACAATTGTCTCAATAGACAATGAGATGAATAATACAAGCATGAGAAACAATGGTTGCCTTGCCCTCCTTTTAAACAAGTGAAAGCCCCTCTCCATGGGTCCCACTCTTCTTAGGGTTTCCTCCACCAAATAACCCTCTTCCCATTCATACTGCACTGCTTCTCTAAGTGTGCTCCACCTCTTGGCCCAGCACTATGGACTTGGTCAAACTTGACCTTGTCCACTTGCAAATAACCCTGTTCACACATGAGGGTGTGAAAACCAGCTCCAATGATGATCCCCTTTCATACTATGAGGGATTTTATTGAGATTTTCGTTATGCATGGGTCTCCTTACCCATTTATTCTCCTCCTTGGTGAAATCAGTGAAAATTAATATTCCAAATTATTGTCGGAAAATTTTGGAATATTACAGTCCTCCCCTCCCAAATGTTGCTTGTCCTCAAGCAACTGCAAGGACAAAACTGAAAAGCCTCCTCTCAAGGCATGGAGTCTATAATGTGTTGAGGAACATCTTCCTTGTGGATCCTCCATCCCCCAAGCAATTATCCATACAAAATGAGTTACCTTCCAACTAGGCAACTCCTGGAAACTGTCCTCCACCTTTGGCTCTGGCAAAGTAGGGGGGATGAAAATCTGCTCATGGTAGACAATGTAGCCTACCCCACGGTGTCCATCTCTCCACTCATGATAAGTGTAGAGAGAGTGCTGATCCTGGGCTGCAAAATACTTTCCCTCAAGTGGCAAGATGAAGACTAGATCTCCAAGGATCTCTCCTCCAACGCTGGAAATCATGCTGGCCCAAGTATCCCCATATATGATGAGTTGGATCTCATCATCATATGGCATCTCCTCCATCATATGGCTCACCTTACAAAGTGACAAATGTGTTGTTAAGGTAACCATATCATGTCCCATGTTCCCCTTAGAACATGTAGTGCAAAAAATGTGAGGAATTCCTCCCTCAAAGGACACATTCACCCAATGTGTCTCTCTTCCAATCATGCTCCCAAGAAAAGCTTTAGCAATATCAACCAAGGGAACCATAAGGAGAATCATGCTGGCTGCCATGTGAAGTAAAGGAGAAGGACAATGGTCCCTCAAATGTAGCCAACACAGTTTGACTCTCAACTGCCATAGAAAATAAAATGATGGGTGGCCCCCCCCACCATTTGCTTGCTGTCCCAATCTCTTCACCAATATGGAGATAGTGAATGATGTCATGTGCAATGTGAGTATGTTCTCCATAAGAAATTCCCTCCCCATATCCACTTAGGGAGTGATCATCCATAATGGCCTTATGTAGACCATCAAATCTAGAAGGAAGAATAATCCTTCTTTGAGCAAATCCCTGCACATATATGGTTAAGAGATGCATATATATAGACAAATCACTTGCAAATCAACAATACTCTCACCATATGTTCTGCTCATAAAAATGGAGTGGCTCATAGATGAGTCTCCCCTCATCCTCAAAGGGAAAAGAGTTGACTGTGCTAACTCCTCCATCTCCTCATGATCCATGGAGTGCCTCCTCAAGTTCTCCAAGTGGTCCCTCCCACAAGAAGAAAAGAAATGTAATGTGGCATTCATGGTCAGCCCATGGTTCCTCCTGAAATGTACAACATGTATAGTAGGGAGAATCATGCTCCCAGTGGGCATTTTTAGTCTTAAGCCCACTCTCCAATCAAAGCTCCCCATGAATATAAACATATCAGCAATACATGGAAGCAAAGTACAATAAGAACAAGTTGCCAAATGACAACCGGAAAGTGGATCAAGGTCCCACACAAGGAACCAGCGCAGTGCATCCCTTTCCTGCAACAAATCAAACAAAAACAAGTGTTCTTCCAACCACTTGTTTGCTGCCACAATCATTTTACAAGATAGAAATATGAAAGTACAATTTGGTGCCAATGGTGCACACCAAGAATCATGTGGCTTCCCCCACAAACCACCAATGAGATAGCCAATCTCAATGCTACAAATGGCTTCAAGTACATCATTATACAATATGCAAGAAGGAATAGTCCTCCTTGGTACAATATGCTGTTCATAAATAGACAAGAAGTACAAAAAATAAGGTGAAATTGTACATTCCCCATCATGTACTCGAAGACTTGAGCTGAAATGGCTCAACCGACAATGCTCCCTTACTCCCAATGAATAGGAAGGTGGTTGTGACATCCTTTTCATCATCATCCGAGCTCTGCATCTCTCCATATGCTGAAATATGTCTTGCTGAATTCCCTCCCAAATGAAATCCTCTGCCAAGGCAAGATATGCATCACAATGCATGGAAAAGAAGTCCTCATGTGCTGCATGGAACAGCTTCTCCTTGAGACTAGAACCTCTAGTCAACAAGATTCTGCCATGTGAATAGATGACCATATCATCTACCATGTATCTGTCATCTCTCTCTGGGTCATCGAGAATCATGCATGCACCAAGATCCTTGGAGTACTCTACTAAAAGCTGAGATCTCCAGTAAGGATCAATCCTCCTAAGAGACAGCGCTAGTGATCTGGCATGTGAGGCTCTCCTCCTACTGTTGTCTACTAATTTGACATTCCTCATGCCAAATTTCTCCTCCAAACTCTTCAACTCTCCAAAATCCAAGTGCAGTGAATCTAAAGACAAGATATCTTTCATCAATGATAGATCTGGTGGCCCCCCTGGTGGAATGCCTCTAGGCAGTGAGACATTAATGTCAAGAGTGCATTGTATATACGGTTGGGCAACCTTCCCCTTGCTCTCACAGTGCAATATATTCTGCCTCCTCTTTTCACTAGCTCTCTGAAATAAAGAAGGGTGTGTGCCTCTCATCACATGATGTTGTTCTTCCTCCATTCCTCCTTCTTTTGACTGCAATGCTACACAATCAAGTTGCTCACTGATTGTGCTTAGACCTCCATGTATGAGATCCTGGGGACTTCCTTGAAAATATGCAAGAACCCCTCTAGTTGGAGCAAGATCTCCTCCTTCCTCTGCATGAGGTGCTAGATCAACTCTAGAAATGACAACGTTGTTACCCTTAGCCTCCTCAACATGAGTGGGTAACCCTCCAATGATTGGATCCTCTTTTGGAAAAGGGATCTCTTTGCCTCCTTGTGCCAAAATACAAGATGAAGGTCTTGCCTCCAAAAAATTATCATGCAATATGTCAACCTCCTTCATATTTCTCTAAAGTGATTTTGAATCTATGGTATCCTCCATCACATGCAAGGGTTTTTTTTGTTTAGGTGAGTTTGCTTCCTGTACATGTGTTTCAGAATTATTCCTACCAAATCTTTCCATCAAAGTTCTAATAAACATAGCATAGGAAGAGGTATTTTCATTTTTCAAAGTGAATGACTCAAATAACCATCATGCATAGACCTTACCTCCAAAGTGCAGCGCTGCTATTTTGATGGCTTCATCTTCGGAAATCTGATGTTGTTGCAGAAAGGTGTCTAGCTCTTCTACCCAAGCCCTAGCTGAACATGTAGGGGAACCATCAAAGATAGACAGAATAAATCTATCCATATTATGTTGCTTGCTCCTCCTCACCATGATCTTGCAAAACTCTGGAAAATTAATATGATCTCTAAACATCTGAGTTTGAGATTCATACTCATGCAAGAAACCACTAAGAGTTCCTTTCTCCAGCATTCCTCCTTCTTCTTTTCCTCTTATGGAAAAGCTGGACATATGAATATGTTGTGCATCATAGGGTGTGGCTGCATGCTCACAATCTTGATAATAAATTCTAGATTTTGACTCAGTTTCAAACCCTCTTGGAGATCCTGTACATATCTCCCACCTTATCTTCTCAAATTATTCATGAATGCTCTATATAGATCTTGGAAGAAGCTTTGTAAGCTTATCTTCCCTTTTCTCTCCACATAGTGGAGTCTTCATCTTCTTTCTCCTTGATAGCATGATGGCTGAGATCCACCGGCTGAGCCAGAGATCATGCTCTGATACCACTGTAATATTCCAAATTAGGAAAATGCTACAATAATAAGAATATCTCAAGATATTCTAAAGTTGGAGCTGCAGCAATATGAAAACACAACAATGGAGCAGCAGTAACACTCAACTCATAAAAATGTGAGAGAAATCCAAAGCCATCTCATTAAATAATAGAAGCAACAAATGAATACAAGATCTTGAGGAAAAATTTTACTCAATATAGGAAATGCTCAGCCTCAAGAAACAAGTACAAGAAACATGATAAAACCACTGTTACACATGTATGTTCAAGCTATGAAAGCGTAGTTTTATAGAGAAACTGCATGCTACATATGTCAAATACATGGATGTACAATTATATGTCCCAATACAACATTGGGAGTGAAGATATCAGCTCCCAAAGGCTACATCATGTCAATCCTGGAAGGATTGGCTATAAAATACAAAATCAACAAAATGCCAGAGTTGTTAGGTAGCAGCTACAAATCAGAAATAGAACTAGATGGAGATGGCTGTAGATGATGCCCAAACTGAATATGCCTCCTCCAATGGATCTTTATAGTGAAAGGCTGATCCTCTCACTAAATATCTTGCCCTCCAAACATTTGCAAGAGCCCCACTGCAAATGCTTCACTTAAAATAACGCAGTCACTGGATGGAACTGTGGTGTAGGGGAAAGGAAATAGGTTGGACTGCCACCAAGATATGAAATAGGTGCTGAAACCTTCCTCACTAGCTTCCCAAAGGAATGGAGACTCCCTCCTCTGAAAATCAGCTGTTGAGGTCCTCCACAGCAACACCCTACAACACAGAATTATGCTGCTACAACAATAACGCTGTCCTAGAGGAGGATGCTTTTGCCTTGAGCTAAGAAATGTGGAGAATGAATAAAAATCCCTCAAGAGGCCTCTCAAGAAGGATAAGGAATCCTAAACAGGAATTCCCCCAGCAACTCTTGCTAAATAGCATAGAATGCACAATGTCTGAATAGACAATGAGACAAATAATACCAGCATGAGAAACAATGGCTGCCTTGCCCTCCTTTTAAACAAGTGAAATCCCCTCTCCATGGGTCCCACTCTTCTTAGGGTTTCCTCCACCAAATAACCCTCTTCCCATTCATACTGCGTTTTTTCTCTAAGTGTGCTCCACCTCTTGACCCAGCGCTGTTGACTTGGTCAAACTTGACCTTGTCCATTTGCAAATAACCCTATTCACACATGAGGGTGTGAAAACCAACTCCAATGATGATCTCCTTTCATACTATGAGGGATTTTATTGAGATTTTCATTATGCATGGGTCTCCATACCCATATATTCTCCACCTAGGTGAAATTAACAAAAATTAATATTCCAAATTATTGTAGGAAAATTTTGGAATATTATAGTTTATGTCTGAACAAGGTTATACTAGACGTCACTCTGATCATTGTGTTTATCTAAAAAAAAAAAATGATGGAAACTATATTATATTGTTATTATATGTAGATGACATGCTTGTTGCAGGTTCTAACATGCAAGAAATAAATGTGCTCAAAAGAAAATTGGAAAATTCATTTGCAATGAAGGATTTGGGAGCTGCAAAACAAATCCTTGGTATGAGAATAACTAGAGACAGGAAAAATCGCAAATTAACACTATCTCATAATGAGTACATACAAAAGGTGTTGAAAAGATTTAATATGCAGAATGCAAAACCAGTTAGTACACCTTTTGCTAGCCATTTCAAACTTAGTAAGGAGATGTGCCCCAAGACCCAAGAATAAATGGACTATATGTCTAAAGTTCCACATGCATCAACAATTGGAAGCTTAATGTATGCAATGGTCTATAAAAGGCTCGATATTGTAGATGCTATGGGAGTTGTAAGCGGGTAAGCGGTACATGAACAATCTGAACAATCCAGAAAAGAACATTGATGGCAAAGGAAATGGATTCTCAGATATTTGAGAGGTACCACAAATCAAGCATTATGCTTTGGTGGTTCAAACATTTCTCTACAGGGATATGTTGATGCAAATATGACAGGTGACAGAGATAAAAGGAGGAGCACTAAAGGGTATGTATTTATTGTAGGTGGAATAGTTGTTAGTTGGGTTTCAAAAATCCAAAGTGTTGTTGCACTTTCAACAACAGAAGCAGTGTATGTTGTTGTTACAAAGGCTACTAAGGAAATTATTTGGTTACAAAGGTTTATGGATGAATTGGGTAAGAAGTATGATATGGAACGTTACAAAAGTGATATCCAAAGTGCCATTTAGCTTGCAAAGAAATTAGCGATTCATTCCAGGACTAATTACATACATCTCAAGTACCATTTCATACAGTCAGTGTCGGAAGATGGATAATTGAAGCTGGAAAAGATACACACTAGCCAGAATCCTATAGATATGCTAACAAAAGTGGTAACCAGGGAGAAACTCAGAATATGCTCAGTTTCAATTGGTCTTCAAGTATGATGATGAAGATGAGAAACATCCAAGTCCAAAGTGGAATCATTGTCCAGCAAATGAAGCAGCGGTGGAGTCGCTACAATCGGTCTCCAAATGGGAGATTGTTGGCTATGGAGCCTGATTATCTTGTTTATTTTGTATCACAACATTGGACACCTGTACCTTAATGGGGAGGAAATGCTGCCCATAATTAAACGCTTCCTGGGGGGTCCAAGGGGGGGGTGGCTTCAACTTTATGGAGCCCCCCCCTGGCGGGGGGTTTCGGGCGCAACGCCCCCGAAGCTAAAAATAAATGTAAAATTTCCTTGTAAAAGTATATTAATTTCTAATCAATCTAGGCCGTTCATTAGGGGGATGATGTGACAGTATAATTTATGTTTATTTTAGGGTTTTTTGCCCTAGAAGGCAACCCCTCACTTATATGAGGGTATTGTATTGCGGCTGTGTATTGTATATATTTTTTTCTCATGGCAAGAAATAGATAGGGAGACTGTGAGAGAGAACAAAGGATATTACAGTGGATCTGCTATAGGTTGTGTCTCTTCATTTTGTCATGCTTTAAAAGGAATCACCGCTCTCGTGCTTGCAATACGTACCAAATCGGGTGAACCACGTATATATGTGTTCCCTCTCGGTTTTATGTTTTTTGTGATTGTGTTTTCCGCATATTTTATGTGTTGGATTGCTCCTCGTAATATATAATTTCCTAACACTTGCACGTAGCCATGGTCTATTTACCGGGTAAACTCACGGAAAGAAGGACTCTGGTTCGAGGAGAGCAATGACAAAAGATGGTAAATTTATGGTCGAGAAATTTAACGGCCAAAACTTCCCATTGTGGAAGATGCAGATGGAAGATTATCTATATCAGAAAGATCTGTACCTACCATTGAGCAGAAAAACAAAGAAGCCGGCGGCCATGACAGACGCGGAATGGAACATTCTCGATAGAAAGGCACTCGGAACAATACGGTTGTGTCTTGCGGCGTCAGTCGCCTTCAATATTTCGAAGGAAACAACAACAGAGGGTTTGATGCAGACGTTGGCGAAACTATATGAAAAACCCTTGGCCTCAAACAAGGTATTTCTTATGAAACGATTATTTAATATGAAGATGTCGGAAGGTGGATCTGTTGCAGACCATTTAAATGATTTTAATACAATTACTAGTCAGTTAAGTTCTGTAGGGGTAAAATTTGATGATGAAGTTAGGGCTCTTTTATTTCTGTGCTCATTGCCAGAAAGCTGGAATGGTTTAGTTATGGCCACTAGTAACTCTGTCTCTGGATCTAGTACTTTAAAATTTGATGATGTTGTCGCTGCTATCCTTAGAGAGGAAATGTGACGGAAAAGCTCCGGTGAGACATCGGGTAATTATTTGAGTGCAGAGTATAAGGGAAGAAAAATGGAAAGAGGAAAGAGCTTAGGATATCGCAGTAAATCAAGGAAAGGCAGATCCAAGTCCAGATCGGGGATAGTGTGTTGGAAATGTGGAAAGAAAGGACACCTGAAGAAAGACTGTAGATCTTAGAAGGGAAAAGAAGGAGACACGCAACAAGAAAATAATCATGAACCAAATGTGACAAGTGATGTGTTACAAGATGCTTTGATTCTTTCTTTCAAAAATGTTACTAATTCCTGGGTGGTAGATTCAGGGGCCTCATTCCATGCCACACCTGATAAGAAATATTTTCATGACTATGTTCAAGGAGATTTTGGACAAGTTCGTTTGGGTGATGATAAACCCTATAAAATTATTGGAATGGGTAAATTTCTTGTAAAACAACAGAATGGAAACCAATGGCTATTAAAGGAGGTAGGGCAGGTTCCAGATCTGAAAAAAAAATCTGATTTCAACAGGGTAGTTAGGCAGTGAAGGTTTTGTGACAACTTTCACATATAAAACTTGGAAGGCGACCAAAGAAGCCCTGGTAATATCAAAAGGCGAAAAGGTTGGTACATTGTATTTATGCAATTGTATTTCTAACTCTGTTAATGCTTTAAATTCCAAAGGACTAGATGCAGTATTATGGCATCATAGGCTCGGACACATGAGTGAGAAGGGGATGAATATTCTTCACTCAAGAAATTTGTTGTTGGGTTTGAAGAATGTTGATTTGGATTTATGTGAGAATTGTATTTATGGAAAACAGAAGAGAGTCAGATTTCTCAGAGTTGGGAAAGAAAATAAGAGTGAAAAATTAGATCTTGTGCATACAGATGTATGGGGACATGCTTAGGTATCATCTCTCAGTGGCTCTCGTTATTATGTTACTGTTATTGATGATGCAACTAGAAAAACTTGGATTTATTGTATTCAGAATAAATCTGATGTATTTGATACTTTCATGAAATGGAAAGCTTTGGTTGAGATTGAGACAAGAAAGAATTTGAAGTGTCTTAGATCAGACAATGGAGGTGAATATTGCAGCAAAGATTTTGATAGCTACTATTCAGAGCATGGAATTCGCAAAGAGAAGACAGTTCCAAGAACACCACAAGAAAATGGTGTGTCAGAAAGGATGAAAGGAACAATCATGGAGCGTGTAAGGTGCATGAGATTGCATGTAGGATTGCTTTTAAAATTTTGGGCAGATGCTGTAGATACTTATGTTTATCTAATAAAAAAATGGCCTTCAAGTTCATTGAATGGTGGTATTCCAAAGGAAGCATGGATAGTTAAAAAGGTAAACTACTCTTTTTAACGCCTTTTTTGGCTGTGAGGCCTTTGTCCATATTAATAAACAAAACAGAACAAATCTTGAGGAAAAATGAAATAAATGTACCTTTATTGGATATGGTGTTAATGATTTTGGTTATTGTTTATATGATTATGAAAATCACAAAATCATTAGGAGCAGAGATGTAATATTCAATGAAAAGGTCTTGTATAAGAATTAGTTGCAGAAAAAGAAACAGGAAAAAGAAAACAAAGAATACACAGTTCTTTATGAGATCACATAAAAAGTAAAGGTGCCTGGAAATAATAATATTCAACAACCACAACAACAGCAACAACCATAATAGCAACAGGCACCTCAAACACCTGAAAGTGGTGTCAGAAGATCTACTGGGATAAGTAGACCCCCTGAACGATACTCTCCTTCATTATATTATTTATTGTTGACTGATTCTCCTGAACCCAAATGTTATGAAGAAGCAATGCAGGTTGCAACCAGGAAGAAGTGGGAGCTAGACATGGAAGAAGAGATGGACTCTTTAATACATAACCAGACTTGTGCCTTCATCAGGTTTTCTGCAGGTAAAACAACATTGCAAAATAAATGGGTTTACAGGCTGAAGGAAGAAGATGGAGGAAAACAGAGGTACAAAGCTAGACTTGTGGTCAAGGAGTTGGCACAGAAGAAAGGTATTGATTTTGATGAAATATTTTCTCTAGTTTTTAAGATGACTTCAATCATAACTATTTTAAGTCTTGTAGCAGCAAAATATTTGCATCTTGAATAGTTAGATGTAAAGACAACATTTCACCATGGAGATTTGGAGGAAGAGATCTATATGCAGCAACCAGAAGGGTATAAGGTCAAAGGGAAGGAAAAACTAGTGTGCAGGCTAAAGAAGAGCTTGTATGGCTTAAAACGGGCTCCAAGGAAGTGGTATCTAAAATTTGACAAGTTTATTTCTGAACGAGTTTATACTAGATGTCACTCTGATTATTATGTTTATCTAAAAAAGCAAAATGATGGAAGCTACAATATATCGTTATTGTATGTAGATGACATGCTTGATGCAGGGTCTAACATGCAGGAAATAAATGTGCTCAAAATAAAATTGGCAAATTCATTTGTAATGAAGGATTTGGGAGCTGCAAAAAAAATCCTTGGTATGAGAATAACTAGAGATAGGAAAAATCGCAAATTAACCTTTTCTCAGAATGAGTACATAATGTTTGGATCCTGTGATTTGGCTGATTGGAAAACCAAATGAAAAGGCAACATATAAACCAGTCTTTCGAGCTCTAGGATCTAGCCCTCCTAGTCTTAGAGAGGGATCTCTCAATATGTTTGCAAATATATGACTTGTTTGCTTGAAAAAGGTTGATTTTAGGCTAGTTATTAAGCATGAGTTTGTTTGATTGTTTTGGGGGACATGATGATCTTGGCAGCATAGATAGAAAAGGGAAATCTCTAATTCATTGGGCAATGGAGTCAAGTAGAAGTTTGTAACAAGTTTGTAGATGAATTAGGGATATCAAAGGGAAAATCTAACTTGGTTGTTGGATCTACAAAGTTTTCAGTTGAAATGAAATGAACACCAATATTTTAGAATGAAAAGTAGAACTAAAGGAAATTAAGAATCCTTAATTATATGTACTCTTAAACAAATGGACTTAAAGCATCATTTGAACATGAAGAAGTATTTTATAGACAGGGCTAACCATGAATTCTACAAATCACACTTCAGCAAATAACAATTTCAATACAAACTTTCAAAATGAAATCTAAGAGTCGAGGAACGCTCTATTTCATCAAAGATTTCACTCTCAAGGATAAGAAAACATTTAAGATTCACAAATAACTGCATTCATAGAAGAGGGAACTCCTAAACATCTGTGATTACAGCTATAAATACCTTCAAAAAAATTATTTGAGCAAGTACAAAGGGTATGATCAAAACATACCTCTTTGGCAGACTTTGGACAATGGTACTTTAAAGGGAGATTTCAAAAATAGTTTTCAAAGTGTTGAAAAGAAGCAGGGAAAACCATAAATCATCTTGAGGCCAATTTTATTGAACTATTTAGGAAATAAATGAGCATAAGGGTTGAAACATTAGTCAAACTACTTAATAAAACCTTCAGTACATGAAAACATAAAGACAGTGAAGAGTAAACAGGTCTAAGGTGCTTCTAAGAGAAATTTCTTAGCCTAAAACTTTTACTCTAATGTAAGTAAGAAATGATGAAAATAGAATGGAAAACAGGAAAAACATAAACAGATTAGAATAGTTCACCAACAGCCAAGCTTACGGATCCAATGACAGAGCTTTCTCTATCAACAAACAGGTCAAAACTTCCGCAGGTTCCAGTACATCAATTTCTTTTCAATCTCAACAGAACTATATATTACTTCAAAGAGTTATCAAATGCCCCCTATACAATGAGTTTGAATGCAGTATTTATGTTGCAAATGAGGAGGTGGAAACATCTAGGGTTCAAAATTTCATTAATGACATAGTAAATGCACTCCTATCCTTAAAATACCATGCAAGGCATAAGGTAGGAATGTCTCTCAACTACTTCCCCGTGTAATAAATTTATCTTTACTTCCTTAGAATGAAACAACTGAAAAGATTGACTTTGAGGCCTTTTTGTGTCTTTACAATAACTGTCTGATAGTTTATAATATCTTCTTTAGTGTAATAATTGTCTATTTGTCTTTTGAGGTATAAATTAAGTGAAAGGTGTCACTTTTGACTTATCAAGTGAATAATTTCTCCTTTGATGTACCAGAGGCTATCTTTAAGCCTAATCTGCCTTTATTTCATCATTAAACTATGTTTTTAAGGCCTTTTAGCCTTGATCTGCTTAATTAAACCTTTTTAAATCTTATGTCTGTCTCTTTATACCTTGATACTCTATTTTAGCTCTGATTTTGTGTTTTTAAGGCTGATCATGCCTTCTTCATTCTTCGTCGGTATTCAATTGTCCTTTTTCCTGACTGTATCCACCTGCAAACTGTGTATTTAACCTTAAAAATTGCGGGATTGAAACTTTCTAATCTTCGGTCTTTTTAATCTTCATCTTTAACCTTTAATCTCCATTGTCTTCCTTTTGTTTTCTTTATCAGTGTGCAAATGGATTTTGGTGCATTGGAGGGTCGATGGTATAACCAGTGCTTACAAAACACCGATATAGCCATGCAATCAACCCTGGAAATTCCTCTTCTTCGTGATTTGGCTTATGTTCAGACCAAAAAGGTTGTCATCTTCTGGCCCTGTCCCTTTATGGACTGTGGGAGGATTTTCGGCCCTTAAAATCGCCATAGAACCTGCAAAAAACACAAAATATGTTATTAAATCCTACGCGAGGGCTTAAAACTGATTTACAGAGGTTAATGGAGTGGAAGAGGAGCAGTGAGGAAGAAATGAATGCACAGAAGGGCTTTCCATGGAAAAAACCGCAAAAAATGGGGTTTAAAATGACTTTGGCGTGAAAATGGGTGAAGTAGTTTTGAAAAACCACCAGTGGTTTTCGCGTGAAAAATAGGTGGTAAGTGGTTTATTATAAAACAAACATGAGCAAATCATTTTGCGACATGCATCCTTTACGAAACTATTGGTTTGACGTGATTTGGGTGGTTTAAACTCCGGACAGAAAAATCATGCGATATCACATATGAGCCATCAGATGGGAAGGGGCAGATCCGATGGTGCGAAGAGGAGAGAAATGGAAAGGTGCACAGGCAGGAGTGTTAGTGGGAGACAGGTGGCAGCAGGAGATTGGTTGGACATTTGAATAGTGGGTGGTAGGCCCTGGCGAAGTTGGGACGTCGGGTTTGATCGGCTCCGTTGGATCATATAGATCAACGGTGAGATTTGATGCAGAGGGTGGATGGATAAACATCGCTCGGGCGAACGGAGGGTGAAAGGGGAACAATGGTGTCCATCAGATCAAGGCTTGAGGCCTTGATATACGGCTGATATTTTTCGAGGATTCAGCAAGCAGGGTAGGAGAAAAAACAAAGAAAAGTGTATTTTTACAAAGGGAGTGAGGGTAAAATAAAGGTAAGGGAAAGGGCTTAAGGGAAAGCACCGGGAATTGGTCCTGTGGGTGGAGCAGAGGACTGGGGGAAAAATAGAAGGGGCTAGGGACTTAGCAAGGAGAAGGTGCGGTCCCGTGAGTGAGGTTATATGGAGAAAGGGGTCAAGCTCAAGCCCAAACGAGCTTAAATGCCAAATTTTATAAAAGGGAGGAAAAGGCTAAAACAAGGTGGGGGAGAAAGTTTAAGCGCTTGGTTCAGGCGCTCGAACATATGGAGGAAAGGGGCTAAAGATTTTAAGCCCTCGGGGGCTTAAACCCTTATTTGTAAAAGAATTCTTTTTAGGCCAAAAATGGGTTTTTAAGCCAAATTAGAAGTTCTGATAGGTGAAAATGGGTGTTTTAAACCAAAAAAAAGTGAGTTTAATGGTTTAAAAAAGGTTTTCGAACCATATGAAGGAGTTATGATGGTTTGGAGGGTTTATTCAGAGGAAATGATGAGTTAATAGAGGGAAAATAAGCTATTTTTAAGAAGAAAATGGACTAATAAAACAAGGATAAAATAGCCTGAAATGAGTTTTCTTCTTTGAAACAGCAGAATAACCTTTTAGGAGACATGGATGAAGATTTTGGTGAATTGATAGACTCAGAATGATGAAGGCAGTGAGATTTCTAGAACTCATAATGTTTCTTTGAAATATTATTTCTAGAAATTTAGGATTGGCAATTTAGTCATCTTTGGATATCATCAAAATTATGGATGACTAATAGGGCTCCACTTGGGGAGGACAGATGTCCTTTTAGGTGTCCAGAACCTTAGAAATTTTTGAGTTTCAGCAGACCAGTGCCTCATCCATTGGGAAGATTTCTTCTTTTCTTGTTGGTTTTTCTCTGAAAATGACAACTTTTATCAATCTGCAACATGTGACTTCTTCAAAACATCATCTCTACCTACCCAATATTACTTTGTCCTAGCATTTTTTCTTCCTTTTTTGAGTGCATTTGAACTAGCAAACTCTTTGACATTTTATTTTTGAAAACATAAACAAACTATCTAATCCTATTCCTTATTTCTTCCAAGAGTCCAGATTAAACTGTTGAACTCTTTATTTTATACCTAAGCTATTATCTGTCAAGATTAAGATTTTAGCCATATTTTATTCTCTATTTCTAAAACAGGAAATTTAAACATAGTCAAATCAGGATTAGATTGTCTGATATGCTATGGTGTCTATGGTTGTATGTACAAGCTGCACATAGATTTTATTTGCAGAAAAATGAAACAAAATGGTGAAGGCTTAAGATTTGAAAATTATAAACATCCTTCTAGTCTTTTTCTAGCTCTGGTTTTGATCTATTTAGAACTTATTCTTTTTCTATTCTTCATTTGTTCAGATTTTAAGCATGTTTGAACCAGTTCTTTTTTCTTCTCTTTGGCTCAGATTTTGTTCTGTTTAGAGCCATTTATTTCTATCCTAATCTATTCTACTAATAAGCCAATTCTGAAAAAATCTTATCAATCTGTGCTTCTACTAACTTATCAACATAAATTTAAAGAATGTTCAGCCATGATTAGGCTAGATGACTGAACAATATATCATTTTTTCTTTGAATCAGCAGTGGCACTTAGATTTTCTCACTTTCAGAACATTTTCTTTATTTTGGGTATGGGGCTGTACCTTTTTTGAATTTGCCCTCTTTTCTTTTTCTTTTGTTTTTGAACTTCTCTTCTTTTTTCAAATTGAAACATCAATGTTATACAGAGTGGAAAAGATAAAAACTTTGAAATCTAGGACTTTTGGCAAAAATAGTGCTTGAGCATCCTGCCATTGACAGGACCTCCCAGTAAATATTCTCCATTCAGCTCTTGTAGAAAGAATGCATTATGACCCATGATGGAATGAATAATGTAGGGACCTTTCCACAGATTTTCAAACTTACCATGTTTTCCCTTTTCTTCCCTTATAGAATCCAACTTTAGAACTACATTTCCAACTTGAAAATCATTTTCTTTAGTCCTTGTGTCAAATAACTTCCTGATGCTTTCTTGGACTGTTTGTGTTTTGTTGTACACTTCCTCTCTGGTCTGACGTAAATGAATGGTTTGATTTATCCTTCTCTGCATATCATTTTCCTCAGATTGTACTTCTTGGAGGAGTTTCATGACTGGAACTCCTAAAGAAGTTGGGAAGACTGCATCCATGCCATAAACCAGCTGATAGGGGGACATATTTATTGAATTTTTGGTGGTTAATCTATCAGCCCATAAAGCATGAACAAGCTTACTATGCCATGATTTCTGATACTTCTCCAACAGTTTTTTGATAATATTGAGAAGGCTATTTTCGGAGGATTAAGCTAATCCATTCCTTGAGGATAGTAGGCAGTGGAATGACCCAAGGTAATATGATATTTATGGCAGAAGTCAACCATTTTCTTAGATTTGAAGGTAGCAGCAATCTGTGACAATATTTCTTAGACAACCAAATCTGGATAGTATGTTGGTTTCAAGGAACCTGATAATGAGAGAGTCAGTAGCATTCCTAGAGGGCATGGCTTCAATCCACTTCGTAAAATAATCAGTGGTAGTGAGGATCCACTTATGTTGGGCGAATGAAGATGGGTGAATTTCCCCAATGAAGTCCAAGCCCCATTGTTGAAAGGGAGCCTCAACACTGATGGGATGTAAAAGTAAAGGTAGGAGTTTTCTCTTGCCATAAAAAATTTGACACTTATGGCAAGTCATGACAAGTTTCTGAGTATCTGGGAAAAGGGTGGGCCAATAATAACCAGATTTGAGGATTTTATTTGCTATAGTATTCCAGTACATATGTCCTCCACATTCTCCCTCATTCAACTCATGCATGATTTTTCCTGCATCAACCTCAAGTAGACATTTAAGAAATATTTCAACAACATCTGTCCAATATAAAACCCCATCTAATATGCAATAATTTAAAGCCTTCTGTTTCAAAAATCTAGCTTTAGTTTTAGACAAAGAAGGAGGGGCACTCAGATAAAGCAGCACATATATGATGTCAGCATACCAAGGTGAATTCACAAATTTTTCTTCAATAAATGGAGCTATGAATTCCTCTGTTTCTTCTAAGACATCAACCATATTTATATCAAGTGCTTGGAAGTTTGACTCAGCCATGAGTTTAGCTAATCCCTGCCCTTTGATTAGTTTGGTAGGTCTGATTTCTAAGTCATATTCTAAAATAACAAAAATCCATTTTCCCCTTTTACCATCAGGGTCTTGACTTAGGATATCCTTGACAACAGTATGTGGGACAAAAGCAATGATGTGAGAATGGAGGATATAAACTCTAAAGTCTTTCAATGCTTTTACCAAGGTTAAGGCTTGTTTCTCTATGATGTTATACTTGAGTGGAGCATCTCTTAAAGCCATACTAAAAAAGGATATTGGTTTTTCATGCCCCATGTCATTCTTTTGTAGTAATACAACAACTATTGTATGTTTAGATGCAAAAGAAAAGATATAAAAATCCTTGGTGAAATCAGGACTAATAAGAACTTGTGTTTGAGTAAGAGCTTGTTTCAATAGTTCAAATGAATTGTATTGTCCATTTCACACCTACCTCTTTCTTTAGCATGTTTGTGATATTTCTTAATAGCTCAGCAAGGTTGGGGATGAATCTCCTTAAAAAATTTATCTTCCAAATGAAAAATTGTAATTCTTTAAAGTTTCTAGGATGGCTGATTTTCAAAATGCCATCAATCCTTTTAGGGTCTACTTTGATTCCCTCTTCAGAAATTATGTGGCCAAGAAGCTTTCCCTCTTGGAGACCAAAGAGTGTATTTTTGGGATTCAAAGATAAGCCATATTTCTTACATTTCTCAAAAACTTTTCTTAAATGAATCAAGTGTTCTTCCTCAGTTTTAGAGAAAACAATAATGTCATCAAGGTAAATGATTATAAAATAGCCTATGTCTTCTGAAAAGGATATGTCCATGGCCCTTTGTGAGGTGTCCCTTGCATTCATTAAGCCAAATGGCATTTTGACATACATGAATGTACCCCAAGGTGTAGTAAAAGAAGTTTTATGTTGGTCACTTGGGAGTACTAAAACCTGATTGTAACCTAAGAACCCGTCCAACATTGAAATTATTTTACACCCAACCACCCTTTGAAGTATATGATCCATTTTTGGCAAGGGATAGTTATCTTTAAGGGAGGCTCTATTTATATTTCTGAAATCGATGCACAGTCTAATTTCCCCAGTCTTTTTCCTAACAGATACTAAGTTGGAAACCCATTCTGAATACCTAATGGGAACTATGATCCCAACATCATACATTTTTTTAATCTCTTTCTCAACTAAAGGCAATAAAACAGGGTTTATCCTTCTGAGTTTTTGTTTGAAAGGTTTCTGATTTTCCTTAAGGGGAATTTTGTGTTGAATGATGCTGGTATCATACGATTTTAGATCCTTGTATCCAAATGCAAACACATCTTTAAATTCTTTGAAACGTTCTATGTATTGAAGCTTGATATGAGCTGGGAGAGTGTTGGATAACTTAATCATTTTGGGTTCTTCTAGGCTGCCTATGTTATGTTCCTCTATGTTTGTTTCTGTAGGCTCCATTCTTGGTTCTTTGGCTACATCATTGAAATCAAAAATTTGTTCTAATGGTGTAAGACCTCTTGGAATTGTATCATTTTTACATTGTAAGACTTCTAGGTCTTCCTGGTCTGCATTGTCAACTATTTTTTCTCTAAAAGGATGTTCAAAATGGTTTACATCAGCAGAAAAAGACAGCTCTGTTTCAAGGATCTGTTCTTCATTAAAACAGTCTTCCTCATGGCTTGAAGTGGATGTTGGTATGGCAAAGTCATTCTTTGATTGCAGAAAATCATCTATATGTTTGTCTCCTTCAAACACTTGCCAGTAATCCTCATTGTCAGGTATTGCAGGTCCGTTTTTTACCTTTATATCGTATTGTTCATTTGTTTTTGGTATTTGGCAATTACTAGTAGCAAAGGCAAGTTCATTTGCTAGATGATTTTGAGCTCTTGGGATGAAAATGAGTTCATATTTTTCAAAGGTTTTTAGGAGATCAAGGGCAGCATTTCTATACTCTCTAAGTTTTGGATTTTTGGTTGAGTATTCCCCTTTGATTTGTCTGATAATTAGCTTAGAATCCCCTTGGACTGATATTCTTTTAGCTCCTAAATCTTTGAGTAAGTGTAGGCCAATAAGTAGGGCTTCATATTTAGCAATGTTGTTTGTGCATGGAAAATCCAGCTTATAGGAAAATCCTTGGTTTGTGTTCTGTATCCATACACTAGCCCCTGCACTTTGCTACAAGAGCCATCAAAGTTTATTTTCCAAGATATTTCACTCTCATTTTCATTTTCTTTCTGTTGTTCAAGGCTACTAAAATCTGGACTGTTCTTTTCTTGAGTTAATGGCAGATTTGACTGTTCTGGTAGACCAATTTCTCCCTTGTTTTCCTTTTCTTGTTGGTTGATTTCATATTCATTATATAAGATAAAGGAAACCAAATTTGAATGGATGGAGTAGATAGGAGAATTTTTTGGTCTATCTATGTTGCTCACCATGTATTTCATGTGGGATTCCCTATATAATGTTCTAGTTTGGTTAAATACTGGGATGGTGGCATAAGACATGTCCATTTGAAGGATCCCCTGAAGTTTGGCTCCCCATGATCTAGATAGAAGCATGCCATACTTAGGGGGGATGTCAGCTACTACTATTTCCATTACTAGACTCTTAGCAGGAATTTCTGCCAAGTTGACACGCAAATATTTGATTAGGCCTAAGCATTTGACTCTGCTTGAATCAAAAGAGTAAAGTTCTTTGTATGGTTTACTAATTTCTAAGCCTAGTATTTTCATTACTACTTTGGGCATAAGATTGTGTGAAGCACCTGAGTCTAGCATGGCATTATGCAAGATCTTGTCATGTATATTCAGGATGACATAGAAGGGAGGGACAACCCCTTCTTGGTATTTTCGTTCAACTTCAGGACCAAAAAATAACTCAGGTTTATCATCTATCAAGTTTAAAGTATCAATGTCACTGCCTATATTCAAAGCTTTCAAAACTTGGTTTTTATATACATCCTGAGTTACTAGTTCAGCTAAGGGTATGGTGATTTTAATCTTGGAAATTTCCCCTTAAAGGCTGAAAGGAACTATTGTTCTTGACATATTTACATCTGTTTTGTCATTTACAACTCTTTCAGCAATTCTGATTTGCAGATTTTTATTTGGACTACTATTTGGAACAGATTTGTTAAGGCCACTAGCAGAAGTACTAGGGCAGCTTTATTCAACACTTTGCTGACTTTTTTTTGTCTTTATTTATATTAATTTTCTTGGCCAAAGTGTTGATGTTACTCGCTGTCTTTTTGGACTGATTTTCTGAAGTTTTATTGACAACAGTAATAATGTTTTTGTCATTAGAAACTTCTGGGCTTCCTTTGCTTCTAAGATTATATTGTTTATGTACCTCCACGATTGCATTTTCAAACCCCATTCTATAATCTTCAGAATCTTCATGGTTGTTTTCAATTTGTTCTGAAGAGAAGAATCCTTGTTCTTCTTCAGTGAGAAAAACATCTATCTCATTGTCACATCCTATCAAATTCACATGATTTTCTTCTAACCTTTCAACTTCCCTTTCTTCTTCTTGATCAATATAGTTTTTTTGAAAGGGAGGCCTAATCTGTTGGTCATTATCGCTTTGCCTATCTTGATTAGGGTCTCTTCTAAGATTTTGGTTTCTATTTCTGTTTTGGTTTTCTCTAGGAGGCACTTTATCATTCAAATTTATCTTTTCAAGCATTCTCTCCATTACCTTCACTAAGTTATCAATTTTAGTATCTGATGATGAGGTTGATGGCATTGTATCATCCCTGTATGTAACTCTTTTCTCTGCTCTCAACCTAGCTCTTTTCTCAATCAGATTTGCTTCTACACTTAAGGCTCCCCTCTACATATCTTCTAAAGTTGAGGGGTATCTTTATCTTAGTTGGTAGGCCATTTCAGGATCAAAACCTCCTGGGAATTTTGCTAAGGCTAGGCCTAGTGGAGGTTTCATGTCTGGGGGAAGTGAATTATACACACTATTGAATCTAGTGCAATATTCTTGGACACTTTCCCCACTGTTTATTTTGAGATTGGTATATTATGAAAGGATTTGGAGGGGGTTTTTTCTAATTTCCCATTTGTTTATGAATGTCTGATATAAAGAAGGGAGATCATTTATGCTATGAGGAGCTAAGTTTTTAAACCATTTCTTGGCTTCTCCTCCAAAACTTTGATAAAAAATTCTCATCTTAATGGTCTTTTCTTCTATTTCCATGTAATCAAAGGCATCATTCATTTTATCTACGTGTTCTTGGGTAGTAGTAGGTTCATTTCCAGTGAAATGGGGAATTTTGGATTGGAAATCATTTGGTAGGGGAACCAGAGGTTGTGGTAACACTAATGGAGCATACCATGCTGCCATGATAGGAAATAATGGGGGATTTACAAGAGGTGGATTAACAAGAGGGAAAGTGAGCTGAAATGGAGTGTTTTGAACAGTAGATGTGTGGATAGGAGTGGAAGAAACACTTGGGCCAACAAACTGATGATGAGCAGATTTGTTATGGAAGGAGTTGAAATGATGGAGAAGCTAAGAATTAGGCGGAGTAGAAGGTGAAGCTTCTCTGCTAAAGCTCTGTTACAAATCTGTGGTTTCAATGTCAGCTTGATTTAAATCACTTTGAGACTTATTTCTAAATAGATTCTTTGTGTAAGGTAAGTCAAAGTGAGGATCTTCCAAGACCGTAAGGTTTTTAGGAATAGATCTTGTTCTTAGGATGGTCCTATCAATAGTTGGTTTTCCTGATCTAGAATTTTTCCACAAAATCTTCTTTGGATTTTCAAGTATGGTAGGGGGATGAGGATCTGGATGGGATCTAGTATGGACCCTATGTGAAGCTAGATTTAAATTTCCAAAATTTAGAGAGGTTTAAAGTTTTAGGACTGTTTTCTCAAAAAATTTCCTCTCACAGTGATTTCTATAATAGGGGACTAGTTTTCTAAACCTCCTCAAGGCTGGTTAACACAATCCTAAGGAAATCTGAAGTACTAGTGAGGTAATTCTACAAATCACACTTCAGCAAATAACAATTTCAAGACAAACTTTCAAAATGAAATCTAAGAGTTGAGGAATGCTCTATTTCATCAAATATTTCACTCTCAAGGATAAGAAAACATTTAATATTCACAAATAATTGCATTCATAGAAGAGGGAACTCCTAAAAATTTGTGATTACAGCTATAAAGACCTTCAAAACAATTATTTGAGCAAGTACAAAGGGTATGATCAAAACAGACCTCTTTGGTAGACTTTGGACAATGGTACTTTAAAGGGAGATTTCAAAAACAGTTTTCAAAGTGTCGACAAGAAGTAGGGAAAACCATAAATCATCTTGAGGCCAACTGCATTGAACTATTTAGGAAATAAATGAGCATAAGGGTTGAAACAACAGTCAAACTACTTAATAAAACCTTTAGCAGATGAAAACATAAAGACAATGAAGAGTAAACAGGCCTAAGGTGCTTCTAAGAGACATTTCTTAGCCTAAAACATTTACTCTACTATAAGTAAGAAATGATGAAAACAGAATGTAAAACAGGAAAAACATAAACAAATTAGAATACTTTACCAACAACCAAGCTCAGGGATCCAATGACAGAGCTTTCTCTATCAACAAACAGGTCAAAACATCCGCAGGTTCCAGTACATCAATTTATTTTCAATCTCAGCAGAACTATGTATTACTTCAAAGAGTTATCAAATGCCCCCTATACAATGAGTTCGAATGCAATATTTATAAATAAAATGAGGAGGTGGAAACATCTAGGGTTCAAATTGTCATTAATGACATAGTAAATGCACTCCTATCCTTAAAAAACCATGCAAGGCATAAGGTATGAATGTCTCTCAACTACTTCCGCATGTAATAAATCTCTCTTTACTTCCTGAGGATGAAACAGCTGAAAAGATTGACTTTGAGGCCTTTTTCTATCTTTACAATAATTGTCTGACAGTTTATAATATCTTCTTTAGTGTAATAGCTGTCTATTTGTCTTTTGAGGTATAAAGTAAGTGAAAGGTATCACTTTTGACTTATCAAGTGAATAATTGCTCCTTTGCTGTACCCGAGGCTATCTTTAAGCCTACTCTGCCTTGATTTCATCATAAAACTGTGTTTTTAAGGCCTTTTAGCCTTGATCTACTTAATTAAACCTTTTTAAATCTTCTGTCTGTCTCTTTATACCTTGATACTCTATTTTAACTCTGATTTTGCGTTTTTAAGGTTGATCATGCCTTCTTCATTCTTCTTCAGTCTTCAATTGTCCTTTTTGATGACTGTATCCACCTACAAACTGTGTATTTAACCTTAAAAACTGTGGGATTAAAACTTTCTAATCTTCGGTCTTTTTAATCTTAATCTTTAACCTTTAATCTCCACTTTCTTCCTTCTGTTTTCTTTTTCAGTGTGCAGATGGCTTTTGCTGTGTTGGAGGGTCGATGGTATAACCATTACAAAACACTGATAGAACCATGAAATCAACCCTAGCAATTCCTCTTCTTCGTGATTTGGCTTCTGTTTGGACCACAAAGGTTGTCATATTCTAGCCCCGTCCCTTTATGGACTGTGGGAGGATTTTCGGCCCTTAAAACCGCCATAGAACCTACAAAAAACAAAAAATATGTTATAAAATTCTACGCGAGGGCTTAAACTGCTTTACAGAGGTTAATGGAGTGGCGGAGGAGCAGTGAGGAAGAAATGAATGCACAGAAATGCTTGCCATGGCAAAAACCGCGAAAAATGGGGTTTAAAATGACTTTGGCACAAAAAATGGGCATGTTAGTCATCAGTATTTTTCACCTGTTGATGATGACTAGTTTTTAAAACCAAGTTTTCTAGCAGTTGATCTCCAATTTGTCAAATTTGTCAACTAGAAAACACCCATAAAACATTTTTCCCTCCTACCTTCTCAATCAGCCTATGATGAGAAAAAAACCTAATTGTCAAGCCCAATCTAGTCTCAGTCATACAAACTTGTCCATCAGCTCCAAAGAGAATACTCCAAATCTGTCAAAAATCTCCCCTAAGTTAGGTAGTGGTGGTTTAGGCATTCCTCCCTTGGAAAACTATCCTAAAGCCAAAATAATCTCTGTCTAATATCAACCAGTCATAAATAACCTTCCTATTATGCAAATAAAGCTTGATACACCCTTAAGTCGCGCCACTAACAAGCCTTGATGTCTCAGCAGTGCATATGCCACAAGTCAAACAGATATTAGGTGGATTTATAGTGTTTCAATGTTTCTTTCAAAAGAAGAAGTGTACCAGTGTTCCAGAAGACATTATTAAATTTAACATGAGAAGACAGTTGCTTCTCATGTGGTTTTTGAGCCTAGGATGCAAGTACTAGTCAGAGAGGTAATTCAATGAACTCCTGCAAACACAGTCAAAACATTAGTGACCTATGACTAGCAAGTAATACTCTGCAGACATAGGTCAAGATTGCTCTTGTTTTCTAAAGATGCATAAGGGTATTCTATCAAACAGAAATACACATCTCAGAGCATGCCCCTCATGGCATTTTGTCAAATTTTCACTTTTTTATTACTTATTGTGATGTACTAAGTAGAGATATGTAGTGAAAGGAAAGATTGACACAGAATGAAAACAGATGAAATGTGACCGTATAAAACCTCCTCCAAACATGAGCAGAGGATTGGGTCACTTGTTGTAAAACCTCCTCCAAATATGAGCAGAGGGTTAGGTCATTGGTTGAAAACCTCCTTCGTTTAACAAGCAGAGGGTTTGGAAATGTGATAAAGGCCTCCTTCATTTGACAAGCAGAGGGCCAAGAACAAAGGTATGGCCTCATTTAAAGGGCACAAGGCTAACAATGCTGCAAACAGCCTTAAATACTTGTTTTCCACATTTTTCTCCAATGGATGAAACCACTAACATAGCAGTGGTATTTTCAAGGGGTGCTTACATGGTTTCACTATTTGAAAGACAGATTTGAAATCACTAGAAAGCAACTGAAGGCTTATGAATAAGAAAAATGGTGTTAAAAACAGAGGGAAAGAAGTGGTACTATGATAATCAAAGAGGTTTGGTTTTTTCTTCTATCAGAGATCTCCTTCAAAGTCAATATGAAGCTAAAGTAAACAAAGCTTGGACAGGCTGATCAATGTGAAGAAAAGGATATGACACCATGATTCAAATTCAAGACAATATTCAAAGAATCAAGCCATATCACTAGCACAGACAAAGACCTCTTATGGACATATGAAAAAACCTTGCCGTGGTATGTAATTACATTAAGAGTTTCCAAAGTTTTTTCTCCTTGATCAAAAGGCATGAATCAAGCCATTGGTAAGTTCAAACTAGGTTTTTACCCATAGTCAAAAAGAAATGTCATTGTAAGGGTGCATCTACAGTCCCTGATGTGACTTTGTGTAGTTTTCCTTTAGAAGACAGAGTTTCACCTTAATGAGAAATAGTGGAAAGGCAGTGAAAGGGTTTTTTTGTTTCTTGAAGAAGCCTTTTTACTTCGACAAAAGTCATGACTTTGGTGTCATTCAAAAGCAGCCTCCATAGCATTTAAAATCGAATTATGGGCCTTTGTAATGTTTGAAGGTGATTTAAGTTTTTATATGACAAAGGGGCCTTTTTCAAACTCCAAACCCTCACAAAAGCAACTACGATGATGTTGTGAATTTTTGAATTTTAAAAAGAGGTGGGAAGGCCATTTAAAAACCTATTATACATTTTCAAACCAACGAGACAAGTGTCCATTGGCTTCTCACTGGAGAAAAAATAGATTTCAAGAAAATTTCATATTTTTCAAGGCTTAAAGCTTGCGCGGCGTGCCTGTGAATGAAGATACAAAGGGTCTACATTGTTGTGCGGCACGCTTGTAGCTTCCGTTGAAAAACCGCCTGAGGCCGACCCGACTGCACAACGTTCTTTTCAGTGAACGTGCCGCTCACCCAAATGCCTTCAAAAAAATCTATGGAGCTGCTCCAATCAATCAATCGAGGTCTTTAAGGTTTTCTTAAGGTATTCTTCATTACCTCATGGTAAAATGTGAATTTTGAAAGGGGTTTTTTGCTATGTTTTTCCCTGAGAAGAAACAACTGTCTTAAAACCACTTCATCATATAAAAACCATGAGATATGCAGTGTTAAGGAGACAGAGTTCTTGTCAAAGCTGAAGAAAATTCTCTTATGTTTGGAGGTCTCAAATTAACTTGGACAATGTCTTAACAGTGGCCTTAAGGGCAGTTTTTCATTTAAAGAGCACAGGACAAAAACAATGATTAGAGGGTGGGGTGTTTTTATCAGTCTTAAAGGGCCTTAAATGCTTTTGAGAATAGTGAAAACCATACACAAATGATAAGACAGAAACACACAGTGGTAGAGGTCTCAAATCAATTTGAAGAGTGTCCTAAATAGTGTTAAAACAAGAGCAGAATTTGTTTAAAACTCAAAGGGGAAAACAGTGGTCATAGTCTGAAGGCTTTGTCATTTTAAAAGTTTCCTCTCTGTATGGTGAAAAAGAAAACTTTGTTCAACCTCCATAGTCCAAAAATCAAAGTCTGTGATTGAAAGGTTTCTCAAGACAGATCAAGGGTGTTTTATCTACCTTTCTATAGAAACAGTGAACAGCAAAAGAATATTGTTTGAGAGAAAGGTGTTCTTATCAAAACAAAGGTTCCTTCTTCACCAAGAAACCACAAACAAACCTTTCAAGACTTTTCCCAAGCACAGTGATAAACTGACTTCTTGTCTTTATTTGACAAATACTTGTTGTTTGGCATCAAAGAGGTAAAACAGTGACTTATAAGGAGGATAGGGTGTGTTGTTAAGAAACCATTTCAAGGACCATTTGAGACGGCTTGTTTTTTCAAAGAGTATCCAAAACAAAATGATTCCTAGGTAGGACAACAGAAGTGGCCTTCACAGGAGGTTTGAACCTATTTCAACTGAAGAGGTAAATGCTCATCCATCAGTCCTATTTAACTTTCATGAGGTTGGATGTCTAGAGTTTTGTCAAAGGGTGCAAGAGGTGAAAAGCTATTCCCCCTTGACACATCTTTGTGTTTTGAGATTTCAAGGGAAACACTTTCAACTGGCAGGCTTGGATTTCAAGTTTTCTCCTAGATCCATTTCCAAGGCCACCAAAATCCCTTATGTCAGAGAGAAGTGGTTTAAACAGAGCCACCTAGACTCAGAACAATACAAACCCTTTTTGAATCCTGAGCATAGAGATACATGTCCATCCATCTTTCCCTTCTCATATATGTTGACTAGTTATGCCCCCTCATGAAGATAATCATGAAATACTTCACTTGCGAGGGAAGGTTCTCCCGGGTCTATGCTTACCATGTCCGATTGATCATGCATTTCACAAAAGCCAAATTGTTAAATCTCCCTTTCTTCCTCCATAGAAGTATTGAAAAAATGGCCTCCACTGTTCAGAAAAAACCTCCTTCTCATCAGTCATCTTGCCTTTTCCATCTTTCCCTCATCAAGGTTATCATTCTTCATCAGCTTGAGAAGAAGGAAATATCTTGGGACACTTTCATTGCACATCCAGATTTCGCCACTGTTCCTTCATTCCATACATCTCCTTCACCTTCCACTCACCATCCTTCGCCTTCTTCAAGCAAGCCCATTCCCAAGAAGCTCAAATTCCCCATGATTAAGCAAGAAGAAGAACATGAAGAGGAGGAAGAGAAACATGATGAACAACAACATGATGAGGAAGGGCAGCAAGGGGAAGAAGAACATGATTAATAGCAGCATGATGAAGAAGGGCAGCAAGATGATGAAGGGAAGCATGATGAAAAGGAGGAACAACATGATGAAGAAGGGCAGTAAAGTGAAAAATATCACAGTGAGGAAGGGCGGCAAAGTGAAGAGCATAAAAGCGATAATATGTAGCACAGTGATGAGGAGAAGCGCCATGAAAAAACTCAAAACAGTGAGGAGGGAAATGATGAGGAAATTGAGTATTTTGATGAGGATATTGGTAGCCCTCACAGTAGAAAAAAAGATGAAGATGAAGCCCAAAAAATTGAAGAGACAGAGCCTCAAAGTGATAGAGACAACAAAGGCAAGAGTAAAGAGGGTAGCCCTCAAAAAGACATTCAAGAGGACAGTCAAAGCATTCATGAAGAAACTCAAAACAGTGGCAAGGATGATGAGGAAAGTAACATGGGCAAAGTGCCAATAGAGCATGTGCTAGCTGCCTCTCCTAGGCAAGGGGCCATGCTTTCTTCTCCAAAAGTGGCCAAGCGTCGGACATCAAGAAAAAGGGTGCCTAAAACTATAACTCCAAATGTTACTAGGGCCCTCCGAAGCAAGGGGAAATTGCCCAAGCAGCCCATTTTCGAATTACCCTAGAGGAGGAAGACCAAGAAGGCTACCCAAAGCAAAGGAAAGGAGAAAGAAGAAAGAAGCCATGAAAAGGAGAGGGACTTTGACATAATTCAAATCCAAAGTGATGATAGCGAAAATGAGGCCCAAATCCTAGAGACTCTCTTGATCAATAGAGAAAAACAAATTGATGCTTTGAGGACAGATCTAGAGAGGGCTAGAAACTTCAATCACTTTTTGCAAACACAAAATAAACAGATGAGTGTCCACATGGCGGTATATGAGACATGGGCCATCAAATAAAAAAAGGAGGCCTCCAAGGTGCAAGTTAAATTGGAAGAACTCATGGGTGAGTTCAATGATAGCGAAGATGAAGATCAGCCCAGGAGAAAGAGGCCAAGAACCATGGGACTCAGAAGAGCCCTTGAGAAACAAAAAGAGGAAGAAGCTGCCCTTCTCCAATCTATTCCTCTCACTACTTTTTTCACCCAAGAGATAGAGAACAATCGAGAAGCATGGCTCGAGAGGGTGAATGATCACTTGGAAAAGAAGTTGGAGAAGGCCAATAGAGATTTGGACCTTCAAAGGAGGATGACCGGGCACTATAAGAAGCTCAATTAGTTCACCCGGCGGAAATTGAAGGCCACACAGGAAAAAATCAAGGAAGCACAAAGGAGGCGCCCGACACCAAAAATAAAGAAAGACACCTCAAAGCTCCAAATTTTGGCCTCATTTTCACAGCATGTTTCTGAAAACCCTTGAGGGTCATGCTAGCCAAATTTGGGCGAAATTCAACAATTTTTGGTTTTTTGTCATTTTTGGGTTTTTGGCTAAAACTCATGGGCATCGCCATTTCTATTTCGGGCATCCTCAAAGGATGAAAATGGTATCATTGGATGCCATAATTTTAGGGGCATCTACTCAGAAATTTTCAGATCAATTGAAGATGATTTTCTCCCCCAAAATGGCGAAAAACACTCACTTTTTACACACTCTGCCCCGTTTATCAGCAAAGTCTATTTTTTGGGTTTTTACACACAGTTCAGTTTTTGGGAGACTTTTAGTGATCAGTTTGGAGTAAACTAATCATTTTCAGAAAATATACATTCATATCTTTCCAACAAACCATCACGAGCCTCGTTTTGACATCAGGAAGGCATCCAAAAGCTGCCCGCAAGATAGAGGACTTTCTGCTGATATATTTCTTAAGTATTTTTGAGAAAAATACGCTTTTCTGAAGTGGCTTTTCCCAATGTGCATTTAGCTATTTTTGGGCATAGTTAGTTATGAAAAGTCAATATATTTTCCATTTTTAGCATTTTTGAGATATTTTATTAGATATTTTGTGCCTTGGGCTTTGCAAAGCCTCAAGGACAAAATCAGATATTTTTGATGGGCCAATGAGATTGCAAGTTGCACTAGGAGGTTTTCCCTCATCTTGGCCTATATATTCCAAGAGTCTTCATTGTAAATAAGGCTGAACTTGATGAATAGAAGCAATATATGGTTATACAAGCTTGGAAGAAACACTTGTCACATGCATTGGATAGTTTCTTGAATGTTTTTGGATGATGAAGGAGGTCTGTTGTTGGATTCCTTGACTTGGTAAAATGGTATAGTGCCCCTCTCTGTTATGCTTCTTAGTTTTCATTCATAATTCCATGTTCTTGCTTGCTATAAGATAGTAGAGAATAGATTTGAGACATGCCCTTAGAGGCACCTCAAATTTCTTGTTTCTTTATAGCTTCTATGTTTTCTTCCTTCTTAGTCATATCAAAGAATCCTTGATTGCTCTTTGATAACTGAAGAAATTGTTTTCTTGTTTCAATTATGGTTTTATGCATGCTAAGTATGATTCACGGTATGCCTTGCTTACTCATGGCTAGTCATAGCTCCACCTCTAAAAACCTTTCTTTAATTGTTTGATTTTCATTTGTTGAACCAAGGAGGTCTTGTACTGATCTTGCTCTTTGCCTAAAACTATGCAATCTTGCTTTCAAAGTGCCCAATAGCTTGAAATACTATGCTCAGGCATTTCCTCATAGTGATTTGAGTTGTTTGTTTGTCTTAAATGTATTTCCCCAAAGTCTGATAGCCATTTCCTAAAGTTAGAGAGTCATATATCTCTATGCATGGCTTGAATGTTTATTTCTATGCATTGATCAGTTTATAGTTACATTTCTCATGATCAATGGTTATCCCTACCATGTTTATGTCAGCTATTAAACTATTTATGTTAGAAATCATTTGTTATTCACAAATTTAGTGTCCATCCCACTCCATTTTACCCAAAGATCCATTTTACCTCGAATCAAATCAGCCCTTCAACAACCTTGTATCACCATCTGAAAGCTTTCTTGACCTCTTCGACCCCATAGCCCAGTTGATCTGACATCTTTTTACCTATCTTAGTTTTTGATCAATTCATCCCTCACAAACCTAAAAGAAAAACCAAAAACCTACTTCATAACTAGCCTAAAATTAGAAACACAAGAAGCAAACACACAGATATCCCTTACACAAATAGAGAGAGCCCTCTCTGAGTCCAGGAAGGATAAGTCCTTGGGATCCAAAGACCGGTTTGATGTTACACTGTCATTTGGCTTGCCAATCAGCCAAATCACGGGACACTAACAGGGCAAAGTGGTTTTGAAAAACCATCGACAGTTTTCGCGTGACAAATGAGTGGTAAGTGGTTTATCATAAAACGAACGCGATCGAATAATTTCGCGACATGCGTCCTTTATGAAACCAGCGGTTTCGTGTGATTTGGGTGGTTTAAACCTCGGATGGAAAAATCACGCGATATCACATATGAGCCGTCGGATGGGAAGGGGCAGATCTGACGGTGCGGAGAGGAGAGCGATGGAAAGGTGCACGGGCGGGAGCGTTAGTGGGAGACAAGTGGCAGCAGGAGATTGGTTGGGCATTTGAATACTGGGTGGTAGGCCCCGGCGAGGTTGGGACGTCGATTTTGATCGGAGCCGTTGGATCATATAGATCAACGGTGAGATTTGATGCGGAGGGTGGATGGATAAACATCATTCGGGGGAACGGAGGGTGAAAGAGGAAGGATGGTGGCCATCAGATCAAGGCTTGAGGCCTTGATCTACGACTAAGATTTGTCAAGGATTCAGCAAGTAGGGAGGGAGAAAAAACAAAGAAAAGGGTATTTTTACAAAGGGAGCGAGGGTAAAATAAAGGTAAGGGAAAGGGCTTACGGGAAAGTGCCGGAAAGTGGTCCTGTGGGTGGAGCAGAGGACCGAGGGCAAAATAGAAGGGGATAGGGACTTAGCGAGGAGAAGGTGCGGTCCCGTGAGTCAGGTTATATGGAGAAAGGGGCCGGGGCTCAAGCCCAAAGGGGCTTAAATGCCAAATTTTATAAAAGGGAAGAAAAGCCTAAAACAAGGCAGGGGAGAAAGTTTAAGTGCTTGGTTCGAGTGCTCGGACATATGGAGGAAAGGGGCTAAATATTTTAAGCCCTCGGGGGCTTAAACCCTTATTTGTAAAAGAATGCTTTTTAGGCCAAAAATGGGTTTTTAGGCCAAATTAGAAGTTCCGATAGGTGAAAAGGGGTGGTTTAAACCAAAACAAAGTGATTTTAATGGTTTAAAAAGGGTTTTTGAACCATATAACAGAGTTATGATGGTTTGGAGGCTTTATTCAGAGGAAATGATGAGTTAATAGAGGGAAAATGGGCTATTTTTCAGAAGGAAATGGACTAATAAAAGAGGGATAAAATAGCCTGAAATGAGCTTTCTTCTTTGAAACAGCAGGATAACCTTTTAGGAGACATGGATGAAGATTTTGGTGAATTGTTAGACTCAGAATGATGAAGGCAGTGAGATTTCTAGAACTCATAATGTTTCTTTGAAATATTATTTCTATAAATTTAGGATTGGTAATTTAGACATCTTTGGATATCATCAGAATTATGGATGACTAACACATACAAAAGGTGTTGAAAATATTTAATATGCAGAATGAAAAACCATTTAGTACACCTTTTTCTAGCCATTTCAAACTTAGTAAGGAGATGTGCCCCAAGACCCAAGAAGAAATGGATTAAATGTCTAAAGTTACATATGCATCAGCAGTTGGAAGCTTAATGTATGCAATGGTCTGTACAAGGCCTGATATTGCAGACGCAGTGAGAGTTGTAAGCAAGTACATGAAAAATCCAGGAAAAGAACATTGGATGGTAATGAAATAAATTCTCAGATATTTGAGATGTACCACAAATCAAGAATTATGCTTTGGTGGTTCAAACATTGCTCCACAAGGATATGTTGATGCAGATATGGTAGGTGACAGAGATAATAAGAGGAGCACTACAGGGTATGTATTTACTGTAGGTGGAACAAATGTTAGTTGGATTTCAAAAATCCAAAGTGTTGTTGCACTTTCAACAACAGAAGTAGAGTATGTTGTTGCTATAGAGGCTAGTAAGGAAATTCTTTGGTTACAAAGGTTTATGGATGAATTGGGTAAGAAGCATGATATAGGAATGTTATACAGTGATATCCAAAGTGCCATTCATCTTGCAAATAACTCAGCATTTCATTCCAGGACTAAGCACATACATCTCAAGTACCATTTCATACAGTCAGTGTTGGAATATAGACATTTGAAGCTGGAAAAGATACACACTAGCCAAAATCCTGCAGATATGCTAAAAAAAGTTGTAACCAGGGAGAAACTGAGAATAAGATCAGTTTCAATTGGTTTTCAAGTATGATGATGAATATTAGAAATAGCTAGGTCCAAAGTGGAATCATTGTCTAGAAAATGAAGCAGCGGTGGAATTGCTACAATCAGTCTCCAAGTAGGAGATTGTTGGGTGTCGAGCCTGATTATCTTGTTTATTTTGTATCATAGCATTGGACCCATGTACCTTAATGGGGTGGCAACTCCACTCGTAATTAAACACTACCTAGGGGGTCCATGGGGGTGGCTGCAACTTTATGGAGCCCCCCCCCTTGGCGGGGGGTTTCGGGGGCAGCGCCCCCGAAGCTAAAAATAGATGTAAAATTGCCTTGTAAAAGTATAGTAATTTCTACTGAATCTAGGCTGTTAATTAGGCAGATGATTTGACGGTAGAAGTTATGTTTAGTTTAGCGTTTTTTTCCCTAGATGGCAACCCCTCACTTGTATGAGGGTATTGTATTGCGAATGTGTATTGTATATATTTTTTTCTCAGAGCGAGAAATAGATAGGGAGACTGTGAGAGAGAAGAGAAGATATTACAGTGGATCTGTTGTAGGTTGTGTCTCTTCATTTTGCTGGATAATAGAAAGGAAGGATTGGCTGTTAGGGGTGGACGTAGCCCAAAACTGGGTGAACCATGTATATCTTTGTCTCTCTGGTTTATTTGTTTTTTGTGCTTGTGTTTTCCACATATTTTATGTGTTGCATTGCTCTGTAATATATAATTTTCTAACATCTATGAGTGTGATTCCATAAACAGGTGCCTGTGCTACAAGTGTTACCATTTTTTCATAAACTGTTGGAGACATGTCGTCGCGTAGGGTAGCCTCTAAATAAATTTCAGGAGCAAGCGTTGATGAGCCACTTGAAGTTGCAAAGTCTAATATTACTATATATGCATACACTCAATGTTTTATTGACAAGATGACAGAAGTTACCTGGAGCAAGATATACAACACATTCATGCAAGAAAAATTTCATAAGGACATAGAAGATGTGCATGCATATATCAACATCAAGAATTCCATGATACATAGGATCACGTGTAGATACCCAGCCATGCTATGCACATAATTTGTTTTATGGATAATCACACATATGGATGACCCACAACTTTTTCTACATAGTGAGAGTGGAAATCACCTAGCCAACTATTATGGTGAGGATATGGAAACATATTTCTCAAGCCCAATGAATATGCAAACAATTTTTTTTACACAAGATGGGCTACCCTCGACACGACGGATGTTATCAAGCAATGGTGTCGAGAACCTGCCAAGTTTCACCATCGCCCATCAATAGTCTATCTGACGAAGATATTAAGAGATGTATATCGATATTTTATAGATATGTATTGTTAGATGTTTGGGCGTAAGAATGCTTAAGTGTTCAAAGAGAATTAGATATATACACTCAATCTCGTGGTGAACTGTGGAAGAGATTATAATTGGGTGGATATATTATCATATGAATTGCAGCAACATGTTGGGCAGGTCAAAGAATATTTTCAAGAAAATCAAGCTGCATAATTTTACATGTCTACATATCTCCTAGATGGTATATGTGCACGATATGAATTCCCAAAGCTATATTGGAACTAGACTCCTAAATATAAGGTCCCAGCATATGTTCATTGTAGGGTGTTATCATAAGGAATCTTCAGAGGCGCATATGAAAGATTGTTCGAACACTTCTTTACATCCATATTTCGTTTGATATTCGAGACCAATCTATCATGCATGACACATCAATTGAAGGAGTCACTTCAATATATTGTGGACTAACTTGCAGCTCCTGAGGGAACGTACATCAGATGCTTTAGATGTCAAACAACCCCTCACCTTATGTCGCAATATGTGACAAACAAGGTGGTTATGCAGGAGGTGGAAAATTGTTAGACAAATAACTTTTGGGAACCCTTCAAAGGAGGAAGAAAGCCCCTTGACCTATATTTCCATTAGGATCAAATTTTATGAATTGAAGAGTCACAAGACATTAGTAGGTGAAACTGAAGAGCTATGTAGCCTGCACTTTGACACCAAAAACTTCAATGCATATGATCTGAGGTTAATTTCCAGGGAGCATTGTAAAAGTTTTGGGCATAATAAAATTTATTCACTAATATGTTGACCGAAGAATGAAAATATAAATAACCGGTACAATTCCAGAATGAAGACACATCCAACAATGGATACGAGTTCACCTCACGATCCTCTGACTTAGAACTTGCAAGAGTAGGAAAAAGAGGAAGAGGAGGAAATGATGCCTCAAGTTAAGAAGTTAACTCCTGAGAAAAGGATCATGTACTCATTGGGCGAGTGTAGTAGGAAATTTAAGGTTTATCCTTTAAACACATGAGCTACACAAACAGAGCCAGAGAGGAGAGAAGGGGAATAATAAGAGGAAGAAGAGGAGAGCATGAAGCAGGATTAGTTTCTTGAGAAGAAATTGGTAGAAGTAGAAGAGAGGATACATATAGAGGAAGAAAAACATAGGTAGTCTAGGGAGGAGGAAGCAACATAGAGGCTGGAGGAAGAACAATTAACTCATGAATTAGAGGAGGAGCAATATGAGGAAGAAGACACCAACTATTCCATGGATGATGAGCCTAGTACTCTTGGTGAACAACCACTGACAATAGGACATTTTCCATTCGCCAAGATGGGGATTACACCTCCTTCAATAGATCGAGTCATGGATCTATGTAGTGTAATGTTTGATCAATTGAAGAAGAGGATCGTGCATCAAAGGCATGGATATTTCCCAAAAGGTCCTCAGGACCCAGTCTCAGTTGTGACAGAATAGGTGATCACCTCCAACGCTAGAAGAAATTTGAGAGAAGTTATGGTGGCAAATGTTGCATTTTCTACAACAGCAAAAGATAACTTAGAATAATTTCTAAATGAGAATTCCAGGTTGAGAAGGAAAAATGATGTGATGAAGAAACATGTAGAGCATATTGCAGTAGAGAACCCATGATTGTCATCACATAACTTCAGCTCCACAGAGTGGTAGTTAGCGATGCTAGAAGAACTAGGACGAATGTAGGATAACATGGAATGACTATAGGATGAGTTAATGCCTATACAATAGGTCATGGCCCCTCTCATTGGAATTCAGAAGAATACACAAGAAGTAGTGAAAATCCTAAAGATAAAAACAAGAGTAGTTTACCAAATGCACGAGTGGATTGTCAAATATCCAGATTCTCCACAACACTTGGAAAATAAGGATAAGATTGCCGTAGAGGTTGAAAAAGTGTAGTTGAGACTCCACCTACAGAAATACTCACGTCTTGGAGCACAGTAGGTTAACACCATGGCTTCCTACAATCAACTACATAATGGGTTTGAGTCTCTTACACAGAAGTATAGGATGATCACCATCGGATCTCTTGAAGCAATCAGAGGCAAGGAGGTAATATTTCAGGAGATCAGGGATTACATTGAACAAATCAAGATAGTAATAGAATAGGAAGGTTTGTAAGTGACTAAGGATGTTATTCAACAATATACCTTTGCATCATTCAAAGTGAACATGAAGCTTTCATAGTTGTGGAATAATAGTCAATCTCTAAGAACATAATGTCAAAATAATTGGAGGTGAGGGCATGCTACAAAGACTTTCCATATTGGATTGAAGCCATCACAAAAGAGTTCAAAGCATGGAACACCTACGTCACAGATGAACTCCATGAATAAGAACATGATATATCCATTTGATGAGCTTTATCTTTTATCAATTTTATCTTTTCAGACCATCGTCTCATGTGTAAATTGTCTTTTGTAATAAAATTCATGTAATGAAGTCCAAGGGACACATGTGGAATATGAAAAGCCACATTTTAGAATGTAATGAGTCATATTAGAATATGAATAGTCATAGAAATAAAAGAGCCATGAGAAGCTCAAGAATAATATTATTTGTTATAAATAACTCCTCATAACTCAAACAAGAGGCTTTTGGACCAGGCTTTTGTCGATATTTTGGAGGCCTATCCTTGGATTCTCCTGCACTACATAGGAGATAGATTATTCTTTAGAGAAGGAAGTTGTGAATTCGTCTTCCACTATTGGATACAATGTTTCACTCATGTAACAATGTTCTTGGGATCTTACACTTATAATGAGAATCTCAATGAGTCATCATTCCTTCACACATGTATCGTGTATATAGTCAAACTATTATGGTTATGTGTACGATATATATTTCTTTATTTACATGCTAATTCAATGAACTATTTTTTTTCTTGGTTATGGATTTTATTGAATGAATGTTGATATTCTTTAACAATTGTTGCTTATTATGTGGACTAACATGTAGGTACACAACAATTCTTTCTCTTTACCCTCAGGTCCCCTTTTAGCATAGTATTTTTACTTTTCTAACCAGTGGCTCATTTCCGTCACCATCTGTGGAAGTCTCCCTCATACACCTTACACCATGTGTCTCACAAAGCTCACATCCTTGCTGACCCAAAAGAGACATTGTGTTCTCTTATGTCCAATTATAACCAATGAATTTCTTGGAAAACCATTCTAATGGTGGGTGAACTGCATGACTGGATGGGACTCCTACACCAAATGATGTGAGGTCTAGTTGGGAATTTACATCGGGGATATCCCCTTGAAATTTTGGTGGGATACAACATGATCAATAGAAGGGAAGGTGGTTTTCTAGGAATAAAGGAAGTTGAATGAGCACAAGTAGAGCTATGTGACTCATCATCTTGAGTTGGAATCCATCATTCATGTTGTTTTGTGGATGAATTCCTTCTACAGATAGAAGAAATCTCCCTAGATCTAGTGGCTTGATATAGAAACAATTAGTATGCTTTCCATAGAGAATTTTGAAATATGGGAAGCATAGTTACTTGGAGTCCAATGCAGGTTTCCTTATTCTCCATGCTTGTAAGCTTTAACTCGAAATCCAAATTCTAAAATTTGAACCTACAAACCATCCAAAACAAGCAAGAGCACCAAAACATATAAATACCATATACAAACAACTCTAAAACAAGGCACTTTTTCATTAATAAAAGTAGGAGAAAATTACAACCCTTGTAGGCCTTGACCTTGTAGATCTCTCCAGTTATTGTGTCCTTCATTTGCCACAATAGCAAGCCTTAAATCACACACTAAGCACATGGATGAATAATTTACCTTTAGGAACAACTTAGCAACATGAGGGCATAACTAAGAGTCTCCAAAAGCCAACCCAGACTCTATGGGAAGAAGTGAATTTATAGGGTAAATGAGGTGGTTTCAGATTTACCATTCTAGTGCTTATATCCGCATAAGGGGGAGGTAAGTTCTAGGGGATAAGAGATAAGGCCTCAATATTAGGAGTTAGATATCTTATCCAACAATAAATGGTTAAAGCCACTTATGAAGCTTCTAGAAAGAGAAACTTAGGAATTAATTTTAGTTCTCACTCATTTCCCACAACCATCACATTTGTTGAAAATGGAACCTGCACTGACCAGCACAGTTTTCATGTGTGCAAACTGCACCATCGCAGGTTTCTGAAAGGGAAAGTGCGTTGATCCATAAAAATATGGTTTTTGACCAATATAATCTAGGATTATTGGAACTTCTTGAAAGGGGATGCTTTTGTATTTATAGGGGATTATTGCAAAGTGTGAATGGAAGGTGATTGATCTGAGTTCAAGGTTGTTTTTTTGGATGTAACAAAATTACCTGTAAAAGATTTCCCACTAAATTACAAAGTCAGAAGTTGTGACTGAGGATTGTCATGCTTTACTATGTGAAAATTCTGTATCAAGAATAAACTGGTTAAGATCATCAATTATCTATTACAATACATTATCATCATGATATCATCATTGAGGTAGGCATACCCACACTCAACATATAAGTCATTTTACATGTACAATGATCAAATTATCGTCCACTAATGACATATTGTGGGCACATTCTTGGACGAATTTTTTTATGACCATACCCATCATACTTTGTAATATTGTATGAATCCTAAAATCGCATCCCAGATGGATGTAACTAGATGTGTGGTCTTCTACCTCATCACTAGATAACACAAGTCTAACCACTTGAATAGATGTGTTGAAGTTGAACATGGTAGACACCATCTATTTACCATCCAATGACGAAAGTCATTAATAGAGGCAAGAGGAACAATAAATAATGATAATGAACCTCATGGTACTACAATAAAATCCATGAGGTTTTAACAAATGAGCTAAAGTCGAACACCACACAGAATCTCTCGATTGATGGACAACGATGAAAAACTCTCACCGAAAGCGAGGAAAATTGACATTGAGGTACGCAAGATCCAAGGTATTGAAATAATTTTCTAATTCAACTTCATGGATAATGTGTTGATGTTGACTCGAAGTGACTCATCGTAGGAGGACCTTAATTTATCCCCCATCAAAAAAAAATTGGTTATCAATATTTGAGATAGAATTATGATGACTCAGAGTTGTTTTAGGGGAGGAAGACATGAAATAAGGATTAATATATTGTAGCATATGTTAATAGAGGATGGAATTCTCTTAAACATATTGGTGACACTTTATGGAGTTGGCAGCATTGACTCAAAGACCCATCATGAAGGATTTCAATGAGATGTGATCAAAAAATAGGCATCTGGATTCCCAAACCCAAAGTATTCACAAAAGCGAGAGAGTGTCATGTTCAAGTGCGACTCACTGCCATAAATAGGTTTGGTGCCTTCTTTTTCATAAATTCCTTTTGCAAACAGAATTAATCTCCCTAGATCTAGTGGATTGATCTAGAAACAAGCAAGACAAAACTACTATCTTTTTCTTAGAGAAGTTTGAAACATGGGAAGAATACCTACTTCTAGTCCAATGCAAGTTTCATCCTTCTACCTGCTTATAATCTTTAGCTCCAACTCCAAATGTTAAAAGTGGAACCTACAAAATATCAAAAATTTGCAAGAGAACCAAAACACACAAACTTAACATATACAAGCAACTCTGAATAATAATCCAAGGAGTCATTATTCTCCATATGGATAAATGACACACAATGTATAGGAAAACAAAACACTTTTGTGTTAATAAAAGTATGATAAGATTGCAACCCTTGTATGCGTTGACCTTGTATATATCTCTAGCTATTTTTTCCTTCCTTTGCCACAATAAAAATACTTCAATCACACCTCCAGCATATGGATGGATAATGGACATCTAGGCACAAATCAACAACATGAGGCTGTGACTAAGAGTCTCCAAAAGCCAACCCAGACTCTATGGGAGGAAGTGAATTAAGCTAAATGAGGTGGTTTTGGATTTACCATTCTAAGGCATAGATCCACATAAGGTGGCAGTAATTTATAGGGGATAAGAGATTTAAGGCCTCAATATTAGGAGTTTGAGATCTTATCCAACAGTAAATGGTTAAAACCACTTTTGAAGCTTCTAGAAAGATAAAATTTGAAATTAATTTTTATTTTTACTCATTTCCTGTAATTGTCCCCCTGTCTCTTTGAACTACGTAGTTGTACAATACAGTGGCCCAGTCTCTCCCTTGAACTGCGCATTGCACAGTCACAATGGGCAAGTCTACCTGACTGTGCCACTGTTTCCCTCAACTGTGTAGTCTTGCTTCTTAGGCGTCCATCCACTACACATTGGGTTATCACTCCAATAATTCTCAAAAGTTGTGAGATTTTTATTTTGTGTTTAAAGAATACTAGAGGTAACCACAACTTACTTTGAAGCCTTAAGATCTAGCCTTCCAAATGCTCAGAGAGGGCTCTCTCTATATGATTTAACTTTGTTGATTGTATTTGATTTTAGGCTAGTTATATAGGAAAAAATAGTTTTGGGTTTTGATTTGATTCTGTGGTGAAATCACTTACTTATATGGATAGATGTAGATTTGTATTCCATTGAGAAAATGGATTCAATGTGTCAAGCAGTCAGATCATGATCAAGTTCTAAAGGGAAATGTTTATAAGGCAAGATAGTTGAGTCACTTCAGATCTTCAAGGTTGATGGTGAAAATGGTTTTGATCGGGATAAAAGAGAAATTAAGGGTTCTTAAATCCGGATTATGAGTGAAAAGGCAGAGGCCAATCAAAACTAGGGAGAAATCAGTGGAAAACATATAAATGATAATCAGTCAAAACAGAGTGTTATTAACATATTATGAAATAACAATTCCCGATTTATCATTTAGATTTAGAACACATTTAAGTATTGATGTATAACATAATAAATTGACAAAGTAACAAGTGAAAATACTTCACTGTAATAGCCCAACAAATGAATCGTGTAATATGATGCTTTATTTCTTTAATCCAATCTGCTGACTTGAAATTGGTACAAAAACCCTTAGGTTCAGAATAGTACAACTACATAAATGTTCAAAAATTCATCCACACTTAATACTTCCAAATGAAAAATATTTATACAAAAACTTATTCAAAATATCTTAGAATGAACTTAGGAATTATTCATGGAAAAGAAATATCTTCATGCAAGAAGATAGTGACAGCTTCCTAACTAATGCTAGCTGTCCCTTTTTTTTATTGAAATAAATGGTTTGTTGTCTTGATTTTATCATTGCCTTATCTCTTTGTTGTTCAATGAATACTACAGCTAGACAATGAAGTTTCTTTCACGCTGGTAGATTCATTTTTCTCTTATTTTGACTTTGACCTTTCAACTGATACACTTTCATCGGATTCTCTTTATCCTGATACTCTTTCATTGTAAAACTGTAAATGTTGATGTAAAAACAACAAACTCCATTTTTTACTTTCACTGCTCTGTGCTTATTGCAATTTTATTTTATAGCAGATCAGTTAATTTTTCCCAGAATTATGCTTCTGGCAGTTTTATCTTCATCATTTTTCTGAATTTTTCATCAGCTTTAGTATACTTTGAGAATGTTGTTTTGTTCACAAATGAGTGTTTTACTTCATGCTGTAAGTAAAACAAATTCTCAACATTTTTGTAGAGCACCTTCCCTGTTGGGATTCCCTGCAAGGCTGAATTGTTTACTTTCTCTTTGGAAAACTCTCTTATCTTTTTATCATAATCACCCTCCTTCATTAATCTATCATTAATAACTAGAGTATTGGGAAGGCCTTTTTTCCTTAGAACATCAAACTTGATCATGAACCTTGTAATAGCAATCTCCATGTTCTGGCATTTCTCTTCTAACTGTATCATCAAATTCTTCTTAGAGATTACCTTCCTAACTTCTAGGATGGTCTACGTACTATCATTAATTCCAATATCTTCCACCTCTTGTCAATTTTTGGAATTAAGAAACTTCATGATTTCTAGAGCTTCTTCAGGTTTTTTTCGAAGCTCTTCTTTGATCTTCTGGATAGCTTCTCTTGCTGATTTCACCAAGCCTTTCTTCTTATATATGACCTATATGGATGGAAAAATATCATTGACTTCTTCAATGTTATTGGACCATAACTGCTGCTTGACATGTTCCATTGGTTCCTTTAGAGTTAGTTCTTTTTCCAATCTTTCAGTTTCTCATTCAATGTATTGGCATTTTGTTCTTCATTCTTGGCATTTATTTGAGCAAGTTTCTTAGCATCTTCAAGGTTTTTGAGCTGTTCTTTTAGTCTATTTATCTCATTGGTCTGAATATACATATCTTGCATAGCCTTTACTCGTTTGATTGCTTCATCTGAATGTTGTGTTGTTGTTGTTGAAGATTTTTTTGCTGAAGTTGTAGATGAAGTAACTAGAAGTGTTGTGGCCATTGAGACATTAGGAGCCAGTGATTCTACCAAAGTAGAAGGTACATCTATTGTAACAACATGGATGACAGTGGTAGGAAATTCCTCTGCTTTTTTGGCTTCTTTCTCCTAGACCAACTTGTCCATTTCAATTTCCATTTCCTTTATCTGAGTTGTTAACTGAAAAATGAGACTCATCATCCCATCTCTCTGATTGGTATCCTGTAATACCTCCTTGGATTGAGGATGTTCTGTAGGGGGCAGCTTCAATTTTTTTCTAAGTGCAACAATGTCTGCATTTTTATTTTTTACCAATTCTTCTGTAAATTTTACATTTTGAGGATCATATCCTACTTCAATTACTATCTTTTCCAAGGATTTGATTCTAGTGTCCTTTGCCTGTGAAGACGCTTTCTCCAATTTGAGTTGTTCTCTGACATTTACCAAGGTGTTCTACAATTTTTGTGCACTCATGGCCTTAGTGGTTATTGTAGAATAAATCATTTCCCTTAGGCTGCTTATGAAATTCAATTTGATCCAGAGGATGAATATCCTCGATTGCGACTTCAAACTATATATTTTTATAATCTGATGATGTCATAGTAGTTTGAACTATAGGATGAAGAAATGACATCTGCATCTTTTTATTTTTGTAGTCAAAGGTTGAAAGTAGCCTATTATAGATGCCAGGAATTTGTTTCAGATACTGAGAATATATTTCTGTCTTGATTTCTTCATTTTTGTCTTTGATTTCTTTGTATATTTATTTTATATCCATGTCCTTTTCTATTGTTTTATTCGATGAAGAAACTTCTATACTGTGTTGTTTCTGAATTAGCTGTGTCTTAGAAGTAGTGTGTTGTTGTTCCTCTTCAATTCTTGTATGAGGTGCATTGTCATTTTCTGCAATTTCTGTATCAATCACCTCTGTTGTCTCCTTTTCTTTATTGGAAAGATTTAGTTTTGGCTTTTTACTGTATCTCAATTTGAATTTAGTTTCTCTTGTAGTCTCAGCTGTATAAGATCCTTCCTCCCTGTTTCTTTTCACATTTCTATCTTCTTGGGCTGGAGTTTGCAAAGTTTGACTAGTATCACTTTGTTTTCCTGACTCTACCAATGTATTTTCTAACAATTCAGATTGGTTTGAGAATTTCTCAATCTCTAGATTCTTTTCATGTACATACGGAGTTAATTTGCATTTAACTCTCATTTTACTAATAACACCAAGGGGATCATAATACCAAAGGAAACTAGGACTGAATTTGAACTCCTACAACTATTTTTCTGCTTCTAGACCTGCCTCTCTATTATTATAGATAAAACGGTCAACCTGGTTCTTCAACTTGAATTGTTTTTTCTTATTTTCTATTAAGAAATTGATTGCATCTGAATTTAGAATCTGCTTGATGTATTCCAGGGCAAATAACCTCATAGGGAGGTATTTGGGCAGTTTATAAGGGATAAGACTTGATCTATAAACTCTTACTTTAGTGTGATTTTGGTATAAGTACCAATCATTTGTCATGTTATGCTCAGATAATTGCAAAACCTTCTTGATTCAGTACTAATTATGGGTTGTACACTATTGTTCAGTAAATTGATAAAGGGATGAATAAAGGAATCTGTAAAATCTGCATAGGTGAACTTATTTGAATCTTTCCTTATCAAGGAAGTCCAAAAGATGACTGATTGTGGATTTCCTTCCACATCAAGCTTCTGAAGGCTTATATTAAACTTCTCAGACTAAAAATATAGGAATATGTGAAATAGGAATGAGGAATACTTAAAAACACCTTCAGAAGGCATTTTGATCAATCGCTCATGGATAGTGTCAGCAATATAGTGGGCAAAGTTAAAGATGGTAGCACGAGGCTGACCAGGTGTAAAATTAGACAAGAAACCAAGAACTCCAACGTCAGTATGCTCATCTGTAAAGTAGCGAAGAATGGAAGACAACATGGAAATAATATGTCTTGTCCTTTCAGAAAATTTAGCAGAAGAGTATGGAGGATTCAGCTTGGGAATTTCTACATAAGAAGGCATGAAGGTCTGAAAAATCTGGAACCTCTTGGAGAAGTCTAGATCCAAGTATAACTGAGTGAGGGCTTCAATATAAAAAGGAACTTCATTTCACCTAGGCTATATGTGAAGCATCTGGTTGATTGAATCTATTGTAATAGTAAACATGATCTCTTTTTCATGATTTATGATGGCTCTTTGATCTGGAAAATAGCATGACTAACAGAATCTGATTACTTCTGCGCATTGGTAAGTATGAGGAACAACATATTTTGGCAAGTTTGACTCCCAGATGAACACTTCATCAGCCTGATCTAGGGATTTTTCCTAGCTCCAGCATTGGAGCTCAAGAAGGTTGAACTCTGTCACTGTATCAGTAATCTTGAAGTCTACATCTACTATTGGAATTCTCTCTACATCTATAATAGGGGTTTGTAGAGGATTGAATGCTAGAATGTTTTTAGAAGCCATTGATTTTCTTGATCTATCAATTTTATACTCTTTTGACCTTAAAAACAATGATTTAAGCCTGTAAAAACACCTCTGGAAGTTTAAACAGTTTGCAGAAGGACTAGGATAAAAGAGGGGTTATCTATTGTCTACAAAAGGGTTTTAAACTCATTCAATTAACCAAGCTATAATATCTGTAACAAAAGAGAAACCTCAAGACCTTTAGAGTTTCTGCAAAGGATATCTAAGGTTTATAGTGCATTTTCTATGATAAAAACAATCTCAAGACATCAATTTTATGCAAAAAGGATGCCTAAGTACTATAGGAAAGGGTTTCTAGGTCACAAAAGGTTTTCTCAGGTCTGTAGATGACTTAAAATTCTTCAATTTACTTAGTCTGTGATTTTTAATAATCAAGGTTTTCAGAATATGTGAAAGGATTTACAGGGTTTACAGAATAAATGATTTAGGAAGCAAGTGGTGTTTTCTTTAGTTTCAAAGGCTCCTACATGATTCGTTTAACTGTAATACTCTTTTAGTTTGATGAATAAGTCTGTAATTTTGAAGAATACCTGGGAAAACTGAAATTTTACTCTGTAGGAGGGTTTTGATGTTGTAGAAATATTTTAGAAGCTTTTGTTGGTCTTTATAGCACTTGGATGACTTGTGCAGCAGTTGTAGTAATCAATTTGGTGAATTCCATTTCAATTAAGATTAAAAACAAAGTCGACAGCATTTAATTCGGTCTGCAATGCTTGTTCAGCGTGAAAACGGTAACAGAAAGTGAAAATTATGAATTTGGGCAGTTTATAAACGTTTTTCATTCAACAGTGAATGCATTCCTTGCAGGTTCAATTCAAATAGGAGGGTGGTTTGGGAGCGGGGGAGGGAAAAAAACTCCAAGCAGTTTTCGCAAAGTTCAAAAGTGGTAAGCAGAATTAATTTGATCAGTGCGATCCAATAAAATGAAGACACGTAGAGGGGAGAGAAAACCTGCAAACCACGCTTATCGCAAGCTTTAGGGTAGGTTAACCATTGCATAATGAAATGTGTGACAAGGGATAATCACCGTTGGATTTGGCTAGCTAAAGGGAAACGGCTAGGATGATGCGATAAAGATGTAATGTCAAATTTCATGGGGCCCGGGGTTTCAAAGTCATGGGAGGTTTAATTATGTATTAAACTAAGGTTTAATACGTAGTCAGGAGTGCATTATGGTAGGCGGAAGTTAATGTATTAACAAATGGGATGCGGGTAGATGTAAATTTAGAACTGGCAGGGAATATATGTAGAATTTAATAATTTTAACCTGTGGGATGGCGGGTTTATATAACATGTGGGGGAAATAGAACATAGGTTAAAAATGAAAATATGGGTGGGGAATAATATATAAGGAATTAATTAATACGAGCTAAAAGGTATATATAAGAAGTCAATACATTAGGTTAGTGTTAATAAATGTAATATTAGTGTGGAATGTCAAAATACACTAAGTATAGTGTAAAATGTGATGTTGGAATTAGATTCGTTCATAATGGGTCCCAACATAATATTTTAGAATTTACACTTAGGATAAAGTATTTTTTTGGTTTTTTGGTTGTTTTTTAATATAAGGGGAAATTAGTTAAAGGGCTTTTAATTTTCTTAAGTAAAATTTGTTTTAAACTTAGGAAAAGGGGATTTTTTACAAAGGAAAATGGATGATAATGGGAAAAAGGGAAAAATGAAGGGGAAAGAATAAAAATGGAGGGGATGGATTATTTTCACAAGGGGATGATGTTTGAAGGAAACTAGTAAATGAAATGACCAATTTTCTGCTTATCCATGATTTGTAAAACCAGCTTCTGCCTACCCATATGCTACCCTAACATTTTTTCTTCATTTACATGGGTACATTTGAGCTTGCAAACCCTTGTTCATTTTTATTTTAAAACAACAAACTTAACTAATTATATCCTTATTTCTTCCAAGGGCTCAGATTAAGTTGTTGAGCTCCTTATTATTCTCTACCTAACTACTAATCTACCAAGATTAAACTATTTGGCTAGATCTTTATTCTCTATCTAACAACATGAAAATTAAAGCATGAAAGGTTAAGATTAAGTTGTTTAACCTTCACGGATTGTGGCATTTTAAAAAGATGCACACAATGTTTATTTTGCAGTAAAAGTAAATAGTAGTGGCATTTGGATTTGCATCACTTTCATGTTTTAATTTCTATATTTTTGTTTTGGGTCCATTTTCATATTCTTTTGATATTTTTTCTTACAAGTCCTTTTATTTTTCTTTTAGGACTTTTACCCTCTTTACATTTTTTTATTTTTCTGATATGGGAAAATAATTTTCATAAATAAAAGTATGTACATATTACAAGACTAATCAAATTCAATTCAAAATTATGAATCCTATTATTATAGGACCCTAATAGTGGCTCCACATGGGGATGGCATTTCCTAGTGAAATGTCAAGAACTTTGAAACTGGTAGCCTTTGAATTTTGACGGTGCTGGCCTTGAAACTATTTTTTGAGCTCTGCATTATTCATACTTATGACATTTTGTCTTTCAAAGCTTAAGTCCTTCTCTCGAGGCTTCAACTTTGCTATAAAAACATCCAATCCAATCTAAAATCTCCAATGTTATGTACAATGAGTAAAATAAACAAAGTGAACTACTGTTATTCTTGGGAATAGTAATTCTTCATCATTCTACCATTGATAGGTCCACCTGGAAGATTTTATCCATCCAAATACTTCAAAAAGAAAGCATTGTTACCTCTGTATCCATATATGACATAAGGACCTTTCCATAAGAAATAAAATTTCCCATGTTAACCATTCTCTTCTCTCCTGGAATCCCACTTAAGAACTTTGTCACCTATATAAAAATAATCTTCCTTAGTCTTCTTGTCAAATATATTTTTAATCTTTTCTTGAACAACTTGAGACTTGAGATAGACCTTTTCCCTGGTTTGTTACATATGTATGGTTTGGTTTATTCTTCTTTGGATACCATTGGTTTCAACCCGTAGTTATTGGATTATCTTCATTACTGGTACTCCTAAAGAAGATGGAAAAACAATATCCATCCCATAAAAAAGCTGGTAAGGGGATGTACCAAGAGATTTCTTTGTGGTAAGTATATATGCCCATAAGGAATTTAGTAACCTTTTGTTCCAGGTTTTCTTATTGTCTTCTAGTAGTTACTTGATGATATTCACCAGGCTTTTATTGGAGGATTCAGCAAGGCCATTACCTTGAGGGTAATAAGCAGTGGAATGGCGAAGGTTAATGTGGTATTTGTTATAGAAGTCAATCACCTTTTTGGACTTGAATGCAGCTGCATTATCAGTGATGATCTTCTGGGGGAATCCAAATCTTGAGAGTATGTTGTTTTCTAAAAATGAGATTATGACAGTATCAGTGGCTTGCCTGGAAGGTATTGCTTCTATCCATATAGTGAAATAGTTTGTGGCTGTCAAAATCCACTTGTGTTGGGCTGAGGATGGAGGGTGAATTTCACCAATGAATTCAAGACCCCATTGCTAAAAAGGCACTTCTGTGGATATAGGCTTAAGGGGTAAAGTTAGCAACTTTTTCTTTCCTTCAAAAGTTTGGCACTTGTGACAGGAGGTCACATACTTTTTCACATCTACAAACAATGTAGGCCAGTAAAAACTAGATCTCAAGATTTTATCTACAGTGGTGTTCCAGTAAACATGTCCTCCACAATCACTTGCATGAAACTCTTCCAAAACTTTATTAGATTCTTATTTAAGAAAACAATTCAATAAAATGCCACCATGATCTTTCCAAAACAGTGCATTGTCTATGATACAAAAATTCATTTCCTTTAACTTTAAAAATCTAGCTTTAGTTCTTGATAACCTAGGAGGACCTTGTAAATTTAGTAATACAAATATAACATATGCATACCATGGTGAGTCTGAAAAGGCTTCACTAATCTTTGGAGTTGTCGTCTCTTCCTGATCATCTATTTGGGAAATAAAATTAATATCTAAAGCATGACAATTTGATTTAGCCATGAGTTTCTCTAAACCTTGAGCTTTAATGAGTTTAGTGGGCTTAATTTCTATGTCATATTCCAAAATGGTGGCAATCCATTTGCCTCTTTTAACATCATGCCCATTCTGAGTTAGAATGTCCTTTACAACTGAATTTCGAACATAAGAAATGATATGTGAATAAAGTATGTACACTCTAAATTCTTTGATAGTTTTCACTAAAGCTAGTGCCTGCTTTTCCATTATTTTATACATTAAAGTGGCATCTCTAAGTGATTTACTGAAAAAAGAAATGGGCTTCTCATAGCCTTAATCATTTTTTTGTAGTAAGATTGCAACAATAGTATGTTCTAAAGCAAAGGAAAAAATAATGAAATCTTTTTTGAAATCAGGACTTATAAGGACTGGTGTTTTTGTCAAGGCTTGTTTGATTGATTCAAATGATTATTTGGCCTCCACAGTACATTTAAGTACTGAGTCTTTTTTCAACATATTATTGAGTTCTCTAATTATTTCTGCTAGGTTTGAAATGAATCTTCTGAGAAAATTGATGTTACCTAAGAAAACTTGCAACTCTTTAATATTCCTAGGATGACTAATGTTCAGAATGGCCTCTATTCTAGCTGGGTATATCCTAATTCCCTCTTTAGATATGATATGTCCTAACAATTTACCTTCTTCCATCCCAACTAGAGTCTTTTTAGGATTTCAAGAAATGCCAAATTCCCTGCATTTGATAAACACTTGTCTAAGGTGATCTAGACGTTCATTGTCAGTTTTTGAAAATACAGTAATATCATCTAGATAGATCACAAGAAAATCATGAATTTCTTTAGAAAAATCTATGTCCATAGCTCTTTGAAAAGTGGCATCCTCCATTCATTAATTCAAAAGGCATTTTCACATACATGAAAGTACCCCAAGGAGTAGTAAAAGCAGTCTTAGGTTGGTCTTCTGGTTGAACTAAAATCTGGTTATATCCAGAGAATCCATCAAGTAATGAAATTGTGGAAGAACCAACCATCATTTGTAAAATATGATCCATCTTTGGGAGAGGGTATTTGTCTTTTAAGGACACTTTATTTAAATTCCATAAATCAACACACAGTCTGATCTCCCCTGTATTTTTCCTAGTGGAAGCCAGGTTTGAAACCCAATCAGAATATCTAATTAGTGCAATTATCTGGGCTTCATACATTATCTTAATCTCTTTCTCAATTAAAGACATAAAAAATGGATTGATTCTTCTAAGCTTCTGTTTGAAAGGTTTTTGATCTTCTTTTATGGCTATTTTGTGTTGTATTATGCTAGTGTCATAAGATTTTAAATCCTCATAACTCTATGCAAACAAATCTTGAAATTCCTTAAACAGAGTTATGTATTTCACTTTTTCTTCTTGAGGTAAGGCTTTTGAAAGTTTTATCATCTTAGGTTTTGATTATGTTCCTATATTGCACTCTTCAATGTCAGATCTTAATGGTTCCATATTAGGTTTTCTTGCAACATCATTAGAATCAAAAAGATCTTCTAAAGGGGCTAATCTCTTAGGTAAAAATTAGTTCTTAAGGTTTAAAATGTCAGAATCATCATCTGCTAATTCTTCAATCTCTACATTCTCTAAATTATCTATTTCTGTTTGAATAAATTTAGTGGGTTTAGTAAAATCTAAGTTATTTACATCTACAACATTTATATCAATCTCACTATCTATGGTTTGATTTACTGTACAATCTGTGTCTATGTTACAATTCTGAAATTCTCCTTCAGCATTCATGAAATGATAAATCTGTTCATCTTATGAAAATATCTACCAATATTTTAGATTATCTGGAATTGTAGGCATGTGCTTAACTTCTACTGTATATTTATGATTTGGTTGAAAGGGCAGATTGCAAGTACTTGCAAAAGCTGCTAAGTTGTGTGCATGTATCTTTTGTTTTATAGGAATTGCAGCAAAGTCACATTCAAGCAGTTCCTTAATCAGATCTAAAATAGTTTCTCTATATTGGCTTAATCTTGGATTATATACAGAATATTCTCATGTTATCTGCTTCACAATTAATTCAGAGTCTCCCATAATTGACACTCTTTTGGCTCCTAAATTTCTAACAATCTGTAGTCCTAAAATCAGAGCCTCATATTCAGCCATGTTGTTTGTACATTTGAAATTTAATCTAAAAGCATGACCTTCTACATGATTGTTTTCCATGTTATGTATCTAAACTCCTGCTGCTACTCCTAATTTTTTAAGTGATCCATCAAAATATAGGTGCCACATTGATTCATGAAAAATGTTGTCACTGTCTGGTGCTTTATTTTTCTATTTTAGTTCAATGTTGTTCTCAATGCCAGTTTCAGAATTACATAAAATGAATGACTCCATATTAGTAGGTGTAGAGTAAATAGGATAGTTTCTAGGTCTTTCTACACTACTAACCATGTATTTCATTAATGTCTCTCTGTAAAGTTTCTTGGGTTGGCCAAAAACAAATATTGTTGCATAAGACATATCTAGTTGTAGATATCCCTGTAGTTTAGCTCCCCATGAGAGAGATAACAATATTCCATACTTAGGAGGGATGTCAGCTACTACAATATACATGACTATGCTTTTTCCAGGGTATTGAACTAAAGTAACACATAAATCTTTTATCAAGCCTAAACATTTCACTTTACTAGAGTCAAATGAGAAGAGATCTTTATAAGGTCTAGTGATGTCTAAATTCAAGGTTCCATTATTGCTTTTGGCATAAAATTATGTGAAGCCCCTGAATCTAGCATTTCATTATGTAAAATCTGATCATGAACAGTTAAGCTAATGTAAAAGGGAGGAACTGCTCCATCTTGGTGTTTTCCATTAACATTAGGACCAAAGATTAGTTTTGGTTGATCATCACTCAAGTTTACTGAATCTTCTCCATCATTCATATTTAAGGTGTCAGTGATATGTGTTTTTTATAGGTCATGTTTTGCCAAATATGTCAAAGGAATTGGTATCTTTAATTTGGCAATTTCAGCTTGGATGTTAAATGGTGTTTGTGATTGTCCTAGCTGAATTATTTCTTCTTTTGTAACTGTAGTTTGGGTGGGTTTGTCTTATTTTTCTATAGTTGGTTTTTCATTCTCTATTTTGTTGGGAAAAATACTGAGAGGGGGGGGTGAATCAGTATTTACTGCATATTCAAAACTTTCACTTTTTCCTGCTTCTAAAACGCATACGCTACTTTTCTGAACCAGACTTGCGTATATACACGGATACCCTTTACGAAACTCGCGTATACACAGATATCTATTTATGTCATTAATTCTTCACTTAAATCATTCCTTCATTTATTCATCAGATATTCAATAAGCAGTAAACATGTGCAGTAAGAACAGAATAAATCATCACACAAATCATCCCACATGAACACCAGGATTTTTAGGTGGAAACCCAAGCCGGGAGAAAACCACCGCTGCAGTTGCTCAGCCTTCAATATTTTATTATAGAGAAAACATCTTACAACATATGTGCTGGCGCAGACTTGACCAGCACGCAGGCACCCACCTGCGCTCGTTTACCAGCCTCTCCTGGAAGGGAGCTCCAACCCCCTGACTCGTTTACCAGCCTCTCCTGGAAGGGAGCTACGACCCCCTGCTCTCGTTTACCAGCCTCACCTGGAAGGGAGCTACGACCCCCTGACTGAAGGCTACAACCCTCAGCACCACCTTGGACCACGTTTCATCAATTTTCACACTGGACCCTTTCCATACTTTTAAGCACAAACATACATCACCAACATATACATATCAACACAGATCAGATAGCAGAAACACAGCAGAACAGATCAGATATTTCATACCCCTTGCTTCAGCAAACCCTATTTTGCATACGCGCTTTTAATTCACTGATGTCGCGTATATACGCGCTTCCGTCCACACAAACCTGTGTATACCTCAGTGTATATTTTATTGCGCATACGCGCTTTTACTTCAGAGAAGTCGCGTGTATACGCGCTTCCTCCGCGGCGAAGTAGCGTATAGATCTTCAATGATTACAGAGCTGCATACTTCATCAGATCAGATGTTCAATTCAGATTTACCCTTTTCACTTCAGACAGATGTTCGCCTAGATGTTCGCCTCATCACATATCTAGGCCTTCCATAAGAAGATCTAGCAAATACAAGTGCATTTCAGATCTAGATCCCCTTCTTCATCATTGGTGCATCATACATTCAGATTTATCATTCAAGTGTAACCCTTTCCATTCAGATCTACTTCAGAGAGAAGTATTCATTTAAGCTCAGACATCTTGCACCCACACTCATGATTTGCACAATGAATTTCTTCTCCTTATATAGGTTTATCCTTTTTCAATACCACGGGCCCCTTTTTCAATACCACGAGCCAAACCAATACCACGAGCCCAAAACTACCTGGACGGGGTCAATTAGGCGGATCATTACCCAATACAATGGGTCAATACCATGGTGGTTACCCTTGGTTTTGTACTTTTTGAGCGCTTTAGCCCATACGCGACTTGGCACGTTCTTTTCCGCGTGCATACGCGACTTCACCTAGGAATATCCGCGTATACAAAGAGACATACTTTTTTCATCATGCTTTGAGCACATTCTGAATTCTTTTCTTCATTGCCTTCTGTACACACTGTAGATACATCATATTTTCTTCATCAGGAACATATTCTCTCAAGCACAACTTGATTACATGTCATTATTCTCATCATGGCTGCCGAAGGACAACACTTAGCATCATATTGTCAACAAACATCACATCACATCAGATTTACATTATTTACTAAGTCCAACAGGTCAAGAATAACTTCATTAGGTGGTTCGCCATCAAGGACAACACATGTCAATAGTCGCATGTCTTCATCTTCATTCAATGGGTTGCCATCAAGGACAACACTCTGCATCATATTGCCAACAATCTCCCCCTTTGGACTTGATGGCAACCACGATGGTGTTTGGTTACCACAACAGATAGGTACATCAATGACACCATGTCACTCTCTCCATTTTTGACACCATTCAATCACCATGTCACTCTCCCCCTTTGACATCAAGGGAAAAGGGTGGATCAAAACCAACACACTCTCCCCCTGTTCTGCAGATCTGATATACTGAAGTGACCAAGCTCCCCCTGAGTTCATGCTGAAAGTTCAAACATATTTTTCAATAAAGTACATGACTCTACGAACTTCCCATCACCAAAGACTCATACTTACATCAAATATCCAACCAAGTGGATTTACATATGAGACTCAAGTACCCAACCAAGTGGGTTTACACATTTCAATTCAGCTACCCAACCAAGTGGGTTTACAAAATTGGACTCAGCTACCCAACCAAGTGGGTTTACAAAAATGACAAGTCCTTACATGACTGAATATTACAATTTTCTCAACAAGACCTTTTCATCAAACTACAAATATAACTTTTAAGACCAACACCAGAAAGTCCTCAGGAAAGAGAACATATTTTCAGAACCATCATAATGCCAACACTGCATTATACTCAGCAAAACCAATGCTCCCCCTGAATCTGTGCATCCAAGCATCCTTTCCAAAAGACTAAGGCTCCCCCTTAGTTTGTGCATCCTGAACACTTTCATCACCAATAAATCATCAAGGCATCTTTACCAAAACATTAGAAACAGAATTATGAGAACTGGAACATCACCAGAGATACCAATCAGTATTAGAGATACCAAACAGCACTGCAGCTGTGCTGAAGAGAGTTGAACCAAGCAAAAATTGTCAGCAATCATGCATACGCGGTTTTCTGTGCATTAACTAGCGTACATACGCGACTGTGTTTCAGGAAACCCGCGTATCCCAAGCCATCTTCTAAAATTTATGCAGATTTGTTCTTTTGACTGGCAGAGAACACTCCCAGCTTCTGTCTTAGATACTCGAACGCTTCCCTGGGTAGAGGTTTGGTAAAGATATCAGCAGCTTGTTCTTTGGAGGTAACATACTCCAACTTCACTTTTTGCTCAAGCACTTGTTCACGTAGGAAATGATATTTGATGGGAATGTGCTTGGTTTTCAAATGCATAACAGGATTCTTTGAGATACTGATGGCACTTGTATTATCACACATAATGGAGATAGGAGTTGCACATTTGATTTGAAAATCTTGCAAGGTTTGCATCATCCATAGGAGTTGAGTGCAACAAGATGCGGCAGCTACATACTCTGCTTCAGCTGTTGATAAGGCAATAGAATTTTTCTTCTTGCTGAACCAAGATACTAACCGAGGCCCCATGTAAAATGCACCACCACTAGTGCTTTTCTGATCATCAACACTTCCAGCCCAATCTGCATCAGTGTAAGCATGAAGAGTAAGATCAGCATCCTTGGGATACCATAGACCAAAGTCTTGAGTTCCTTGTAGATATTTGAATATCCTTTTGACAGCCTGAAGGTGAGACTCTTTTGGATTAGCTTGGAATCGTCCAACAATCCCAACAACATGCATAATGTCTGGTCTGGTCCCAGTGAGATAAAGTAGACTTCCAATCATCGATCTGTATTCTGGTTGATTCACAGTGGGAGAATCATCATTAGAACTGAGACTGCATCCGGTTATCATTGGTGTACTTACAAGTTTGCATTCTTCCATGCCATACTTCTTCAGAATTTGCTTAAGATATTTTGCTTGTGATAGAAATATACCATCTGCAGATTGATGCACTTGCAAGCCAAGAAAGAATGCTAGTTCCCCAAGTAAAGACATTTCAAATTCTTGCTGCATGACAGAAGCAAATTTTTGACTCATAGATTCTTCGTTACTCCCAAAAATGATATCATCAACATATACAACTACAATCAATAGTTTATCATTTTCAACTTTTGTGTATAAGTTGCTATCAGCAGACCCCTTTGAAAATCCTTGTTGATGAAGGTATTTGTCAAGACGATAATACCAAGCCCTTGGAGCTTGTTTGAGTCCATACAGAGCCTTTTTAAGTCTACAAACAAGATTTGCATCATTTCCCAAAATGAATCCTTCCAGTTGTTCTATATATACTTCTTCTTCTAGATCACCATTAAGAAAAGCAGACTTAACATCCATTTGATAAACTTTGATTCGTTGATAGCTTGAGAAAGCAAGAAACATTCTTATGGCTTCAAGTCTAGCTACATGAGCAAAAGTTTCTTCAAAGTCTATACCTTCTTGTTGAGTATACCCTTTGCAAACCAGTCTAGCTTTGTTTCTTACAACATCCCCATTCTCATTTAACTTGTTCTTCAAGATCCATTTAGTTCCAATGACATTTTTATCATGAGGTCTTGGTACCAAATCCCAAGTGTCATTCTTTTCAATTTGCTCAATTTCTTCATCCATGGCATTATTCCAACATTCATATTTGCTAGCTTCATTGACATTGTGTGGTTCAATTGTGGATCGCAGTGCCAAATTACTAGAAGATCCCGCAAGAATTCTCCTTGTTCGTACACCTGATTCCTTGTCTCCCAAAATTTGAGATTCAGGATGATTCTTTTGAACATATCTGGATGGAGCTTTTTCAGATAGATCATCTTCAGGTTCTTCATTGGATCCATTGTCTATATCATTTCCATCTGATGTAGAAGGCCATATGTCGCTATCATCTTCTTTTGTTGTTTGTTTTTCTTTTTTAGGAGCTGCAGGAGACTCATCAATAACAACATCAATACATTCAACAACCTTTTGAAGCCTTTTATTGTAACATGTGTATGCTTTGCTTGAAGATGTGTAACCAAGAAATATCCCTTCATCTGATCTAGGTTCAAACTTGCCAAGATTTTCATCATTATCTTTGATAAAGCATTTACTTCCAAAAACTTTAAAATGCTTCACAGTGGGAGAATTACCATACCAGAGTTCATATGGAGTTTTGTCACTATTTACCCGAACATGAGCCTTGTTGAGAATGTTAACAGCTGTAAATGTTTCTTCACTCCAGAACATGTTAGAGATGCCAGAATCAGCTAGCATAGCTCTAGCCATTTGAACAATTGTTCTATTCATTCTTTCTGCTACACCATTTTGTTGTGGAGTGCCTGCTACAGAGAATTGTCTTTTTATGCCATGTTGTTCACAAAATTCAAAGAATTCATTTGATGAATATTCTCCTCCTCGATCAGATCTAAGGCACTTGATTTTTAGATCTAATTCATTTTCTGCCAATGCTTTGAAGTTCTGAAATTTTTCAAATGCTTGATCTTTGTGTTTAATGAACCCAATCCAACACATTCTAGAGTAGTCATCAATAAATAAGATATAGTATTCATCCCCATGTAATGAATTTTTCCTCATAGGTCCACAGATGTCAGTATGAATGAGTTCAAGGGGCTTACTTGATGATCCTTCTTTGGCATTGAATCGTACTCTGGTCTGCTTACCAAATTGACAAGATTTGCATATGATATTTTCTGGAAGATTGACCTTGGGAAGATCACGAACAGCTTGAAGTCTGCATGCTTTGTTGATTTGAGAGAAACTCAGATGCCCCAGCCTTCTATGCCATAGCCAATTTTCTGAAGATTTGCTCAAGTAACATTGATCTATGTCGTTTAGTACATACAGGTTGCTTGGATTTCTTTTTCCTTTTATAATGATTCTACCTATATCAAGATCACGAACCACACATTCTTTGGAACTGAAGACCACTTCTGCACCTTGATCACACATTTGACTAACACTTAACAGGTTATGCCTTAATCCATCAACATACATGACATCTTTAGCCTTCACTTTTTCTTTTAGAAATACTGACCCTTTTCCTTTAATTACAGTAGGAGTATCATTTCCAAATGTAACTTTCTTTTCCTTTTCTAGAGCATTATAAGTATGAAGTTTGCTTTTGTCACCTTTCATGTGTCTTGAGCACCCACTATCGATGTACCATTGATTTTCTTCACCTTCTGCAAATAATGCTATCCCACAATTTTCAACTGGCGGTTCTTTCTTTTTCCACACTTTAGAGCTTGAGGGAACATGTTCTTTTGGCTGGATCTTGTTCTTGCATTCAGATTCTTCATGGCCAAAGTTATTACAATAAGTACATTCAACTTCACTTTTAAGAGGAGAAAAATTGTTATAGGTATTCTTCTTTGGTTCAGTATCCAGCCTTTTCTTTCTTGCTTCTCTTGTCATGATGGTTTTATATGCAACACATTGAATAGCTTTATGACCAAAATTGTGACAAGTGAAACATTGCCCATTGAAGTAGAAATTTCTGCGATCATGGAATCTTCTATTTGAATTTACCTGTTGGTTGTAGTGTCTTTGAAAGCTATCCCTTTTAGTGTACCTTGAATTGAGATGGTCCTGCTTTCCCTGTAGAGATCCTTCATTCCCTTGCTGAGTGACTGAATGATGTAAACCACCTGTAACTGCTTTTAGATAGTTTGGTGCTGAAGTTTGAGAAGATTCTCCGGTATATCCAAGACCTGTCTTTATAAGAGTAGAACGTTGTACCTTGATGATCTCATCTAAGGTTTCAGATCCTTTAGCAAATCTAAGATTCAAGGTTTTTTCTTTCTCAACTTCTTTTCTTTGACTTACCACTTCACATTCTAGTTTTTCAATATGCTTTTTTGCTTCTTCAAGCTGTTTTTCAATGGTCTCTCTGATTATCTTTTGTTCTTCTAAGCGAAGTTTGAGTTGATTATTTTCTTCAAGAAAATCGTTTTCCTCTAGAGCATCCATAAAAGTATCCTTTTCTTCTTTTTTTTCAAATGCCATGAGAATTCTAAGATCTTCTTCACATTGTTCCTCACTATTAGATGACCCATCACTATCTTCATTAGTATAGTAACTTTTCTTAGAGCTAGATCGGTTCTTATTCCTTCTTACTACTTCTTTTCCTTTATAAGGACATTTTGTAGCATAATGACCAAATTTTCCACACTCAAAACATTTGAAGGGAAGCTTACCTTTGAATCTTCCAGTACCTAGTTGGAGCTTTCTCACGAAATTTGCTTCTTCTTCATCGGATATATAGCTGGAATCTTTGACAACTTCCTTTTCCTTCCCTTTTGTAGATGCCTTAAAAGAAGCTTCTCTTATTTGAGAAGGACCTCCTTGTCTCATTTCAAAAGCAGTCAGAGTACCATGTAATTGAACAATAGTAAGCGTTTGCAGATCTTGCCTTTCTTCAATAGCTGAAACTTTAGAGTCAATTTTTGAAGTCAAGGATCTTAAGACCTTTTCCACCAGAGTAGTATCAGTTATGGTTTCACCCAAATTTCTCATTCGATTTACAATATCATCCAGACGAAGAAAGAAACTGGAAACACTCTCATCACTATGCATCTTCAAATTTTCATATTCAATTCTAAGAGTTTGGAGTTTTGCACTTTTTACCTTTGTGTCTCCTTCATAGCTTAGAATGATTTTGTCCCATATGTCTTTTGCCGAATGTAGTCGCATCACTTTAGCAAATTCTGATTCAGACATGCTTCCTAGCAAGACATTTACTGCTTTGGCATTGGTTTCATACTTCTTCCTTTCTGCTGCATCAGTAGGAATACTTGCCGGGTATTGATAACCTTCTTCCACGATTGCCCATACATCAGCACCAAGACTTTGCAGATATGCTTTTGTTCGTACCTTCCAGAATATCAGATTGCTTCCATTGAATAGAGGTGGCTTTATAGACATTACTCCTTCTTGACTTCCCATTGCGACGGATCTCCTTCAAGCGATCAAGCTTCTGCAGAAGGACCACGCTCTGATACCAATTGTTGGGAAAATACTGAGAGGGGGGGGTGAATCAGTATTTACTGCATATTCAAAACTTTCACTTTTTCTTGCTTCTAAAACGCATACGCTACTTTCCTGAACCAGACTTGCGTATATACGCGGATACCCTTTAAGAAACTCGCATATACACAGATATCTAATTATGTCATTAATTCTTCACTTAAATCATTCCTTCATTTATTCATCAGATATTCAATAAGCAGTAAACAGGTGCAGTAAGAACAGAATAAACCATCACACAAAGCATCACACATGAACACCAGGATTTTTAGGTGGAAACCCAAATCGGGAGAAAACCACCGCCGCAGTTGCTCAGCCTTCAATATTTTATTATAGAGAAAACATCTTACAACATATGTGCTGGCGCAGACTTGACCAGCACGCAGGCACCCACCTGCGCTCGTTTACCAGCCTCTCCTGGAAGGGAGCTACGACCCCCTGACTCGTTTACCAGCCTCTCCTGGAAGGGAGCTACGACCCCCTGATCTCGTTTACCAGCCTCTCCTGGAAGGGAGCTACAACCCCCTGACTGAAGGCTACAACCTTCAGCACCACCTTGGACCACGTTTCATCAATTTTCACACTGGACCCTTTCCATACTTTTAAGCACAAACATACATCATCAACAGATACATATCAACACAGATCAGATAGCAGAACAGATCAGATATTTCATACCCCTTGCTTCAGCAAACCCTAGTTTGCATACGCGCTTTTACTTCACTGATGTCGCGTATATACGTGCTTCCGTCCACACAAACCAGCGTATACCTCAGTGTATATTTTATTGCGCATACGCGCTTTTACTTCAGAGAAGCCGCGTGTATACGCGCTTCCTCCGCGGCGAAGTAGCGTATAGATCTTCAATGATTACAGAGCTGCATACTTCATCAGATCAGATGTTCAATTCAGATTTACCCTTTTCACTTCAAACAGATGTTCGCCTAGATGCTCGCCTCATCACAGATCTAAGCCTTCCATAAGCAGATCTAGCAAATACAAGTGCATTTCAGATCTAGATCCCCTTCTTCATCATTGGTGCATCATACATTCAGATTTATCATTCAAGTGTAACCCTTTCCATTCAGATCTACTTCAGAGAGAAGTATTCATTTAAGCTCAGACATCTTGCACCCACACTCATGATTTGCACAATGAATTTCTTCTCCTTATATAGGTTTATCCTTTTCAATACCACGAGCCCCCTTTTTCAATACCATGGGCCAAAACAATACCATGAGCCCAAAACTACCTGGACGGGGTCAATTAGGCGGATCATTACCCAATACAATGGGTCAATACCATGGTGGTTACCCCTGGTTTTGCACTTTTTGAGCGCTTTAGCCCATACGCTACTTGGAACGTTCTTTTCCGCGTGCATACGCGACTTCCCTTAGACAGATCCGCGTATACATAGAGACATACTCTTTTCATCATACTTTGAGCACATTCTGAATTCTTTTCTTCATTGCCTTCTGTACACACTGTAGATACATCATGTTTTCTTCATCAAGAACATATTCTCTCTAGCACAACTTCATCAAGTGGGTTGTCATTATCTTCATCAAGTGGGTTGCCTTTCAAGGACAACACTTAGCATCATATTGTCAACAAACATCATATCACATCAGATTTACATTATTTACTAAGTCCATCAAGTCAAGCATAACTTCATCAGGTGGTTTGCCATCAAGGACAACACATGTCAACAGTCGCATGTCTTCATCTTCATTCAAAGGTTGCCATCAAGGACAACACTCGCATCATATTTCCAACAATCTCCCTTTGGACTTGATGGCAACCACGATGGTGTTTGGTTACCACAGCAGATAGATACCATGTCACTCTCCCAAATATTTGACATCATTATCTTCTCTTCATTCAAACACCATGTCACTCTCCCCCTTTGACATCAAGGGCAAAGGGCGGATCAAAAACCAACATTCTGCAGATCTGATATGTGCTGAAGTGGCCAAGCTCCCACTGTTTTACTACTTTTAATTTTCTTTTCAGGGACATTTTGAGATGCACTGGAAGCTTTGGTAGGTTTTGTGGTTTCAACAACTATTTTAGCAATCGTTGTTTTAGGATCAACTGATTTTGGATCAGCGGTAGATGTTTTTGGATCTGAAATTGTTGTTTTAGCAGAAATTGTTGTCTTGGCAGCAATAGAATTTTGAGGATCTGTTGATGTTTGGACAAAAACATTTGTGATGTCAACAATTTTAGGACTAGGTGAAATTTTGGGACTTGAAATATTCTGAGTTGAATTTGAATTTTGTTGGGTTTCCCTAAGGACGATTTGCAGAACTTTAGTGGTAGGAGCCTCTACTGTCTTCTTTGTTTGAGTTAGAGCATATTTCTCAATAGAAGGCTCTACATTTTTCTTGCTCCTAAGGTTATATTGCTTATGCTTCATTAATTTCAAACTCATAACCTTGCATGTAATCAAAAGACTCACCAGGATCTAATTGTAGTTGTTGTAATTCATATAACTTCTATTCTTCTTGTGTAAGAAAAATGGTGTTATCATCATTAATTCCCATTATATTGATTTGAGTGTCTTCATAATTTTCATTTTGATGTGAACTTTCAGCATAGTTCTCTTGGAAATGTGGTCTTATTGTTTGGTCAGGTGTTGATTCTCTAGATTTTCCAGTGTTGGTGTTTTTCCTGAAATTGGGATTTCTAATTTGAGGTCCTTGTTGTTGGTTATCCCACTGTGGCTTCATTTCCATATTATCTAACCTATCCAACATTCTCTCTAATGTTTTTTATAATTTATCTATTTTCAAATCTGAAGTTGATGTTTCCTCTTTTATTGTCACTCTCCTTTCATTCCTTAATCTAGCTTTCTTTGCTAACAAGTTTGCCTCTACACTAACAACATTACTTTTCATCTACTCTAAAGTTTCTGTATTTCTCTCTCTTAGCTGATAAGCTATATCTGTATCAAAACCATCAGGGAATTTGTTAATTACAGATTCTAGAGGAGTTTTAATATTAGAAGGAATTGCATTATAAATATTGTTATATCTAGTACAATAATCTTGGACTGTTTCATTTGGTGCTCTTTTTATGCTCTCAAATTCAGATAAAATTTGTAGTGGATTATTCGTCTTCTCCAATCTATTAAGAAACATTCTATGAAAAACTTCTAAATCAGCAATACTACTAGCATTCAAACCTTTAAACCACTTTTTCACCCCACCAATTAAAGTTTAAGTAAAAAGTCTCATTTGGACATCATCATCATCAATTTCATGTAGTTCAAAATAGTCTATAACCTTATTAACATGTTTTTGTGCAATGTAATAAGTGGTTCCATCAAATTAAGGGATTTTTCTTTTATAATCTTGGGGCATGTTATGTAACTATGCTGGTAGGACCAAGGGAGAATATCTGGCAGCCATGGCTTGGATTATAGCTTGGCTAGGAGGTAAGTTTGAAGTACTTGGTGAAGAACTAGAAGTACTTGTTGATGTAGTTAAAGCACTTGCACATGATATTGGGATATAAGAATATGTACTTGCAAATGTGGTTGAAATACTAGAAATGAAGTTTGGATGCTAGAAGAGGTGCTTGGAAATGAGAATGATGTATTGGAAAATACAGCAGAAAAACTAGGGGATGAACTTGTGGTGGTGGAAGATGGAAATAAAATTCTAGGTTGAAATGGTTGCTTAGGAAAAAATGAATTTGTGCAAGGAAGTGTATTGAAAACAATGGATGAAGTGTTAGTGAATAAAGATGAATCTACAGATTCTAAAAGACTCATATCTAAATGAGTAGTAGAAGGCTTAGGGGTATAGGCTGATAAATCAGTCAATTCAACTGAATGTTGTAAATAAGCTTCATCAATTTCTTTAATCAAAGTTGTAGTTATGGCATCAATTTTATCATAAACTTCAAAAATATTTTGATCAGAATCAACTGAAACAGTTTCCTTCTTAGTTTCAATAAATGAAATGAAATCAGGATCTATTACAGCATTATGTAGGTCATTTTCTTATTTAGTTATGAATAAAGATTGTTCAGAATTTAAATCAAATTCTATTTCTTGTAAACGTGATAGTTTATTTGGAAGAGAATTTGCTTTGACCAATTAAATATTATTATCTAAACTCTCTACTTTTTTGTTTTTCTTTCCAATTCTGTCAGGATTATCTACTATGACAGTAGGTTGTGGATCCGGATTGGACCTGGTATAGTAGACTCTTCTAGAAGCCAGGATTACAGTTTTTATGAAAATATACTCACAACTCTTTAAAACAATCTTAAGGTGAAAATATAAATTAAAATATTTCCTTTAAGATCTATTTAAAACATTGAGGATTGGTTAGTTCCCCAGCATGGTCGCCAGTATGTTATCAATCCAATAATTCTCAAAATTTGTGAGATTTTTTATTTTGTGTTTAAAGATTATTAGAGGTAACCACAAACCTACTTTTAAGCCTTAGGATCTAACCTTACTATACTTAAAGAGGGCTCTCTCTATTTTGATTTAACCTTGTTGATTGTATTTGATTTTAGGCTAGTTATATAGGAAAAATTGGTTTTTGGTTATGATTTGATTTGGTGGTGAAATCACTTACTTAGATGGATAGATGTAGATCTGTATTCCATTGGGAAAATGGAGTCAATGTGTCAAGCAGTCAGATCAGGATCAAGTTCTATAGGGAAATGCTTGCAGGGCAAGATAGTTGGATCACTTCAGATCTTCAAGGTTGATGGTGAAAATGGTTTTGATCAGGATAAAAGAGCAATTAAGGGTTCTTAAATCTGGATTATGAGTGAAAAGGCAGAGGTCAATCAAAACTAGGGATCAATTAAGGATTCCCTTATTTGGATATTAGTGGAAAACATATAAATTATAATCAATCAAAACAAAGTGTTATTAACATATTTTGAAATAACAATTCCTGATTTATCATTTAGATTTAGAACACATTCAAGTATTGTGTTACCACTAAGATTTTCCTTGAAGTTTTTGGAAGAGGAAAGGGGTACGAGGTAACCACAAACCAATCTTTTAGGTACAGGATCTAGCCAATATGTACCCAGAGAGGGCTCTCTCTATAAAATTTAGCTTTGTTTTTGGAAGATATTAGGCTAGTTATAAAGTCCAGGGGTTTTGATTTTGTTTGGGTTGATGGAATTCTTTAGCTGAGATTAAGATCAAGTAGTTTCAGTCCATTGGGCTAACGGAGTCAAAGGATTGGCTGCACTGGCTTAAGTTTTTTAACAAAAGATGGTTTATCAGGGCAAGATAATCAAACTAGAAACAATTATAGATCTAAAGTGAATAGAATGGAATTCAAACGGATGAAAGGCAATAAAGAATCTTTCAACACATTCAAGAGAAGAGAAATAGATTGATTATCAATAAAGAGCAGTTAAGTATTCTTTACTAAATAACCAAAGATGTCTGAACTAGACAAACAGGAGCAATTGAGAATTCACTATTTAAACTAGTTTAGAAGAAAACATTTAGAATAATAACGTTTGAAATCAGATTACACCTAAGTACTTTTTGATTTAATCCTTTTCGTTAAATATTAAGATAATGAAACACAGATGATATTGTAAACAAATATAAAACTTCAAACCATGGGAGAGAGATGACTTATTGATCCTTCATTTGACACATGAATCCTGAGAAAAGTCTTATGCCTCAATTCCTTATCCAGTTTTGCCACGAAAAATTTCTCCAAAGCTCTTTATTCCAAAATATTCAATGTTACATCAAAGTATAAGAATCCACCCTCAATAATTCGATTGAGGGCTTATTTATACAAAAAATCATACAAAATATCTCTTAACAAAACGAGATATAATCTAAGATGACTCACAAATAAGTTACAATAAAAATAGAGACAGATGGTCTCATAGATAAGACAAGAAGTAACCGATGTTGTGCTGTTTCCTCCTTTCGAGAATGTGCTGGAGGCTGGACCTATATTTTGGCTCATTGTTATCTTCTTTAGTAATTTTTTTCTAACTGCCTTGCTTCACGGATACTCTTTGTTTTTACTAATACACTTTTAACTGAACTGATACTCTTTGACCTTTGCTTGTCCCTTTATCCTTTATACTATAGTAAATAAGAAAATTTTCATATAAGGATAAATTTTACAAAAGTTCCAATAGATATTCCCACCATTTATCTTCTGCTATTTCAGTCCGTTGAAGTTTCCTTAATGTTTCATCAGCCTCGGTATATCTGAAGAAATTAGGCTGACTAGGAAACAAATTTTTTACCTCATGTTCAAGATAAAACAAATTCTCTAATCTGTCATGAAGATTCCTTCCTGTAGGTAATGTTGCTTCTGATGAAATGGCTGAGGAATTGGCTTGATTGTGAGAATGTATGTCCAATTTCTTAACATAATTTTCCAAGTCCATTATTTTATCTTCTGAAACCATAGGGCTGGGCAACCCTTTATTCAATAAAACATCAAACCTTTCTCTGAAAGCAATGATTTCACTTTGCATGTCAAAGAATCTTCGTTCTAAATTTTGCATAAGAGTTCTTTTAGTAAAAACTCTTTTTATCTCCAAGATTGTTGCAGTTATGTCCTGAATACCAAAATCTGCAAGTTTCCGTCTGGTTTGGGTGTTTAGAAATTGTATAAGTTGATTGGCTTCCTCGGGCCTATTTCCTAATTCTACTCGTGTATTCTCAACTTCATACAGAGCTACTTTGACCAAATCATTCTGCTCGTATATTATATGAATTGAAGACCAGATATCTTTTATTGACTGAATAATATCATCCCAAAGAATGTCATTTATTTCTCTTAAAGGTTTCTCCAATGTGAGATCCCTTTCCAAAGCTTTAACTAATTTTTCCAACTTTTTGACTTCACTTGTTTTGTCAGCAACAGTAATTTTTGAAAGATCATATTTCTGTTCCAAATTAATAAGCTGTAACTTTGTGTGCTGAAGTTCTGTTACTTGAAGTTTCAAGTCATTCATTGATTTTATTAGTTCTTTTGTACTCAAATTTGAAGTATTTACCTGTGATGGCTCTGTTGATTGACCTGTTGGTTGACTTGTTGTACCTGTGATAACCACTGCTGTAGATACTGGAACATTGGACTGCTTGTCTTTTAAAGCTTGTTCAAGCTCTTTTTCTGTTTCAGTCAGTTGCTCATTCATTTTCAAGAGCAACTCCATCATTTCTTCTTCAGAATTATTCTTTATTACTTCTTCAGTTTGAGGATGTCTGGAGGCTGGCAATTTCAACTGGTTTCTCAAAGCTGCAATGTCATCATATTTTTTCTTGATTAGAGCTTCTATACCTTTGACATCCTTTGTATTGTGACCTAATCCAATTATTATTTATTCCAATGTTTTTATCCTGTTGTCTTTGGCTTGAGAAGAAGCCTTTTCAAGCTGTAACTGTGTATTGGTGTTTTCCAAAGAACCCTGTATCCTGTGAGCTTCCATTGACTTATCAGTCAAAGTAGAATAGATCATTTCACCAGTCTGCTTATGTAACTCAATATGATCTAAAGGATGGATATCCTTTGCTAGGACTTCAAATTTTGTCCTAATATAATCAGCAGCTGTTTGGGGTTGTTGCACCTTGGGTTTGAAATGAATCATTATCATTTTGCCTTGTTGGATGTCAAAAGCTGACATCAATCTTTCTTGATTCTTTGGAGCCATTTTCAGATATTGATTATATACTTGAATTCTCATTGGATCATTCCTGGCCTTGATATTGATAAATTTCTTTTTGATATCTCCTGCATCTTTAACTGGTGTTTTGAAAGAAGATATTTCAACACTCTGTTGCTTCTGTAGCTCTTTCCTTTGTGAGGTAGTGGATGCTCCACTGACTGAACCTGTTTGTTGACTGCCCAATTGTTCTTGTCCTTGACTATCAAGGATTTCATCAATAGATTCTACTTCTGTAGGAGTATTCAATTTCTGTCTCTTGGCCTGAGGCTGTTGTAAAGATTCAGTAAGAGGAATAGCAACTTCAGCATCTCTCTTTTTGCCCTTTTCCACATTTGATGGAGTCTGCAAAATTGATATTTCTACTGGATTGATTTGAACAGAAGAAACATGTACTTTATCTTGTCCCTTGGAAGTTTGAGGTTGTTCTGTCATAGTGAATGTTTCTTTAACTTGTATATCAACCTCTTTCTCTTTTCCCTTAGATGATGATGCAATGTTTTCTTGTAATTTCTGTTGAAAAATCCCAGCTGAGGAAGGACCAACTTTTGATCTTGGTACCTGTGTAAAAGAGTCTAGGTCAAGCATCTTTTCAAGATCTTTCATAATATTGTCTACATTGACCTGCTCACTATCCTACTCTATTAATGTTCCTTCTATCCATTCATCTGTATTAGCATATTTTTCAATCTCTGGGATTCTTTGATGTATGTATGGTGCTGATTTATTTTTCATTCTTTTATCACAAATGAAGCTGAATGGGTCATAAGGTACCCAATAGAAACTCTTTTGTAATCTGAAACGGTCTTCTAATATCTTTTCAGCTTCTTCCCCTGCATCCCTAGAGTTACAGATAAAGGGACCTAATTGAATTTTGATCCGGAGTTGAGCCTTCTTCTTTTCATTACAAAAATGAATTATATTAGAGTTGTTCATTTGCCTGAAATACTCTAATGCAAAGATTCTCATGGGAACATATTTTGGCAATTTTAATGGACATAATTCACATCCATATATTCTGACTTCTGTGTGATTTTGGTATAAGTACCAATCACCAACTTTGTATTGTTTTGAGAGCTGTAAAGTTTTCTTGATTTCATTGCTGAGTCTTGGAGGAGAAACTCCTGTCAAAAAGGTGGTTGCAGGGTGTATAAAAATATCAATGAACTCATTATACGAATAGGGAGAATCTCGAGAACTATGAGTGATGGCTGACCAAAAGATAACAGACCTAGGATTCCCTTGGGCATCAAGATTTTTGATATAGAAAGGGAAATTTTCTAAATGGTAATAGAGTATGAGATGGTAAATGATAGAAGAATATTTAAACACTTTCTCATTTTCTAATCTCATGAATTGATCATGGATTTTGTCTGCAATGTAGGATGCAAAGTCATACCTGACAGTAGGAGGTTGTCCAGGGGTAAAAATAGACAATAATACTAGAATTAAATGGTCAACATATTCACTGGTATTAAAGCCCATTATAAAGGATATCATATCCAACACAAGTCTACCCTCCTCAGTGAAAAAAGCATACCTATAAGGGGGAGGGCCTTTAGGCTGGTGATCAGGCAACATAAAGGTTTGGCAGATGCGACTTAATTCTTCATGGGATAGTTTGGTGGATTTCTCAAGTAACTCCCCCAAGGACAGGGAAGTGAGGGTTTGATCAGGTTGAAAATGTAGCATCTCATTGATAGACTGAGTAGTAATTGGGAAAAGGACTTCTTGATTTGGGGATAAGACTGCTCTTTGGTTAGGATCATAATTTGCATGGAAAAAATGAATTATTTCAGGGAAAATATGGACAGAGGGAAAAAGGTATCTAGGAATATTAGATTCCCATAACCCAATCATATCCAAGCCATTCAAATAATTGTCTCTGCAGCGAAAAAAAATTGAAAGAGGGCTTTCACTAAAAACTAGGTCTTTAATTTGGAAATCTCTGTCGACTAATGATAAATAATCCAAGTCCCTGTGAGGGGCGTTCAATGGCACTACATTTAAAGCCACAGGAACTTCCATTTTTGTTTCTTGTGGATTCAAAAATGGAAATTAGGCTTATGGTGAAAAATTGAGCGAAATTACAGGTTTTCGGGATTTAATTGCGGTTTTTGGGAACTCAGGGAGACCAATTTAGAATCCTGTTTGAGTTTTCTGAATAGAATTTTTTAAACAAAAACCAAGATTCTAACGGAGTTCAGGTGAAATTAGGGTAAATACCTATTTTTTGGAGATAACAGCGATTTTAACAGGTACTGGTTAAGGCGGACAATCTTCTGAGAAGCTTTGACTGCAATTCTCTTCGAAAGGACAATAGTTGGCAGACTTCAACAGTTGGAATTTAAATTTTTCTGAATGGGAGTGTAGTCGTTCACTGTGGAGGAAAAAATGAAAAAGACGCGGGTTGTTCGGTTTTATTCGCAAAGTCAACAGGGTGGCAGGATGTTTTATTAATTCATGGGATGACATCAACACGTACGGGAGATGAGTCACGGGAAGGCAGGTGGTAAGCGGTTTTTTCTGCACCGCTTTTGAAGGAAGGTGGTATTGAGCAGATGGGTAGCGATTCCACAGAACGAATGACACGTGGTCAAGGTACTGTTTGAAAACCACCGGCATTTCACGAGTTATTTTTTGGATAGGGGATGGCCAGCGGAATTATCAACAGTCGTTGATCTTGGAGCGGGTGATCGAACGGTGGTCGGGGCGTGAAGTTGACAGGGAGTTAATAGGAGGGCCCGATGCAATTTATTATCAATTAATCATTTCAGGAGTGTTTTGATTGGCGGGTGTCGGTTATTAAATAATCATAAGGATTAATTAATCCCTTGTACAGTGGAAGGTCGGGCAATGTTTGTTTTTATTTTAAACACATATAAATATATGTTTAAATGTTTTTTATTATATGGTAATTAAATGAATGCGACTTATTTACCATAGGGGGCGGGAATAATATATAATGATATATTTTAACCAAAGGGGGTATAAAGTGGGTTTTTATTTAAACAAGTGGGAATTAAATACTTTGGTTAAAACTATAATATATGGGTTTTTTGGGATATTAGATAGAAGGAGTTATATATAAAATAGGGAAAGGTCATTCTTATAAGGAATTAATAAATAAAATCAATGTTAATATGACAAGGGGACAAGGTAAACTTCAAAATACATTAATATAACTAAGAAAGTGAAGTTTTTAGAAGAAAATTGCATTATAATCACTTCATCACTTAAACTTAGGATAAAATGTGATTTTGAGGGTTTTTTATGGAATATCTCATGATATTCCTAAGTAAAATGGGATTTTACTTAGGAAAGAATTTTTTGAAGTAAATGAGTGTGATGATGAATGATTTTAAGTACTTAGGTTTTTTCCAATTATTGGGCCGAGGGTCCGATCCCTCCAAAAGTCAAGTAAATGCCTTAAGCCCCTTTAATTTTCAAATACCTTAGCACTTAGGGGAAATTAGTGAAATCTTTAGGGAAAAATGAAGAGGAAGTTAATAATCTTGACTTTTCTTTGCTGTGAAATTTTCCAATGTAGTATCTGCCTTTGCACTTGTGATGAAAGTACAATTGAACACATTTAGAACCATCATTCATCACATATAATTCTGCAACAACATCTACCTACCCTACCTACTTCACCCTATCATTTCCTCTTCTTTATTAGGGTGCACTTAGACTGGCAAACCCTTATCAATCTTCTTTTTCTTTTACATGGCAAACCTATCTAAGTCTACACTTATTACATCCAAGGGCTCAGATTAAACTGTTGAGCACTTTTTATTAACTCTACCTATCTACTTATCTACCAAGATTAAACTTTTTGGCCGGATATTTATTCTCTATTCTACAACATGAAATTAAAAAATGAATGAGTCAAGTTTAAACAGTTTGACTCTTCATAAATTGTGGCAAAAGTTTGACAAGCTGCACACAATTTTGTTTATCACATCAGAGCAAAAAGTAGTGGCATTTAGACTTGCACACTTTCCTTGGCCTTTCTTTTGGTGGGGTTCATTTTCTTTCACTTTTTTGGCCAATTTTATTTTTTTCACCCTTTTATTTTTCTTTTAGGGTATACCCTCTTTACATTTTTTAAATTTTTTGATTTTTTGAATAATATGGAACACCTTTGCAACAAGAAAAAGGTTTGACATATTGCATAGTTCAACAAGTCAATCATGAAAAATGACACCTATTGGTATAGGAGTCTAACACTGGCTCCACTTGGGGATGGCTTTTCCTGGTGAAAAGTCAAGAACAGCAGGTCAGATGCCTTAAAATACCTTTAACTGAACCATGAAATATTCTTTTTCTGGTGTCTTTATTGTATATATGATAGTGAAACTTCTGAAGCTTAGGGCCTTCACTTCAGGCTTCAACTTCAACAAATCACCATCCAATCAAAACTGATGCATTAGAAAGGATATAATATATACATGTCAAAAATCAGAATATCCTAATAGATAGGATCAAAGTAGTGTTTTAACATCCGACCATTAACTGGCCCTTCCTCAGCTTCTGAACCATCCAAATTCTTCAAAAAATATGTGTTATTTCCCTATAAAACATGAATGATGTAAGGTCCTTTCCATAAGAAATCAAATTTCTCATGTTTTCCTTTATCTTCCCTTCTGGAATCCCATCTTAAAACTTTGTCTCCCAGTTGAAAATCTTCTGCTTTGGTCCTTTTTTCAAACATCTTTTTTAATTTTTCCCGCAAAACTTGGGATCGTTGATACACTTCTTGTCTAGTGTGCTGCAAGTGAATTGTTTGATTTATTCTTCTCTGAATATCATTTGGTTCTACTTGAGCCTCCTGAAGTAACTTCATTACAGGAATTCCCAAGGATGATGGAAATCTAGCCTCAATACCATAAACTAATTCATATGGACTAGTCCCAATTGATTTTTTGGTTGTAAATCTTTCTGCCCACAATGCATTGGTAAGTTTCTTATGCCAATTCTTCTTATTTTCTTCCAATAGTTTTTTAATGATATTAATGAGTCTTTTATTGGAAGATTCAGCCAATCCATTACCCTGACGATAATAGGCTGTTGAATGGCCTAAAGTGATGTGATATTTATTGCAGAAACTAATCATTCTCTTAGACTTGAAAGCAGCAGCATTATCAGTTATAATTTTCTTAGGACAGTGGAATATTGATAGTATATTGGTTTCTAAGAATCCTATGATTGCAGAATCATTGGCTTGTTTGGATGGGATTGCTTCAATCCATTTAGTAAAGTAATCTGTGGCAATGAGGATCCATCTGTGTTGGCCAGAAGAGGGAGGATGGATTTCTCCAATAAAATCCAGGCCCCATTGTTGAAAGGGTTTCTCGGTGGAAATTGGTTTCAATGGTAAAGGTAATAATTTTCTCTTGCCTTCAAAGATCTGACACTTATGGCAAGCAGTTACAAATTTCTTTACATCTGAAAATAAGGTTGGCCAATAAAAACTAGCCCTTAAGATCTTATCTGCAGTTGACTTCCAGTAGAGGTGTCCACCACAATCTTCTGCATGGAATTCATTGAGAACCTTGTCAGCTTCATCTTTTAATAAACAATTTAATAAAATTCCATCATAATTCTTCCAAAAGAGAACATTATCTAAAATGCAATACTTTAAAGATGTCATTTTAAAAAACCTTTGTTTCGTTCTGGATAACCCTAGAGGAGCTTGTAGGTTTAACAAAACATAAATGATATCAGCATACCAAGGTGAGTCTAAAAAGGCCTGACTGATTCGTGGAGTCGCCATCTCCTGTTCGTCATCCAATTCATTAATATTCAGGGCTTGGCAATTTGTTTCAGTCATGAGTTGAGCCAAACCTTGTCCTTTTATGAGTTTTGTAGGTCTTATTTCAATATCATATTCTAATATGGTAGCTATCCATTTACCTCTTTTTCCTTCAATTCCATCTTGAGTTAAGATGTCTTTAACGACAACATTAGGTACATAAGCTATCACATGAGAATACAATATATAAACTCTGAAATATTTAATTGCTTTCACAAGTGCAAAAGCTTGTTTCTCCATGATGTTGTATTTTAATGATGCATCTCTAAGTGCTTTACTAAAAAAGGCTATAGGTTTTTCACATCCTTGATCATCCTTTTGTAATAAAACAGCTGCAACTGTATGTTCGGAAGCAAATGAAAAAATTATGAAATCTCTATCAAATTTTGGACTGGTAAGAACTGGTGTTCTAGTCAAAGCCATTTTGATTTTTTCAAATGATTGCTTGGCTTCTACTTTCCACTTAATACTTGAATCCTTTCTTAACATGTTAGTAAGCATTCTAAGTAATTCAGCTAAACTAGAAATGAATCTTCTCAAAAAATTGATCTTACCTATGAAAGCTTGAAGTTCTTTAATATTCCTGGGATGAGGTATCTGCAAAATGGCTTGTATTCTTTCAGGATCAATTCTAATACCATCTTTTGAAATGATATGACCTAGGATTTTACCTTCTTCAAGACCAAACAATGACTTTTTAGGATTTAAAGAAATACCATATTTTCTGCATTTTATGAACACATGTCTAAGATGGTCCAAATGTTGTTGATCTGTCTTGGAAAAAACAGTTAAATCATCCAGATATATGACCAGAAAATCATGAATTTCTTTGGCAAAGGCGATGTCCATTTCTCTTTGGAAGGTCGCTCCTGCATTTTTGAGTCCAAAAGGCATCTTAACATATTTGAATGTACCCCATGGTGTTGTAAAAGCTGTTTTATCTTGATCATCAGGATGAACCAGAATCTGGTTGTATCCTGAGCATCCATCCAGAAGAGAAATCCTTAAAGAACCTACTACCCTTTGTAAGATATGGTCCATTTTAGGCAAAGGATAGTTATCTTTTAAAGAAACTTTGTTTAAATTTCTCAAATCAACACATAGTCTAATCTCTCCTGTTTTCTTCCTTGTTGGTACCAAATTAGAAACCCATTCAGAAAACCTAATAGGAGCTATTATTCTTGCTTCATACATTCTCTTAATTTCTTTCTAAATTGAAGGTAGTAATACAGGGTTAATTCTTCTAAGTTTCTGTTTGAATGGTTTCTGATCTGGTTTCAAAGGTATTGTATGTTGAATGATTGATGTATCATATGATTTCAGATCTTCATAACTCCAGGCAAAAACATCCTGGAATTCTTTTAAAAGTTCAACATATTTAACTTTTTGATCTGCTGGCAAATATTTAGATAACTTAATCATCTTAGGATTTCCTTCCGTTCCCAAATTGTATTCTTCAATATCAGCTTTTAACGGTTCCATTTTGGGTTTTAGTGGAATATCATTTGAGTCAAAAAGATCTTCTAAAGGAGTTAATCCTTTAGGTAAATGATTATCTTTCAGATTAATAATTTCAGATTCATCTTCTATAATCTCATCGACTTCCATTTGTTTCAGATCCTGCATATCTTTTTTGGTGAATTTAGTTGGGTGAAGCATGTGAATTGCAGTCTCTTCTGAAATATCTGTTTCTTGTTCATCTATTTGATCAGATTCATTGATTGTTGTGTCTTCATCTATGCTACTGTTAGAGAATTCGTTTTCTAAGGTCAAAAAATTATTTATCTAATTATTATTTACAAACACTTTCCAATTCATAAGATTATCCGGTAGAGTAGGTCTATGTCTAATCTCAACTGTGAACTGATGATTAGGTTCAAAAGGTAATTTACAAGTGCTAGCGAACATTGCAAGACTATGAGCATGCAAATTTTGTTTTCTAGGAATTTTGGCAAGCTGAGCCTGTAGAAAAGTATTGAGAATTTCCACAACTGTTCCTCTATATTCTCTTAATCTGGGGTCTTTTGTAGAACATTCACCATTGATCTGTTGAATAATTAACTCAGAGTCTCCTATGATTGATACTCTAATTGCTCCTAATTTTTTGACATGTTTAAGCCCTAGCAAAAGAGCCTCATATTCTGCCATATTATTAGTGCATCTAAAGTTCAATCTATAAGCATGGCCTTCAGCATGATCATTTTCAATGTTGTGTATCCAAATTCCAGCTCCAGCTCCCAACTTATTTACTGAACCATCAAATTCTAAATGCCAAAGAATTTCATGTTCATAATCTTCATCGACTGTTTTAACAATTTTCTTAACAGGGAGATTTGGTTTTTCAGTTTTTTCTGGTATTTCTCGAATATCTGATGTTTCTTTGCTTTCAGAAATTTCTTCGAGTTAAACAGTAGATTTATTTGCAGTTTCTATTTTAGGTGCTTCTATTTCAGTAGGAAGGTCAAATTCAGCATTATAAAGGATGAATGAGTCCATATCAGAATGTACCGAGTAGACGGGGAAGTTTTCAAGCTTCTCCTGACTACTGACTAAATATTTCATCAAGGTTTCTCTGTAAAGTCTTTTAGGCTAACCGAACACTGAAATAGTAGCATATGACATATCTAATTGAAGATATCCTCTGAGTTTGGCACCCCAGGATCTGGACAACAACATACCATATTTAGGAGGAATATCTGCTACTACTATATCCATCAGAATAGATTTCACAGGGTATTGCACCAAAGTAACACAAAAATCTTTAATTAAACCTAAACATCTTACCTGACTTGAATCAAAAGAAAAGAGATCTTTATATGGTTTGGTAATGTCTAAGTTTAATCTTTCCATCACAGCCTTGGGCATTAAATTGTGAGACGCTCCAGAATCAAGCATGGCATTATGAAGTATTTTGTCATGTACATTCAAACTCACATAAAATGGAGGAGTTCCTCCACTTTCTGGTTTTCCATTCACTTCAGGGCCAAAAAGTAATTTGGTTGATCATCAAAAACATTTACTGAATCATCCATTCCAATAATGTTAAGGGATCTGCTGATTTGGCTTCTATAGATATCATGTTTAGCTAATTCTGCTAATGGAACAACTATCTTTAATTTGCCTATTTCAGCTTCTAGATTGAAAGATTTCTCTGTTTGAGCTCTAGTATTTTGAACAGTTGGCTTTTCTCTATTTTTTGTGTTTTCAGTGTCTTTTTCTTTTTCAGGAGTGGGATTATGAGTTGATGGTGTTTCTGAATCAACTTCTGCTGGTTCTTCTACGTTTCCTGTAGGAGGAAAAGTATTGGGAAGTTGTTTATTATTCAGTTGATTATCAGACACATCTTCAATTATTGGGTTAGCGGGGTTAGGACTTGCTCTAGAAAGAATTTGTATAGGAGGAGTGTTAGTTTTACCTTTGAGGTTTTTTTTTACAGCTTTCTATTTTCTATTTTCTGGCACGTCAATCTGTCTACTTCTCAAATTGTATTGTTTATGAACTTCATAAATTGCTGAGTCATATCCTTCCTTAAAATCAAAAGTTTCTCCTGAATGAGTTTGAAATGTTTCAAGAATGTGATTTTCTTGATCATCTTGAGATAGGAAAACTTCTGGTTCGTTCTTATTTTCAGTCACGTTATTTATTTCAACATCCTCCATTGGTTCCTCAGAAGATGAACCTTCAACAAAATTTTCCTAGAATGGTGGCATGATGTTTTGGTCAAGAACATTTTTTCCAGTATTTTGGTTTCTTCTGAAGTTTGGGTTTCTAACAGCATTTTAACCATCGCCAGAATTTCGATTGTCTCTACTTTGTCTCCCATCCTTTCCATCCCTTTAATATTTGCATCCAACTTTCTTTCAAAAGTTGAAGGCTCTTCGTTTATAGGCATCCTTCTTTCAGCTCTAGCTCTAGCTCGTTTTTCTATCAAGTTAGCTTCAACACTAAAAACTATGCTTTGCATCTCTTCTAGAGTTTGAGGAGATCTTTCTCTAAGTGAATATGCTATGTCAAAATCAAACCCATCAGGGAATTTAACCAATACTGAATCCGGAGGAGGTCTGAGGTTTTGGGGAACAACATTGTAAGCTTCATTGAATCTAATGATATAATCTTGCACAGCTTCATTAGGTCCTCTTTTCAATTTTCCAAAGTCTGATAGGATTTGAAGAGGGTCTTTCTTCTTTTCCCATCTATTTAAAAATAATCTATAAAGGGCTGGTAAGTCAGCAACACTGTTTGGAGCAAGAGCCCTAAACCATGTCCTGACTTCTCCAGTAAGACTCTGGACAAAAATTCTCATTCGTACATCATCAGCGTCTATTTCATAAAATTCAAAGTAATATGTCATCCTTTTGGTATGTTGTTGAGCAGTGTAAGTACCAGAACCATCAAAAGGGGTGATTTTACTCTGATAGTCTTGAGGCAAAGCAGCAGGGTTGCCTGGCAACCTTAACGGAGCATATTTGTTGGCCATCGAAAGGTGTAATGGAATAACAGGTGATGATGGTCTGGAAGTAGTGGGTGGAGGGGAAGAAGAGGTTGCTTGTGCTTGAGGAAAAGCAGATGAACTAGGGGAAGCTGAAGTAATCACATAAGAGTTTGAAAGCTCTTCAAAAGTTAGCTCAGATTGAATGGAATTTTGTAGATGTTTGTCAAGATGTGAAGTGATAAACTCAAATTGCAAATCTTCAAGAAATAATGGATTAGGAACCAGATTGGACAACTCAGATTCAGAAAAATTTATGAATAGAGAAGTTTCAAAATGTTCATCAAATGGTTCGTCTTCAAGATACACAAACTTCACATGACAAGAGTTTGATCTAAAAAGAGGTCGAGAACTCCCAGAGCTTTCTTGACTCTCTTGTCTTCTCAGAATTCTAGGAATCAGATTTGGATTCTCAAATATCGGTGGTGGGTTAGGGTCAGGATTTGACTTGGTATAATGAGTCCTTTCTGAAGCCAGTTTTCTGGATTTTATAATTTTGGTTTTTTGTTTTAAATAAAATGAAAGTACAACTTCGACAAACTCTTTAAGAAATTTAAGCTTTTGGGTTAAAATTTTCTCAAAGATTTATTGAACTAGAGAAACTGATTAAATGTCTGAAACCAAAGTTCAGTCTATAAACTAGACCAGAGATTGACTGAAGTAGTGTTTATTTACTATGCAATTGCAGAGCAAAAAAGAATTTCAAATGCTACCTGGCTAATCTTCATGCTCTGTCTGTAGTTTACAAATTAAACAATAGTAAAAATGATTCAGTTCCCCAGTATGGTCGCCACTATGTTATCACTCATATTTTCCTTGAAGTTGTTGGAAGAGGAAAGGGGTTCGAGGTAACCACAAACCAATCTTTTAGGTACAGAATCTAGCTAATCTGTACCCAGAGAGGGCTCTCTCTATAAAATTTAGCTTTGTTTTTGGAAGATATTAGGCTAGTTATAAAGTCCAGGGGTTTTGATTTTGTTTGGGTTGATGGAATTCTTTAGCTGAGATTAAGATCAAGTAGTTTCAGTCCATTGGGCTAATGGAGTCAAAGGATTCGCTGCACTGGCTTAAGTTTTTTAACAAAAGATGGTTTATCATGGCAAGATAATGAAACTAGAAACAATTATAGATCTAAAGTGAATGGAATGGAATTCAAACGGATGAAAGGCAATAAAGAATCTTTCAACACATTCAAGAGAAAAGAAATAGATTGATTATCAATAAAGAGCAGTTAAGTATTCTTTACTAAATAACCAAAGATGTATGAACTAGACAAACAGGAGCAATTAAGAATTCGCTGTTTAAACCAGTTTAGAAGAAAACATTTAGAATAATAACGACTGAAATCAGATTACACCTAAGTACTTTCTGATTTAATCATTTTCGTTAAATATTAAGATAATGAAACACAGATGATATCATAAACAAATGTAAAACTTTAAAACATGGGATAGAGATGACTTATTGATCCTTCATTCGACACATGAATCCTGAGAAAAGTCTTCTGCCTCAATTCCTTGTCCAGTTTTGCCACGAAAAATTTCTCCAAAGCTCTTTATTCCAAAATATTCAATGTTACATCAGAGTATAAGAATCCACCCTCAATAATTCGATTGAGGGCTTATTTATACAAAAAATCATACAAAATATCTCTTAACAAAACGAGATATAATCTAAAATGACTCACAAATAAGTTACAATAAAAATAGAGACAGATGGTCTCATAGATAAGACAAAAAGCAACTAATGTTGTGCTGTTTCCTCCTTTTGAGAATGCGCTGGAGGCAGGACCTATATTTTTGCTCATCGTTGTCCTCTTCAGTAATTTTCTTTTAACTGACTTGCTTCACTGATACTCTTTGTTCTTACTGATACACTTTAACTGAACTGATACTCTTTGACCTTTATTTGTCCCTTTATCCTTTATATTGTAGTAAATAGGCAAAATTTCATATAAGGATAAATTTTACAAAAGTTCCAACAAATATTCCCACCATTTATCTTCTGCTATTCTTGTCCGTTGAAGCTTCCTTAATGTTTCATCAGCCTCGGTATATCTGAAGAAATTAGGCTGATTAGGAAACAAATGCTTTACTTCATGTTCTAGATAAAACAAATTCTCTAATCTGTCATGAAGGTTCCTTCCTGGAGGTAATGTTGCTTCTGATGAAATGGTTGAGGAACTGGCTATATTGTGAGCATGTATGTCCAATTTCTTAACATAAGTTTCTAGGTCCATTATTTTATATTCTGAAACCATAGGGCTGGGCAACCCTTTATTCAATAAAACATTAAACCTTTCTCTGAAAGCAATGATTTCACTTTGCATGTCAAAACACCTTCGTTCTAAATTTTGCATAAGAGTTCTTTTAGTAAAAACTCTTTTTATCTCCAAGATTGTTGCAGTCTTGTCCTAAATACCCTGATCTGCAAGTTGTTGTATGGTTTGGGTGTTTAGAAACTGTATAAGCTGATTGGCTTCCTTAGGCCTATTTCCTAATTCTGCTCATGTATTCTCAACTTCATCCAGAGCTACTTTGACCAAATCATTATGCTCGTACATTATCTGGATTGAGGACCAGATATCTTTTATTGACTGAATAATATTATCCCAAAGAATGTCATTTATTTCTCTTAAAGGTTTCTCCAATGGGAGATCCCTTTCCAAAGCTTTAACTAATTTTTCCAACTTTTTGACTTCTCTTGTTTTGTCAGCAACAGTCATTTTTGAACGATCATATTTCTGTTCCAGATTAATAAGCTGTAACTTTGTGCGCTGGAGTTCTGTTACTTGAAGTTTCAAGTCATTCATTGATTTTATTAGTTCTTCTGTACTCAAATTTGAATTATTTACCTGTGATGGCTCTGTTGTTTGACCTGTTGGTTGACTTGTTGTACCTGTGATAACCTCTGTTGTAGATACTGGAACACTGGACTGCTTGTCTTTTAAAGCTTTTTCAAGCTCTTTTTCTATTTCAGTCAGTTGCTCATTCATTTTCAAGAGCAACTCCATCATTTCTTCTTCATAATTTTTCTTTATTACTTCTTCAGTTTGAGGATGTCTGGAGGCTAGCAATTTCAACTGCTTTCTCAAAGCTGCAATGTCATCATCTTTTTTCTTGATTAGAGCTTCTATACCTTTGACATCCTTTGGATTGTGTCCCAAACCAATTATTATTTCTTCCAATGTTTTTATCCTGTTGTCTTTGGCTTGAGAAGAAGCCTTTTCAAGCTGTAACTGTGTATTGGTGTTTTCCAAAGAATCTTGTAACTTGTGAGCTGCCATTGCCTTATCAGTCAAAGTAGAATAGATCATTTCCCCAATCTGCTTATGTAACTCAATCTGATCTAAAGGATGGATATCCTTTGCTAGGACTTCAAAGTTTGTCCTAATATAATCAGCAGCTGTTTGGGGTTGTTGCACCTTGGGTTTGAAATGGCTCATTATCATTTTTCCCTGTTGGATGTCAAAAGCTCACATCAATCTTTCTTGATTCTTTGGAGCCATTTTCATATATTGATTATATACTTGAATTCTCAATGGATCATTCTTGGCCTTGATATTGATAAATGTCTTCTTTATATCTCCTGTATCTTTAACTAGTGTTTTGAAAGAAGATATTTCAACACTCTGTTGCTTCTATAGCTCTTTCCTTTGTGAGGTAGTGGATGCTTCACTGACTGTTCCTGTTTTTTGACTGCCCAATTGTTCTGGCCCTTGACTATCAAGGATTTAATCAATAGATTCTACTTCTGGAGGAGTATTCAATTTCTGACTCTTGGTCTGAGGCTGTTGTGAAGATCCAGTGAGAGGGGTAGCAGCTTCAGCTTCTCTCTTTTTGCCCTTTTACATATTTAATGGAGTCTACAAAATTGACATTTCTACTGGATTGGTTTGAACGGAAGAAACCTGTACTTGATCCTGTCCCTTGGAAGTTTGAGGTTGTTTTGTTATAGTGAATGTTTCTTTAACTTGTGTATCAACCTCTTTCTATTTTCCCTTAGATGATACTGCAATGTTTTCTTGTAACTCCTACTGAATAATCCCAGCTGAGGAAGGACCAACTTCTGATCTTGGTACCTGTGCAAAAGAGTCTAGGTCAAGCATCTTTTCAAGATCTTTCATAGCATTGTCTACATTGACCTGCTCAATATCCTGCTCTATCAATGTTCCTTCTATCCATTCATCTGTATTAGCATATTTTTTAATCTTTGGGATTCTTTGATGTATATATGGTGCTGATTTATTCTTCATTCTTTTATCACAAATGAAGTTGAAGGGGTCATAAGGCACCCAATAGAAACTCTTTTGTAATCTGAAACGGTCTTCTAATATATTTTCAGCCTCTTCCCCTGCATCCCTAGAGTTACAGATAAAGGGACCTAATTGACTTTTGATCTAGATTTGAGCCTTCTTCTTTGCATTACAAAAATGAATTATATCATAATTGTTCATCTGCCTGAAATATTCTAATTCAAAGATTCTCATGGGGACATATTTTGGCAATTTGAATGGACATAATTCACATCCATATATCCTGACTTCAGTGTGATTTTGGTATAAGTACCAATCACCAACTTTGTATTGTTTTGAGAGCTGTAAAGTTTTCTTGATTTCATTGCTGAGTCTTGGAGGAGAAAATCCTGTCAACAAGGTGGTTGCAGGATGAATAAAAAGATCAATGAACTCATTATAGGAATAGGGAGAATCTCGAGAACTATGAATGATGGCTGACCAAAAGACAACAGACCTAGGATTCCCTTGGGCATCAAGCTTCTTGATATAGAAAGTGAAATTTTCCGACTGATAATAGAGCATGAGGTGGTAGATGACAGAGGAATACTTGAACACTTTCTCATTTTCTAATCTCACGAATTGATCATGGATTTTATCTGCAATGTATGATGCAAAGTCATACCTGACAGCAGGAGGCTGTCCAGGGGTGAAAATAGACAATAATACTAGAGTTAAATGATCAACATATTCACTAGTATTAAAGCCCATTATAAAGGATATCATTTCCAAAACAAGTCTACCCTCCTCTGTGAAAGAGCATACCCATAAGGGGGAGGGCCTTTAGGCTGATGATCGAGCAGCATAAAGGTCTGGCAGATGTGGCTTAATTCTTCATGGGATAGTTTGGTGGATTTCTCAAGTAAATCTCCCATGGATATGGGAGTGAGGGCTTGATCAGGTTGAAAATGTAGCATCTCATTGATAGACTGAGCAGTAATTGGGAAAAGTACTTCTTGATTTGAGGATAAGACTACTCTTTGGTTAGGATCATAATTTACATGGAAAAAATGGATTATTTCATGGAAAATATGGACAGAGGGAAAAAGGTACCCGGGAAGATTAGATTCCCATAACCTAATCATATCCAAGCCATTCAAATAATTGTCTCTGCAGCGAAAAAAAATTCGAAGAGGGCTTTCACTAAAAACTAGGTCTTTAATTTGGAAATCTCTGTCGACTAATGATAAATAATCCAAGTCTCTGTGAGGGGCATTCAATGGCGCTACGTTTAAAGCCACAGGAACTTCCATTTTTGTTTCTTATGGATTCAAAAATGGAAATTAGTCTTATGGTGAAAAATTGAGCGAAATTACAGGTTTTCGGGATTTAATTGCGGTTTTTGGGAACTCAGGGAGACCAATTTAGAATCCTGTTTGAGTTTTTTTAATAGAGTTTTTTAAACAAAAACCAAGATTCTAACAGAGTTCAGTGGAAATTAGGGTAAATACATGTTTTTTGGAGATAACAATGATTTGAATAGGTACTGGTTAAGGCGGACAATCTTCTGAGAAGCTTTGACTGCAATTCTCTTCGAAAGGACAATAGTCGGCAGACTTCAACAGTTGGAATTTAAATTTTTCTGCATGGGAGTGTAGTCGTTCACTGTGGAGGAAAAAATGAAAAAGACGCGGGTTGTTTGGTTTTATTCGTAAAGTCAACAGGGTGGCGGGATTTTTTATTAATTCATGGGATGACATCAGCACGTACGGGAGATGAGTCACGGGAAGGCAAGTGGTAAGCAGTTTTTTCCGCACTGCTTTCGAAGGAAGGTGGTATTGAGCGGATGGGTAGAGATTCCACAGAACGAATGACACGTGGTCAGGGTACTGTTTGAAAACCACCGGAATTTCGCGAGTTATTGTTCGGATAGGGGATGGCCAACGGAATTATCAACAGTTGTTGATCTTGGAGCGGGTGATCGAATGGTGGTCGGGGCGTGAAGTTGACGGGGAGTTAATAGGAAGGCCCAACACAATTTATTATCAATTAATCATTTCGGGAGCATTTTGATTGGCGGGTGTCGATTATTAACTAATCATAAGGATTAATTAATCCCTTGTACAGTGGAAGGTCGGGCAATGTTTGTTTTTATTTTAAACACATATAAATATATGTTTAAATGTTTTTTATTATATGGTAATTAAATCAATGCGACTTATTTACCATAGGGGGCAGGAATAATATATAATGATATATTTTAACCAAAGGGGGTATAAAGTGGGTTTTTATTTAAACAAGTGGGAATTAAATACTTTGGTTAAAACTATAATATATGGGTTTTTTGGGATATTAGATAGAAGGAGTTATATATAAAATAGGGAAAGGTCATTCTTATAAGGAATTAATAAATAAAATCAATGTTAATATGACAAGGGGACAAGGTAAACTTCAAAATACATTAATATAACTAAGAAAGTGAAGTTTTTAGAAGCAAATTGCATTATAATCACTTCATCACTTAAACTTAGGATAAAATGTGATTTTGAGGGTTTTTTATGGAATATCTCATGATTTTCCTATGTAAAATGGGATTTTACTTAGGAAAGAATTTTTGGAAGTAAATGAGTGTGATGATGAATGATTTTAAGTACTTAGGTTTTTTCCAATTATTGGGCCGAGGGTCCGGTCCCTCCAAAAGTCAAGGAAATGCCTTGAGCCCCTTTAATTTTCAAATACCTTAGCACTTAGGGGAAATTAGTGAAATCTTTAGGGAAAAATGAAGGGGAAGTTAATAATCTTGACTTTGCTTTGCTATGAATTTTTTCCAATGTAGTATCTGCCTTTGCACTTGTGATGAAAGTACAATTGAACACATTTAGAACCATCATTCATCACATGTAATTCTGCAACAACATCTACCTACCCTACCTACTTTACTCTACCATTTTTTCTTCTTTATTAGGGTGCACTTAGACTGGCAAACCCTTATCAATATTATTTTTCTTTTACATGGAAAACCTATCTAAGTCTACACTTATTACATCCAAGGGCTCATATTAAACTGTTGAGCACCTTTTATTAACTCTACCTATCTACTTATCTGCCAAGATTAAACTGTTTGGCCAGATATTTATTTTCTATCTCTAAAACATAAAAATTGAAAGATGAACTAGCCAAGCTCAAACTGTTTGACTATTCATAAATTGTGGCAAAAGTTTGACAAGCTGCACACAATTTGTTTATTACATCAGAACAAAAGTAGTGGCATTTAGACTTGCACACTTTCCTTGGCCTTTCTTTTGATGGGGTTCATTTTCTTTCACTTTTTTGGCCAATTTTATTTTTTCACCCTTTGATTTTTCTTTTAGGGTATACCCTCTTTACATTTTTTAAATTTTTTGATTTTTTGAATAATATGGAACACCTTTGCAACAAGAAAAAGGTTTGACATATTGCATAGTTCAACAAGTCAATCATGAAAAATGACACCTATTGGTATAGGAGTCTAACAGATGGAAAACATAATAAATTGAAAAAGTAACAAGTGAAAATATTTCACTGTAATAGCCCAACACATGAATCCTGTAATATGATGCTTTATTTCCTTAATCTAGTCTGCTGACTTGAAATTGGTACAAAAACCCTTAGGTTCAAAAAAGTACAACTATAGAAATGTTCAGCAATTCATCCACACTCAATACTTCCAAATGAAAAGTATTTATACAAAATATCCTAGAATAAACTTAGGAATTATTCCTGGAAAAGAAATATCTTCATGCAAGAAGATAGTGATAGCTTCCTAACTAATGCTAGTTGTCCCTTTTTTTATTGAAATAAATGGTTTGCTATCTTGATTTTGTCATTGCTTTATCTCTTTGTTGTTCAACGAATACTACAGCTGGACCATGAGGTGTCTTTCACGCAAGAAGATTCATTTTTTCTCGGATTTTGACTTTGACCTTTCAACTTATACACTTTCATCTGATTCTCTTTATCCTGATGCTCTTTCACTATAAAACTTTAAATGCTGATGTAAAAACAACAAACTCTATTTTTTACTTTCACTGCTCTGTGCTTACTGCAATTTGATTTTATAGAAGATCAGCTAATTTTTCCCAAAATTCTACTTCTAGAAGTTTTATCTTCGTCATTTTTCTGAAGTTTTCATCAACTTCAGTATACCTTGAGAATGTTGGTTTGTTCACAAATAAGTGTTTTACTTCATGCTATAAGTAAAACAAATTCTCAACATTTTTGTAGAGCACCTTCCCTGTTGGGATTCCCTGAAAGGTTGAATTGTTTACTTGCTCTTTGGCAAACTCTCTTATCTTTTTATCATAATCATCCTGCTTCATTAATCTATCATTTATAACTAGAGGATTGGGATGGCCTTTTTTCCTTAGAACATCAAACTTGATCATGAACCTTGTAATAGAAATCTCCATGTTCTAGCATTTCTCTTCTAACTGTATCATCAGATTATTCTTGGAGATTACCTTCCTAAATTCTAGGATGGTCTCTGTTCTATCATTAATTCCAATATCTTCTAGCTCTTGCCTATTTTTGGAATTAATAAACTTGATTATTTCTAGAGCTTCTTCAGGTTTTTTTCCAAGCTCATCTTTGATCTTCTGGATTGCTTCTCTTGTTGATTTCAGCAAGTCTTCCTACTCATATATGACCTATATGGATGGCCAAATACCATTGACTGCTTCAATGATATTGGACCACAACTGTTGCTTTACATGTGCCATTGGTTCCTTCAGAGTTAGTTCTTTTTCCAACTTTTTTAGTTTCTCATACAATCTATTGGATTTTCATTCTTCATTCTTGGCATTTATTTGAGCAAGTTTCTTAGCATCTTCAAGATTTTTGAGCTTTTCTTTTAGTATGTTTATCTCATTGGTCTGAAGAGACATATCTTGCAGAGCCTTTACTAGTTTTCTTGCTTCATATGAATGATGTGCCAGTGCTGTTGTTGAAGATTCTGTTGCTGAAGTTGTAGATGAAGTAACTGGAAATGTTGTGGCCATTGGGACATTGGGAGCCAGTGATTCCGCCAAAGTAGAAGGTATAGTTGTTGTAACAATAGGGATGACAATGGCAGGAACTTCCTCTGGTTTGTTGGCTTCTTTCTCCTAGACCAACTTGTCCATTTCAATTTCTATTTTCTTTATCTGAGCTGTTAACTGTAAAATGAGACTCATCATCTCATTTCTCTGATTGGTATCCTGTAAGCCCTCCTTGGCTTGAGGATGTTCTGTAGGGGGCAGCTTCAATTGTTTTCTAAGTGCAACAATGTCTGCATTTTTCTTTTTGATCAATTCTTCTGCAGATTTTACATTTTTAGGATCATATCCTACTTCAATTACTAGCTCTCCCAAGGATTTGATTCTAGTGTCCTTTGCCTGTGAAGATGATTTGTCCAATTTGAGTTGTTCTCTGACATGTACCAAGGTGTTTTGCAATTTTTGTGCACTCATGACCTTGGTGGTTATTGTAGAATAAATCATTTCCACTGCCTTCTTATGAAATTCAATTTGATCCAGAGGATGAGTATCCTAGATTGGGACTTTAAACTCTATCTTTTTATAATCTGATGATGTCTTAGGAGTCTGAACTGTAGGCTGAGGAAATGAAATATGCATCTTTTTATTTTTGTAGTCAAAGGCTGAAAGTAGCCTATTCTTGATGCCAGGAGTTTGTTTCAGATACTGAGAATAAATTTCTGTCTTGATTCCTTCATTTCTGTCTTTGATTTCTTTGTATCTTTCTTTTATATCCATGTCAATTTTTGCTATTTTCTTGGATGAATAAATTTATATACTGTGTTGTTTATGAATTAGCTATGTCTTAGAAGTAGTGGGTTGTTGTTCCTCTTCAATTCTTGTAGGAGGTGCATTGTCTTTTTTTGCAATTTATGTATCAATCACCTCTACTGTCTCCTTTTCTTTATTGGCAGGATCTAGTTTTGGATTTTTACTCTATCTCAATTTAAATTTATTTTATGTTGTAGTCTCAGCTGTATAAGATCCTTCCTCCCTGTTTCTTTTCACATTTCTATCTTGTGCTGAAGTTTGCAAAGTTTGACTAGTATCACTTTGTTTTTTTGCCTCTACCAATGTATTCTCTAACCATTCAGATTGGTTGGAGAATTTCTCAAAATCTGGCTTCTTTTCATGTACATATGGATTTAATTTTCATTTAACTCTCATTTTACTAATAACACCAAGGGGATCGTAAAACCAAAGGAAACTAGGACTGAATTTGAACTCCTACAACTGTTTTTTTGCTTCTGGACCTGCCTCTCTATTATTAAAAATAAAAGGGCCAACTTGGTTCTTCGACTTGAACTGTGTTTTCTTCTTTGCTATTAAGAAATTGACTACATCTGAATTTAGAATCTGCCTTATGTACTCCAGGGAAAATAACCTCATAGGGAGGTATTTGGGCAATTTATAAGGGATAAGACTTTATTCAACTTGGGAATTTAGCAGAAGAGTACGGAGGATTCAGCTTAGGAATTTCTACATAAGAAGGCATGAAGGTCTGAAAATATCGAACCTCTTGGGGAAGCCCAAATCCAAGTATAACTGAGTGAAGGCTTAAATAGACAAAGGAACTTCATTTGGCCCAGGTTGTATGTGAAGCATCTGGTTGATTGAATCTACTGTAATAGTAAAGAGCATCTCTTTTTCGGGATTGATGATGGCTCTTTGATCTAGAAAATAGCATGAATAACAAAGTCTGATTACTTCTGGGCATTGGTAAGTATGAGGGACAACATATTTTGGCAAGTTTGACTCCCAGGTGAACACTTCATCAGCCTGATCTAGGGATTTTTCCTAGCTCCAGCAGTGGAGCTCAAGAAGGTTGAACTCTGTCACTGTATTAGTAATCTTGAAGTCTACATCTACTAGTGGAATGTGCTCTACATCTACAACAGGGGGTTGTAGAGGATTGACAGCTAGAATTTTTTTAGAAGCCATTGATTTGCTTGATCTATCAATTTTATACTCTTTTGACCTTAAAAACAATGATTTAAGCCTGTAAAAACACCTCTGGAACTTTTAACAGTCTGCAAAAGGACTAGGATAAAACAGGGGTTATCTATTGTCTACAAAAGGGTTTTAAACTCATTCAATTAACCAAGCTGTAATCTCTGTAACAAAATATCAACTTCAAGACCTTTAGAGTTTCTGCAAAGGATATATAGGGTTTATAGTGCATTTTTTGTGATAAACAAAATCTCAAGACATAAATTTTATGTAAAAAGGATGTCTAAGTACTGTAGGAAAGGGTTTGTAGATCACAGAAGGCTTTCTCAGGTCTGTAGATGACTTAAAATTCTGCAATTTACTTAGTCTGTGATTTTTAATAGTCCAAGGTTTTAGAATCCGTGAAAATATTTACAAGGTTTACAGAATAAATGATTTAGGAAGAAAATTGGGTTTTCTTTGGTTTCAAAGGCTCCTAATTGATTCAATTAACTGTAATACTCTTTTAGATCAATGAATAAGTCTATACTTTTGAAGAATACCTGGGAAAACTAAAATTTTACTCTGCAGGAGGGTTTCTGAGGTTGTAGAAAGCATTCAGAAGCTTTTGTTGGTCTCTATAGCACTTGGATTACTTCTGCAAGAGTTGTAGTAATCAATTTGGTGAATCCAGTTTCAATCAAGCTTAATGGAGTCAGCGGCGTTTAATTCGGTCTGCAATGCTTCTTCAGCGTTAAAATGGTAATAGAAAGTGAAAAGAATGCATTTGGGCAGTTTATAAACGCTTTTCATTCAACAGTGAATGCATTGATTGCGGGGTAAAATCAAATAGGAGGGTGGTTTTGGCGCAGGGGAGGGAAAAAACCGCCAAGCGGTTTTTGCAGAGTTCAAAATTGGTAAGCAAAATTAATTTGATCGGTGCAATCCAATAAAATGAAGACACGTAGAGGGGATGGAAAACCCACAAACCACACTTATCACAAGCTTTGAGGTAGGTTAACCATCGCGTAATGAAATGTGCGACAAAGGATAATCGCCGTCGGATTTGGCTAGCTAAAGGCGAACGGCTAGGATGATGCGATTGTTGAAGAGGTTAATCCCCTCTGCGGACATAGGCGATCCCTACTAGCCCAGATCGGGTCTAGCAACAATCAAACATGCTACAGTGCAGGTTCCTAATTGCAAATAAACCGACTTGCGATGAAGGCTTACCTAGAATCCCACGCTGACGTTTGTAGAAGAGGTGGTGCTCGCGTTCCTTTGCCCTGGCAGATCACAATCCTCATGGTCTCCGTGATCGGACACCTGCACATGCAAGAAACAACACAAACGCAGGCATAAAATCTAGTATGTACAACTATATGTCAGTTGAAGAGGACATAACTCATGAACATAATCAAGAACAAGAGTGGAACCATAACCAATAGTCACTTATCATTAATGAGTCAAAAGAAGAATACAACCATAGCTTCGACGCAGCACTCTCCTTTGGCAGGTCGTCAGCAAAACATGTCTCAATAAAGCCTATCAAGGATGGGACAAGCCTCTCTCTCTGGATACTTGACAATAGTCTCCTTTCTTGGATTTGGCCTTAAGGGAATCAAGAAGGCTCTTGCAGCATAAGGATGTAAAAGCTCTTGGGAACTAGCTTACAAAGGAGATGAGCAAGATTTTATAGATGGAGGAAGGGGAGTTGGGATCACTATAATTATGGGATTGGCCCTATCATCAAGGAAACTTCCATGAGAGGTGGCAAACCACTTCCTCTCTATGGAAATCCATAGCCAAACCTCCCAACTCAAGATAGATATCAGTCCAGGAATTTGTTAGGACGAAACTTCCGCCATTTATTTTTAAAAAACACTCCTTAAATTGGCTGGCACGAGTGCGACTCTGCGACAGAGTGCCAATTGGTGCGACCTCTTTGAAGGATTTTCCTCATTGGCGTGGGTACTGAACTGCCTGCTCGCGCCAATGCAAAAAGGGCCATTTTTAGGGTTTTTCACAAGGAGATGTCTTCAGGGAAATGAAATCTCTTGTTCAGAGGGATGTCATGAAAGTGATTTCAAGTTTTGTCTCTGCTCACACGTCATGGAATGAGCCCTCCAATGTGTGGGATGGGGATTTCAGGGACAGTGACAAATTACTGTGTAACAGATGCCCCCTAAAGCATGAGGCCCGTGAGAGAGAGAGGGGTGAAATGCTTTATGAGAACGTGTCCGACTGAAAACTCCGCCGTCGGAAAACCTGCATGAAGAAATACAACTGATGTCTCAGATACATGATATATATGCGGTATGGGCGCAGCCATCCATAATAGAGTATACAATAATCCAGATCCAAGGCATGGACGCAGCCATCCAGTGAGGATCGATAAATAGACTCAGGTATGGTCGCAGCCATCCAATCAGTGAGTCATGTAAATAATCATAATAATCCACAATATCGCAGCCTGTATTACAACAGACACAATCTAGGGTCTTGCGCTCCATCTCGACCCGAACAAAGTACAAGTTCAAGCATGCAAATATGTGAGCTGAAGTCGAACATGCAAGAACATTGTCTAATTACCAGCCAATGATGGAAGCTGTTAGCAAACGCGAGAGGAACCACCAATAATGACAATGGCCCTCAAGGTATTATGGGTACAATCTACGGCATGTGAATCAATGAGCTGACGTCGAACACCCGCAGAATCACTCGATCGGAGGCCAATAACAAAAACCTCACATCGAATGCGAAGAACCTGCCATTGAGGCATGCAGGCTTTAAGGTACCAGAAGGGAGTCTCTGGGTCAGCTTCCTGGATAATGAGCTAAAGTCGACAAGAAGTGACCTTGATTGAAGGTGGGCCATAGTGTTTCCCACATCATCGACACGAGACAGAGGAACATAATGTTGTTCTGAATCACGATCAGATGAGAATCAAAGGGAGGTTGATATCTGCAGAGGTCAACGTCTCTTGAACATATTGGCGGCACGATAGTGGATTTGGCAGTATTTGACATCAAAAGATCAGAGGTCATGATGACGAGGCAAAGAATAGATGAGAGGTCAAAAGGGATCACCCAAACCCACGGAGGCAAGTGGAAAACAAGATGAGATGTCCCCAACCCAACACGAATGCAGACAAGTGCCATGTTCAAGAGCGACATACTGCCGACATGACAATGATGTTAATTCCATTTTCCCCCACCATTTCAGTGAGTACCTCTTTATTTTTACACAAGCTTGAAGAGGATACCATATTCTTGTCATATAAATTCATCCTTCGGACGAATCCATCCTAGTAAATTTAACGAGCCCTAGGAAGGAGAAACTCGAATAGCGTCATTATGACTGAATCCGATGTCATCAGGGTTTAACGAGTCTGACAAAGGAATAACTCGGCGTCTTTTCATGTTTAGAGAGTTTGAAAAGACAGCAGAAAAGTAAACTCCAAAAGGGTCCCTTTTCGTAAATAGTTTCTCAGATCCGAAAAGGTAGAAAACAATATTCGAGAAAACCTCCTAGTCGCGATAGGCTAGGGTATTCCTTTTTCGTAAATAATCCATCCCAGCCCGAAAAAGGGGTAAACGTATACTGGGTAGATTTCGATTCGTGTCCATTTTAACGAGATCGAAACGACAAGGGCCTCGGCAATCTTTTCATGTTTAGAGAGTCAGAAAAGAGCTGAAAGATGACTCCTCCTAGAGGAACGAGTGGTATAAAGGGTAGCGACTGGTTCCGGTAATGGTGGAACTGCTCAGAACAAGTAAAAGTTAAGAGGCTGGCTAACAAGACCACTCATCGCAGCGGTTCCTCAGGAATGGGTAAAACAACCAAGTGAAGGCATATGATCGGCCAAGCAGATAGTGACGATGGAGTGAGAAAACCAAGGCTCATTTGGCAAAACAGGCTGATAAAATGGAAATCACAAGGGGTAAAATGGGAAAGGTTTCATTTTTACACAATCTTGAAATCAGGAAACTCTGCTTGAAGTTGGTTTCATTTTTACACAAGCTTTAAACAAAGGTAAACTATGATTGAAACCGATTTCATTTTTACACAAGCTTGAAATGGAAACAAACTATGCTTGAAAAAGTAAGCATGCCCCCAGCATGGTGACTCAATTCGAGGTACATGCCCCCCAAGCTTCAATCCATATGAAAGGAAGATGGAGTGAAGGTTCAAATTACGAGATCAATAGATAGACTCGACTGGGATTTTACGAGATCTCATCAAAGACTCGAATGACTCGAATTGAACGGGAACGTGTTTCATTACTTTAACGAGGTTGACACATTAAAAGAACTATCCTCAGAACACCTTGTTTCATGGTTTAAGGAGCTTGACACAAGGAGACGAACCATGCTCCGAAAACCTTATTTCATTTTTTAAGGAGCTTGACACAAGACAAGGAACTATGCTCTGACCAGTCCCAATTTCATTTTTTAAGGAGCTTGACACAGGAAAAAAGAACTCTGCTCCGGCCAGCTTGTTTCATTTTTTAAGGAGCTTGACACAAGAAAAGAACCATGCTCCGACAACCTCATCATAATGAACAAGAAGTCATCACTTCCAAGAGTTCCACTCCCGATGGAAGCAAAACATCCTGGAAGTCAGGACCCAATGCCCCCAGCACACTATGCACGACGGCATCATCACTAAGCATAGGCACAGGGTAGGTAGCCACATAGTTGACCTGCAGTGGGGCAGATACAACGGGTGGATAAAAACCAGGAAGGGATGATGGTGGGCCAGCTGCCACATCAGGACCAAAGAACGAAAGTTGATCAATGGTCACGATCCTTCCTTCATGTGGAAAACAGACCACACGAAAGAGGGAGGAGACAAGTGCTCCCATGGCATAGGTGTAATCGCACCCCAAACGTAGATTGAAATCCAAGGGGCCTGGAACAACCATCACGTCCATATGGATGGTTTTACCTCCCAAAGTAAGAGGTAACCTTGGAAGGATCCCTAACGGTTGACTCGTTCTTCTATTAAATGCCAACAAATTCTGTGTAACAGGCGCAAGCGGCGGTGAACCGAAAGCTTGCCAGGTATTTGAGGATAGAACACTAACAGACGCGCCTTTGTCTATAATGGTGCTGGGTACGACCAGACCAAAAGCCTGTACTGTGATCTCGAAAGGCACATAAGACGGAAGGTGGTATCCCGCAAATCAATTCCAATCAAAGGAAGCAACCAAACTACTCGGAGGGGCTACCATCGAACCGATATGGTCTTCCCCTGGTGTTACGGAAGAAGAAAAAGCATCCTCCACAACCTCCATCTTGAAGGCGGGAGGAGTATCCTCTAGGACCTCCATCACGGGAGGTGGAGGAGCAGCTTCTTGAGGTATAGGGGTAGGAGAATTTTTCTCCAGGTTCGAAGAATCTGAAGAAACAAGAAGAACCTGAGGGGTGTGCGATCCACTCTCAACGGAAAAGAGCTGGTGCACTGTAGACAGGGCCAGTTCAACCGATCCCATGACCAATGGTTGGTCAGGGATGGATTCCTGAATTTGATTTTCCAGGGGAGTGGGATTGACCAAGGATGAATCTTGACCAATCGTAGGATCAACTGGTGGAGGGCTCAAAGAAAGCCGTTTATAACCAGTTGGAAGGCATGGTGCAGAAGCGGTTGAGTTTTCCAAGACTCTCTTGGCTTCATCCATATACAGACAAAGGTGAATGGCATGGTGCCCTTCACACAACTTACAGGGATTGGTAATCTTACCCTGCTTCTTAGGAGCCTTACCAGCAGCAGCTGAAGACATGCCCCCAACTTGACTCCCGGAAGCCAAATACAACGATGGACATCCATTGGACCATGCTTCGAGCACCTTGGGAATGCCAGGGCAGTCTCGAAGAAGATGATCTCCCGTGCACAACATGCAAGGGAACTTGACTTCTTGCGGAGGGTTGGGAGGTTTATCAAGAGGAGACATTTTGGAAGCAGTACTTGCAGCCTTAGCCTCTCTCTTATCAGACTTCTTCTTCTTTGTCTTCTTCTTCTTATCCACCTGGTTACTCAAATCCAGAATTTCACCAGGTGAAGTAGAAGAGGAGGACGCAGAAACAGGCGAAGAAGGGGGGAGGTCCACCTTGGAATCAGCATGATGTTGTTCAGGCGGAGGAGATGGTTGAACAGAAGCCGAGACATTCGGGACCACAGAGGTTGAGAACAACCAAACAGGCAACCCAACAGTTAACCCAGGAAGGGACAACGTTGCCATATAAGGAGCGCCAACATTTCCAAAAGGAGGAAAATGACCAGGATTCCCATCGGAGGGGATTCCTTGGTTGGTGAACTTCGGGAAAGTTTCCATCAGAAACGATCTTCAGAACAACACCCTAAGGAAACTAAATTTAACCAGGAATATTTTGTGGGCAGTTAATTTTTAAAACATTGAAACAAAACTCTACCGTTTCATCTTTTAAGAGTCAAGAAACAGGCAAAAGGTGACTCTATCGCTTTCAGATTGGAAACAAGCGTGAAAGGACAAGTGCTTGATGATCTTTTCAAATTTAAGGAGTCAGATAAGATCAAAATGACTGCTCAGGAATGCTAGGCAAAGGGTGTACCAAATAACCGTGAACTGCAATATACACCTTGGTTTCAAAATGAAAGATAAATCAACCAAGGACTTAATGTACGTGCAAGCAATCTCCCCGAATGTTGTGTTCGGTGTATCAGGGTATAGGGCAGCAGACTCAGCTTCCTATGGATAAAGGATAGAAACCTAGTGGGGTCTCCCTTTATATACTCGACGGTATGGGGAGCACAAGTCCGTACTAGTGTTGTCTAAAGCCAAGAGGCGAATGACAGCTACTAGGTTTAAAGACGCCAGAACACGTCTCTAGCCTAGACCTCTAAATGTGTTTCGTTAATGTTTCAATGTTGCCTTAGTGTAAATTGAGTAAATTTTAATGTTTATCTTCAATTACGTTTCAGTTTTCAGGCCCTAGCGAATGTAATGTCTCAAAATCTCCTAAATGCACTCTATATGCCATGGTATATCATTTCATTCGATGAAAGCTATATAGTTAAAGAAAGAGCTTCAAATAATGATGCAACAAACAACAACACTGAAAGCGAAAATTCTTCCAAACTAGATGACTTTCACTATCCAAAAGTAATCTCAAACATTCAACGATGCAAATAATGCAATGTAATCTATGAAAAATCCTCTTTTTCGAAAACTATGCAATTGTAATCTATGCACAATTTCCTTTTTCTTTTCAAATGATAAGAATGCACTCAATGCATTTTTCGATGAAATGAGAATCTACTTAATGCATGCTTTAATGAAAGAGAATGCACTCAAAGCGATTTTTAGCTTTCAATCATTAAACAATGTAATCTAAGTTCAATGATGGATCTCAAAAACACTTTTCAACGCAATGTGATCTAATGCATGAAAAGAAAACTTTGAAACGAAAACTAAAAGAACGCAAATCTTCTTAATGAAGGATGAATGCAAAAGAGATGCAAACAAACACTAAGAATGCAATCGTTGTTTTAAACACTTTGTCATGAAATCCCTCAAAAGGCAACAAGACATATAAGGTCAAACACAAAGAGGACTTCCAAAGCAAGAGATCAAAACAAGGCATTCATTCCCTTTTACATCAAACAATCATGGAGAGAAGACATCCCAAACAATGAGCAATGTAATCTATGCTCATACAGGGAAAATACCGGAAGGGAAAGACACACTGGTGAAGGATTCAGGGAAAAAGTCTCAATTTTCACACACCCTGAAATTGGCTCAACTTGTACATTGACAACTAGCACCAACTGGCGCGACTTGCACATTGACAACTAGCGCCAATGGCCAATTGGCGCGGGTTTCTAACTGACAACAAGCGCCAACGCCTGAAAATGAAAAAAAAAAAAGAATTTCTCCCAACCAAGACCAGACTCACCACTTCAAGCAGAATCTCCAAGACTTAAATGAACCATGTAATCTAGGCTCAAAGCGAGACACATACAGATCAAGCTCAGAAAGCTCAGAACAAAGCAAACCCTAGTACCTCACAGGATTGGCGCGACTGTGAGGTTGAAACTAGCGCCAGAACAGAATTGGCGTGGGTAATACACTAGAAACCTGCGCCAATGGGCGCGACTGTCAAGCTAAAAAGCGCTCCAGTCGAGTTTACCAGTCAAAAATAAAAAAGAACAATCCAACAAGCAGACCAGTGATGATAAAGCTATCCAAAAACCAAATTCACAGAAAGAACCAGCCCAAAAGAGCTGATCAAGCAAGGAGGATCAAGGATCGACCGAAAAGACAAGACAATGCTCCAAACGTTCAGTTTACAAACTAAACCGGAGATTGACTGAAGTAGCGTTGATCTATTTTGCAATTACAGAGCAAAATCGTTTCGAAGGCTATCTGGCTAACTTCAGGCTCCGTCTATAGCTTATAAAATGAACAAAAACAAGCTAACGATCCCCAGTGGAGTCGTCAATTTGTTGTGGAGGTAAATCCCCTCTGCGGACAGAGGCGATCCCTACTAGCCCAGATCGGGTCTAGCAACAATCAAACATGCTACAGTGCAGGTTCCTAATTGCAAATAAATCGACTTGCAATGAAGGCTTACCCGGAATCCCACGCTAATGTTTGTAGAAGAGGTGGTGCTCCCGTTCCTTTGCCCTGGCAGATCACAATCCTCATGGTCTCCGTGATCGGACACCTGCACATGCAAGAAACAACACAAACGCAAGCATAAAATCTAGTATGTACAACTATATGTCAGTCAAAGAGGACATAACTCATGAACATAATCAAGAACAAGAGTGGAACCATAACCAATAGTCGCTTATCATTAATGAGTCAAAAGAAGAATACAACCATAGCTTTGACGCAGCACTCTCCTTTGGCGGGTCGTCAACAAAACATGTCTCGATAAAGCCTGTCAAGGATGGGACAAGCCTCTCTCTCTGGATACTTGACAATAGTCTCCTTTCTTGGATTTGGCCTTAAGGGAATCAAGAAGGCTCTTGCAGCATAAGGTTGTAAAAGCTCTTGGGAACTAGCTTGCAAAGGAGATGAGCAAGCTTTTATAGATGGAGGAAGGGGAGTTGGGATCCCTATAATTATGGGATTGGCCCTATCATCAAGGAAACTTCCATGAGAGGTGGAAAACCACTTCCTCTCTATGGAAATTCGTAGCCAAACCTCCCAACTCAAGATAGATATCAGTCCAGGAATTTGTTAGGATGAAACTTCCGCCATTTATTTTTAAAAAACACTCCTTAAATTGGCTGGCGCGAGTGCAACTCTGCGACAAAGCGCCAATTGGCGCGACCTCTTTGAAGGATTTTCCTCATTGGCGCAGGTACTGAACTGCCTGCTCGCGCCAATGCAAAAAGGGCCATTTTTATGGTTTTTCACAAGGAGATGTCTTCAGGGAAATGAAAGCTCTTGTTCAGAGGGATGTCATGAAAGTGATTTCAAGTTTTCTCTCTGCTCACAGGTCACGGAATGAGCCCTCCAATGTGAGGGATGGGGATTGCAGGGACGGTGACAAATTATTGTGCGATCCAATAAAATGAAGACACGTAGAGGGGATGGAAAACCCGCAAACCACACTTATCACAAGCTTTGAGGTAGGTTAACCATCGCGTAATGAAATGTGCGACAAGGGATAATCGCCGTCGGATTTGGCTAGCTAAAAGCGAATGGCTAGGATGATGCGATAAAGATGTAAGGTCAAATGGCATGGGGCCTGGGGTTTCAAAGTCGCAGGAGGTTTAAATATGTATTAAACTAAGGTTTAATACATAGTCAATAGTGCATTATGATAGGCAGAAATTAATGTATTAACAAATGGGATGCGGGTAGATGTACCTTTAGAACTGGCGGGGAATATATGTAGAGTTTAATAATTTTAACCTATGGGATGGCGGGTTTATATAACATGTGGGGGAAACAAAACATAAGTTAAAAATGAAAATATAGGTGGGGAATAATATATAAGGAATTAATTAATACGGGCTAAAAGGTATATATAAGAAGTTAATACATTAGGTTAGTGTTAATAAATGTAATGTTAATGTGGAATGTCAAAATACACTAAGTATAGTGTAAAATGTGATGTTGGAATTAGATTCGTTCAAAATAGGTCCCAACATAATATTTTAGCATTTACACTTAGGATAAAGTATATTTTGGGTTTTTTGGGTGTTTTTGAATATAAGGGGAAATTATTTAAAGGGCTTTTACTTTTCTTAAGTAAAATGTGTTTTAAACTTAGGAAAAGGGGATTTTTTACAAAGGAAAATGGATGATAATAGGAAAAAGGGAAAAATGAAGGGGAAATAATGAAAATGGAGGGGATGGAGTATTTTCACTAGGGGTTGATTTTTGAAGGAAATTAGTAAATGAAATGACCAATTTTCTGCTTATCCATGATTTGTAAAAACTACTTCTTCCTACCCATATGCTACCCTAAAAAAATTTCTTCATTTACATGGGTGCATTTGAGCTTGTAAACCCTTGTTCCTTTTTCTTTTAAAACAAAAAACTAACTAATTCTAGCCTTATTTCTTCCAAGGGCTCAGATTAAGCTGTTGATCTCCTTATTATTCTCCACCTAACTACTGATCTACCGAGATTAAACTGTTTGGCTAGATCTTTATTCTCTATCTAACAACATGAAATTTAAAGCATGAAAGGTTAAGATTAAGTTGTTTAACCTTCATGGATTGTGGCATTTTAACAAGATGCACACCTGTTTATTTTTCAGTAAAAGTAAATAGTAGTGGCATTTGGATTTGCATTACTTTCATCTTTCATTTTTTATCTTTTTGTTTGGGGTCCATTTCCATATTCTTTTGATATTTTTTCTTTCAATTCCTTTGATTTTTCTTTTATGAATTTTAACCTCTTTAAAAAATTTTATTTTTCTGATGTGGGAAAACAATTTGCAGAAATCAAAGTATGTACATATTACAAGACTAATCAAAGTCAAGTCAAAATTATGAATCCTATTATTATAGGACCCTAACACATTGCACAATCATAGTCCTTAGTACCTCCTACCTCTCGAAACTCTACATTTCAAAATTCGTGAGATTTCTCCTCTGTCCATTACTTAGTTTCAGGTTGATTAGTGAATTGCATGAGGAAATTTAGACTAAGATTTTTTCGAACTGATGTCGTCTTGTTATGAGTGAATTTCATCTGTAGGTATTGTATGTTAACATGACATGATGATGTACAAGAAGGATGACAAGGAGTATATGCAATAAGACACTCAAGAAGACTACAAAGACAAGATGATCATTAACAAGAAGATGCATGGGAACTATAACGTCAACCTACAATCAATTATAGTTAACAATTTTGTTCTCTACTCCATCAAATTCAATCATCATACCCAATAGCATATGATAAAGTGGATATGAAAATTTATGAATGTGAGATGTGACAACCAAATGCCACTAGATCCACCATTGATATATGCAAGGCAAGACACAAAATCCAAAAATATAATGCCATGCAAATCTTCTTCAATAATCATGCCAATGAAATATATAAATGAAAATTTTGTTTAAATTATAATATTTCAAAGCCTTCTTGAAAAATACACTTGCTCAACCTGTTGGATCATCAATATTTATATTGAGGCTCCTGTTGGAATATTTGCAATTTTTCTAAATTGTGAGAATAATGATTATCCAAAAACTTCCATGAATTTTGGTGGTTGTAGATGAAGAAGCGACAATGCTTTTAGTTTACAAAAATATGGTTTTCTCTCATTATTAAAACCACTTTACACAACATCATTTTAGAAATTTTCCTTCCTTACACTAGAGAAAAGTTTGGGAAATCATATTCTGTTCAAACACAAGCTTTTCCTCGAAGTAATATGTAGTGACATCAAAAATTTTAGAATGAGGTACTATATCACAACCAAACATATTTTAGATGGGATACGGACTGTCATTCTAAAAGAAACCTTGGGAAAATTTGATACATAATATATGAAAAAAAATTTAGGAAATTTGATGTGTTTCGTGGAAATAAACATGGTTGTAATGTGATATATCACCGCCAATGAACATTTGGATTGATGTAATGCGTCTTAACCAAACATAATTCGCATTTGATGTATTGCCAAAAAAAAAAAATTGTTCATACAATTATAAAAAAGAAAAATACCATTTACTATCCAAATAAACACTCAACTAATAAACTCTTAATAACTCTACAACCCCTAATTTAAACCCAAAATCCACAACAACAAAATAGAAATAAACTATTAATTTCCCCAATTAAACAAAAAATAATTTCTTATAATACAAAATTATAATTTATAACCTAATCAAACAAATCCTAAAGTTATCTCAAAAACTACAGCGCCAAAAACATTGATGTTAGTCCCAACAATCTTATAAAATTTCAACAAATTCCCTTTACGTTATACAATCAATTTATCTATGAATTCTCTTTACACTATAAAATCAATTTCTAATCTATGAATCTTTTCAATGACCATTATTTTATTTGCAAAAAAATATATCAACAATTCCATTGAAATTACAACTTACATAACTTACACTTTTTAGACCATTCATATTTCCTCTTTAGAGGAAGTGTTATTTGATTTAAACCATCAAACTACAAGATGAAAGATGAAAATCGAATATAAATGAGTGCAATAGTAAATAGACATGGCAGTGACTCCAACAACCATTTTTAAACTTCAATCATAAAGTATCGAATTAAAATAATTAAAGTGGTAAAGAATTGTAGTAGATAAAAATCAGACTGAATTGAAAAGGAGTTGCAGCTCACAGGTGAGTATTGCACCTGGAGACTGCACTCAAACAGAGAGAACACTCTGAGTTTACTCTACATTCATGAATGATAAATTACATCATTAAGAACATCACTAAGAATCAGGAAGTTGCAAACAAACTCCTAAATTGTAGGAACTAATCCTAAACTAAGGAGATATGTTACAACTTGTGTAACCATTTCTCCATTAATATAAAATAATATTAATTATTTTCAACTCCCCCCCTTAATGGAGAAAGGATTACCCTGAACTCCTAGCATCCCTCTAAACAATTCAAACTTTACACGCCCAAGAGGCTTAGTAAAAATATCAGCCATATTGTCACAAGTTTTACAATATTCAACAAATATCTCTTTTGACTGTAGTTTCTCTCGAACAAAATGGAACTGAGTATCGATGTGCTTGGTATTTTTATGAAAGACTGGATTGTATGCAAGCTTGATGGTACTCTAGTTGTCAGTTTTGATGATAGTTGATTCTTTCTGTTCTTCTCCTGCATCGTTGAGAAGTCTTTTCAACCAGATAGCTTCACATGTGGCTGCACACAATGCTTGGTACTCAGCTTCACATGAAGATAAGGCTACAGTGCTTTGCTTTTTGCTGCTCCATGCTATGACCCCAGATCCACTGCTGAAAGTGTAACTTGTGATAGACCTTCGATCATCCAAGTTACCTGCCCAATCTGAGTCTGAAAAACCTGCTAGAGTAACATCAGAAGTGTCAGTGTACAAAATACCATAATTACTAGTACCACTAAGATATCTCAACACACTTTTTGCTGCGACCCAGTGACTTTCGAGTGGTTTTGACATGAACTGGCTCAACATACTAGCAGAGTATGCCAAGTCTGGTCTAGTTGTAGTAAGATATATCAAACTCCCAACTAGATGTCTGTATATAGTGGCATCCACCTCTTTAGTACCATCGTCACTTCTCAACTTTAAGTTCTGCTGCAATGGTGTTGCTGTTGATCTACACTGCTCCATTCTAAACCTTTCCTGCAAGCTTCTGGCATACTTCCCTTGAGTAAGAAAAGTCTATCCAGATTCTCTCCATACTTCCAATCCCAAACAATAATGGAGATTTCCGAGATCTTTCATCTCAAACACTTGTGGCATCTTCCGTTTGATTTCTTTGATCATATTGTTAGCATTCCCTGTTATTATCATATCATCTACATACAAAGAAATCAAAATAATTTTCCTCTGTTTATTAAACTTGGTATACAGATTTGGATCATTCGAGCTCCTATGAAAGCCATGCTGTACAAAAAATGAATCAATCTTCTCATACCACGACCCGGGTGCCTGTTTTAAACCATAAAGTGCCTTTTTCAATTTACAAACAAGATGTTCCTACCCCTTTTTCACAAACCCTTCAGGCTGTACTAAATAAATTTCTTCTTTCAAGTCACCATTCAGAAATGCAGACTTAACATCTAGCTAGTGTAGCTCCCATTTATGTTTTGTTGCTAAAGAAATTAGCATTATAATGGTGTTTAATTTGGCTACAGACGCAAAGGTGTCATCGAAATCTATTCCCTCTTGCTGTGAGTAACCCTTTGCTACCATTCTAGCTTTAAGTTTTTCTACACTCCCATCTGCATTTATTTTAGGTTTATACTGCCATTTGCATCCTATGGGGGTTTTACCTTCAGGCATTTAAACCAAATCCCAAGTATGGTTTCTATTAATTGATTCAATTTCCTCATGCGTTACAGCCCTCCATGCATCAGATTTACTTGCTTCTTCATAATTTGCAGGCTCTACAATGTTTAAAATGTTTCTCATTAATGCATAGTCTTTCAATCTGGATGGTAATCGAGTCTTCCTACTTTATCTCCTTGGTAGGGGACTTACCTCAAATCTGTCTGTTTCAGCCTTCTCCGAGCTTGCATCATTGATTACATTACCTGTTACTTCTTCTTGTTTCTGCTCCTGTTCTTCATCATCCTCATTGTTTTCTTCCATTAGCAATGGAATGTGCCAATAATTGTTACAGTCATCCTTTCCTTCTTCAACCTGTTCATGAAATATGACGTCTCTACTTGCAAAAACTTTATGAGTCACGGGATTAAATAACTTATATGCTTTGAACTCAGTTCCATATCCAACAAATATACATTTCAGGGCTTTAGGATCTAACTTCTTCCTATCTGCCTTAGGTATATGAGCATAAGATTTTGACCCAAATATTCTTAAATGACTCACTGCTGGTTTGAATCCAAATAATGCTTCAAAAGGGGTTTTGAAGCCTAGACATTTAGTAGGACTCCTATTCTTTAATTAGACAATAGTGTTAATAGCTTCTGCCCAAAAACCATTTGATAGACCCTTACCTTGAAGCATGTTCCTTGCGCACTCCACAAGAGTTCTGTTCTTTCGTTCTGCCACTCCATTCTGCTATGGAGTGTGGGGCACTGTAAACTGTTGCACAATCCCATGATGCTTGCAGAAATTCATGAACTCTCCCAACCTGTATTCTCCCCCTTGATCTGAGCGGAGAATTTTTATGCTTTTTCCCATCTGGTTTTCTACCATAGATTTAAACTCTTTAAAATAATGAAAGGTATGACTCTTTTTACTCAGAAAGTATATCCAAGAGAATCTAGTGCAATCATCTATAAATAAAAGAAAGTAATATGCACCACCTAGTGACCTAGTCTGCATAGGTACGCATATGTCTGTATGCACCAGTTCTAAAATATCTCTTTCCTTTCTATTAACATGTAGAGGGAACTCTTCTCTATGCATTTTCCCTAATGCACATCCATCACAATCCAACTGAACATTATGGAAAATAGGGAGTCCATCGACCATACCTTTTCTCTGAAGTAGGATGAGGTCTTGTAGATTAAGATGACTGAATCTCTGATGCCAGAGATTTTCAGCTGTCGATCCGGTTGTGACCATGGCTTGCTGTGGCATACTTTTCACATCTAGTCTGTACAGGCTCCCCACACACACTCCTGTTGCAACTTTTCCATATGGCTATCCTTTATGACACAGTTAGTCTTAAAGAATTGAACTTGCATGTCCTGATCAGTGATCATAGATACAGAGATAAAAATTTTCTTAATTCCGGGCACATACAATACATTTTTAAGGCGTCTAATGTCATCGCTAGGTAACTTTACCGGAATGTCACCATATCCTTTGATCTCATATCCGCTATCATCTCCTAAATAAATTTTCGACCCACATTAAGTCTCTTCAAGAAATTCAAACCATTCCTTCTTACCTGTCATATGTGAGGATGCACCAGAATCGACATACCATATGTCATCCTCATCTCCCTTTGAAGCTGAAAGGGCACAATCAGCTGTAAATAGTCGAAGTTCGTGGCTATGGTCCTCATCTTCCTCAACAAAGTAACCTTTGTGCTTTCTCTGTTTATTTCTTGCTTCGTCTGCCTACCTCTTATAACATTATTTAATCTGATGACCAGGTTTTCCACAGTAAAAACATTTCTTGCTGGGAAAATTATTAGCAGACATACCTTTAAATGGTCTCTTTTGAAACGTGTTGGCTCCTTTCTGCTGCTGCTACGGTGGTTGTTGCTGTTGTGGCTGCTTCCCTCTATACTGTCGCCTTTTCGCCATCAGAGCAAGATCATTGCTCTGTGATTTCAGATTTTTTCGTCGCTCTTCTTCTTGTAGCAGAATCCCTGTCAGCTCTTCAAATGCAGGGGCTTTCTCCCTTGCTGCCAATCTTGTGATGAACATCTGATATTCATCTGTCATTCTGTTCAATGTGATCGTGACCAGATCGGAATCGGAGACTTTCTCTCCGATATCTCCCAATTTGTCCTTCAGGTCTTTGACTCTAGCAATGAATCCAGCAACGGACTCATTCTCCTCCATCTTCATCGCAAACAGCTTGCCTTTGAGTGACAAGACACAGTTTGTATTATGCGTCTGGTATAAGTTCTTGATTGTCGTCCAAATTTCAGTGGACGATTTGCTGTCTCTAATATGTGGGATAATATTGTCCTTGACGGACATCTTCAGTATGACCTTTGCTTTTGTCTCCCTTTTATCCCAGTCTTGTTCTTGTGCAGCTGTCCCTAGTCTCGGCTCATTTCCTATAACAATCGACCACGCATTTGCGCTTTCAAGTAATGTTCGTATCTTGAATTTCCAGTTGGTGAAATTAGATCCATCGAGTTTGCTAGACTCGTGGAGATATGATTCTATACTGTTATTCATATTGGACTGATAAATTTTCTGATCCTCTAATGAATAATTTTACCCAACTGAACAATTGCAGGACACACTAAAAAATCACCACATACCAGATCCTGACCACTGTTTTGCTGAAAAAAAAAAAAAAAAAAAAATTGTACCTTCAATGTGCCACCAACGGGCAATCCGATCCGCTATCACCAAGCAAATCCAATACGCCACCATCGGGCAACCTGATCTGATTCCTCTGGGCGAATCAGACACTTCAATGTGCCACCATCGGGCAAGTCCGATCTGTTGCCACCGAGCAAATCAGACACTTCAATGCGCCACCACCGGGCAAGTCCGATCTGCTGCCACCGAGCAAATCAGGAACTTCAATGCGCCACCACCGGGCAAGTCCAATCTGCTGCCACCGAGAAAATCAGGAACTTCAATGCGCCACCACCGGGCAAGTCCGATCTGCCACCACTGGGCGAATTCAGAACTTCAATGTGCCACCACCAGGCAGGGGTGATCTGCAAAAAATTGCAGGCCTTCCCAAAGAGAAAGAGGCTGGCACTTCTTTAAAGCGAAAAAACTGCGCCCAAATCAAAATGTCCTCATCTCTCGAAATTGGTGCAACTATGGCGTGTATCTCCGCGCCAATAGCTTATTTTGGCACGATGGCGCGTGTATCTCCCTTAAACTCGCGCCAATGGCGAGACTATTCGCGACGAAACCGCGCCAACCCTTTCTTCCGCTCAGAGATGATCAGTCATCTGAGACCTATGCTTCAGGTGTTACTGCAGTCCACCTGATTCTATGAAAGCTTATGTATACTCCTCCGCCACTACACTTCTGTAATCAATGATGCATCCTCAAAAAAAAAAAAAAATTAACGCTCTCCCTACTCTTAAGCTCTGATGCCAAGATAAAAATCAGACTGAATTGAAAAGAAGGAGTTGCAGCTCACAGGTGAGTACTGCACCTGGAGACTGCACTCAAACAGAGAGAACACTCTGAGTTTACTCTACATTCATGAATGAGAAATTACATCATTAAGTACATCACTAAGAATCAGGAAGTTGCAAACAAACTCCTAAATTGTAGGAACTAATCCTAAACTAAGGAGATACGTTACAACTTGTGTAACCATTTCTCCATTAATATAAAATAATATTAATTATTTTCAACTGTAGTATGTTCCAAAAGATATCGTGTGAAATCGAGGATGATTATCGTGGAAAGGGAGGTGACATCGCTATAAATTCTGATCCAACTTCAAAGCGAAATTTATCTACACCATACATAACCAGAGCAGAAAAACCAGTACTAGAAATATAATGATTATATTCCAAATTTTATTGAAAATTTATTGAATTTCTCATTTACAAAGATATGGATTTGCAAGTATTTTTTTGTATAGTTATGGATTTATTATTAAGGTTTGCAATTTTATAATTTACAGATTTAAAATTAAATTTTTCCATTTTATAATTTTTATAATTTTGTTTAATATTGGATTTTTTTTTCTAATTTTTTATATATTGTTTGAAATTGAAATTTGTAATTTTATCAAATTTTTCAATATAGAAATTTAGGATTTTTTTTATATAGAAATTACTGCTTTATTATCCATGTACTATTTTATAATTTTTGTTAAGATAGGAATTATCTTTTTTTTTTTTGCAATTTTCTATTTCATAAATTTTTCTAATATAAAAATTATTTCTTTTTAATTTATTTTTTTTCTATAAGAATTGCCTTCTTTCTTTTAGTTTTTTCTCTAAGAATTACTAATTAGCTAATTGAACATCGAGTTGTATCATGACCATTTCTATCTAATCATAAGTTACTTTTACAGAGCAAATTCACAACGCTAACAGCCGGTGGAAATCTTTGATATGATTGGAATTGGAATTACGAGCCACAGCGCATCGTACCCAACTGGAAAATGACGAATTTAGCATACAAAATGGTACGGCCGAATTCAGTAACTATGGGGGTGAGAACAACTTAGATCCGGTTTTTGCATACTTGTGTTCTCGACCCGCTGCATGACCATATGAAGGGTAGTTTTAAAACAATTTGTTTTAAAGACAAAATAAATATTTTTTCCAAAAAAACACTTTTTTATTTAGTTATTTTTTATTAAAATTTAATTTAATTATTTTTTATTAGAATTTAATATCAATGGAATACAAAATTATTTTAAGACATAATTTTATATTTAACATAAAATTAGTTTAAGACAAAAGTATTTTAAGACAAAAATTTATATAAAACAATTTGAGACAAAAAAAAAATATTTTAAGACAACTTTATATTTAGTCGTAAGGCATTCATATTTGAAAAAAACTTTCCAAGTTGCCAATGTGTCTTTGTTTGGGCCATTGGATCAATGTTCGACTATTGAAATGTTTTAGGCCATTAGATCCATGCCTCCTTCATTTATTTTAAGATAACTAACTAACTACCCCACTAAACCTTACTAACTTCTCTTCCATTTTACTATGAAATACAATACAACAATATAACCTCTCTTGTGTCTCTTTGATTGCAGGGAAAACTAAAATCTTATCTCACTATGTTATTTTTCCCATAAGCTTTGACTACCTCCATCCCAGGAAGTACTATCATAGGGTATTGGTTCCCTGCAGTAAATTTAAGCTATGTTGGGAAAATATTATCTTCTCGAAAATCGTGAAATTTGTTAGTCATTAGTAATTTTTACTATTTGTAGATGACTAAATATTGGTTCTAGATTTCTAAAAACAAAATCCCCTGAATATTGTGAGTTTTAGAAATCTCACTGCCTTCATTATCCTTATAGAATTTTTTTCACTATTCTACCATTTTGCCATTCCATGGTCACCCTGCCACTCCTACAGGACTCCTTATGGGCTTGTGCCACTCATCTCCATCCTTTTTTCCCACTTATGACCTCAATACTCTGTTTTCTCTTGCCCATAACTCCACTTTACATCTAGGGTTACCTATAAGCCCACTCCTTCCCATGTTCACCAGGTTCCTCCAGCATGGATGGTCTCATAACTATCTCTGTAGGCTCTTTAGATAAATCAAGTACATTGGATTTGGATCTTCAATACACCACTTTGTCAATACTCTGTTTTTACACTTGAAGACTCCAAGCCAATTTTCAATCAAAGACCAGGTCAAAGAATCCTCCCACTAGGTCAATTAGGGTTTTACATGGTTGAAGGTCATCATTAGGTGTTTAAGGCACTACTTTTCCTTTGCTAGAAGAAAGGGAAATCATAAACTGCAAGTGAAGAAAGGGACACAAGTTGGTCTTGAAAGGAGAACTGGGATTTTGAATTGAATGGCCCACTTAAATGTCAAAACATTGACCACTTGCAGCAAATAACCTGGAGGAGACACACAAAGCCAAAACATGAAGAAGTTCTAGCAGAGAAGATTGATTAGATAGGGAAAAGGTGAGGTGAACTGGACATAAATGAATGAACTTGAAAGGGCTATAGAGAACTTAGAAGACAACATTGATGATTGTCTTAAATGCACTCCAAACGTCTAAGATTTTGGGAAAATGGCCAAAGAAGGTGAAAATCATGGTTTGAACTCCATGATGTCAGCAAAGAAAGGATTGTGAAAGTGTTGTTCTGTGCAAGCATCCCAAAGTTTTCCCAGGTGAATGTCTCATTTCCTCAAAAGGCAAAGATGTAAAGAGTATCAGTAAGAAAGGTGAACTCAATGTTTTCAGTCACCAGCCATCAGAATTGTTAGAGAAGGTAAAATGGTAAGCCAAACTCCATGAGGAAAGCTAAAGGATTAGGAAGATATCATTGTTTGATCAGATTCCATACTTATCAAAAGGATTTTGTCATGCCAAAATGATAAAAAGATGGTTTGAGCTCCATAGTGCAGGTAAGGAAGATCTTGAAACTGCCAGTGTGTGAAAGCATCCTAAAAATTTCCAAGCTCAACCTGTCATGCCTCAAGAAGAAAAAAGAGACTCAAAATTATCATTTCAGTCACCTACAAAGTAGCAGTGGTCAAAATATGAGAAACATGATGTTGAGCTCCAAGGAGGAAGAAAAATATGTTTTCAAGGCTGCTGTTATGTCAAGATGAATAGGTCAAATCCTTAGGATCAAAAGGAAAGACAAATTTCATGACTCCAACAAACTACCAGCCAAGGTGAAAAGGCTAAGTTTCATGGTGTAAATCACACAGGATTCTAAAGATGTCACTGTGCACTCATCACAAAATTGTCAAATTAAAATTTTTATGCCTCAAGGAGCAATGGGAGAAGGTCAAAATTCATCATCATGCCAACCTGCATACAAACAGTGTAAAAAGGTTAGTCAAAGAAGGTAAGAAGTTGAGTTAGCTTGATGCTGAAAACAACAGAGGAATTTGAAGCTACTATTGGGTGTAAACATCACAAAATCATCAAGTGAACATGTCAACTCTCAAGGAGCAAAAGCAGAAGCCAAGTTAGTGTTTTGGTCACCTACAAGAAAGAGTCAAAGAATATCAGTGAAATAAAGTGAAAAAGATTTAAAACTTTAGAAAGTGGGTTATGAAGCTAAAATTAAATCATTGATCCTATAAAAGGTCATCTCAACACTTCAACAACTCATTGTTCACTTGCAAAGTCATCAGAGCATTCAGGAGAGGAAATTGTGAGTTTTTCAAGTCAAATTTCAGCTAACTTTTATGGTACTGCGCCCTCAGTCAGGCGTTGTGCGCCTAGAGTCGGGAGCTGCGTCCCTAGCCTTTTCTCCTGTGTATTTTCTTAAGGCATTGTGCGCCTGGAATTGGGCGTTGTGCGCTTTCCCGATCTTGCCCGACAGGCTCGGTAAGAAGCACTTGGCACTACGCGCCTAGACTGTACGTTGCGCCCTTAGCTTCAGCGTTGCGCCCTTGGCCTTGGCACTACACGCTTGGCCAGGAGGGCCTCCTACACCATTTCAGCACTCAAAACCCCTCAAATTTACTCCAGGTCATCACCAAGGGTTTTTCAAGCAATGCTAAATGGTAAGTATAGCTCACCAAGCCCTTCTTCAAGCATTTTGATGGTTTGCAATTGAAAGGATTTGAAACCCAAAGAAGGAACCCTAATTTTCATGCTTGATATCACTATTTAAAAAAAATTCTGCATCTACATACTAATAATACCAGTCATAGCCAAAAGGAGTGCATTGTTGGAGATTTTTCACTCACCTAAGGTTGTGCCTACACTCACTCCATTCACTAAATCAGTCCCTTACATTACAAAAATATTGACAATTTCATTACCTTCCTTCATTTCCATTTGCCATCAGTGCAAGGTGTTTCAACAAAGAGTTTGAAAAATCAGAAGAGGGTGGTCATTGAGTTTTTCCTCTCACTCATATTCATGTACCTTTACCCTTTCTCACTCATCTCATTCACTTACAGAACTGCCTCCATTCCACCATCCCCTCATCTCCTTTCCATTTGCAGCCTTAGGGTTTCAAAGGCATAGTGGTCAAAATGTCAGAAAGAGAGGGCAATGGTAGTGAAGGAGAAGGCCAAATGCCAAGGAGGCATCAACACAAAGGTGGGAGGATCAACAATTTTGAACCACTAGATCTAAATGCATCTCCCTTAACCATCTCCTACTTCCAAAATGTAGCCTACTATGAATTTTGTGAGAAGGTACATGAGGTGCAAAACCATCCTGAGCTAACCACACTTTTCATCATTAACTTGCATGAGAAACAAGTTAACCTTGCAGGAGTAAATTTTGAACTATCTATTGATGCTATTTCCAATGCCATAGGCATACCTAGTGTAGGGGAGAAATGGTTCAACCAGGCCAATCTAGACATAAGCTACTATGAGCCATATTTAAAACCTAGGTACAAAGACTACAATAAATCCATCTTTCCTTTCTCTCATTTGCTGGAGAGATATGCACCTATGATGAGGATCATTATGAAATATTTTACATGTGAGGGAGAGTTCTCCTAGCTTTACTCCTATCACATTAGGCTACTTATGCACTTTACTAGGGTTAGGATGTTGCACCTACCTTATTACCTCTACAGAAGCATTAACAAAATGTCCTATATTGTACAAAAGAGAGACTATCCCTAGCAGACGCAAAGCCTCTTTCACCACTCTCTTATTAAAATGGTTGTGACGCATCAATTGCAGCAGAAGGGTATTCCATGGGAGGTTTTCCTTTCTCATGAGGTGTTCACCAATCCACCAGGCCAACAGCAGCAAGATGCCCCTTCATCTTCTTATCCTTCGATTCCTCCATCCACTCACACTCCATCACCACATGATGACTCTTCTACCTCACCATCCACGCATATTCCTTCACCTCAGGACAACCCTCATTCATCACCCTCTCACAATGCATCAGACAATGAGAGAAATGACAATGAGAAATCAAATGTCAATGAGGGAGAGGGAAATAATGAATCAAGCAAGGAAGAAGAAGGAAATGAGGAGGCAAGTGGTAGTGAGGGAAAGAGAAACGAAGAAGAAAGAAAAGAAGAGGATGTAATTGAAGAAGAAGCCAATGAAGGAGATGATAATGGAGAAGCAAATAGTGAGGGAAGTGAGGCTGATGACAACAGTAAAGAGCACAGTGAAGCTCACAGTAGTAAGGCAAACAACAATGAAGAAGAAGGAAACGAGGAGGCAGATATCAGTGAGACAGAGAGTAGAAATGATGATGGAAATAGGTCAGAAAGCCAAGACATCAGTGAGACAAATGTAAATGAAGAAAATTTTGAAGAAAGTGAAGCACATATCAGTGAGGATGTTGACAGTAGCTCAAAGAACCTTGATGGCACTGATGACAGCAGAGCACATGACAGTGAGGTCAGTGAAGCAAATAATGATGAGGGTAGTGCAGAAATAAGTAAGACTGATGATAGTAAGGATGCATAAGGCAGTGAGGATACCAATGATGATGGTAGTCATGATGGCAGCAAGACTGAAGACACTAAAATGATCATAATTGAACCTTTTTCTTTGACCTACCAAAGAGGAAATAGGAATGTTTTTGCTGCCCTCAAGAGGCAAGGTGTCATGCTTTCCACATCAACTAAACAGCTTGACAAAAGCAAAGAAAAGGTCATGGAGGAAGAAAAAGAAGACCAGCATGAAACTGAACAAGAATTTGAACTCATTCATGTTGACAGTGATGATGAAAACGAGGCAAGGATCTCAAGCATGTTGCTCAAAAGCAAAGATGCCCAAATTAAATATTTGCAAGCCAATATAAGTAAGGCTAGGAATGTGATTCACTAATATGAGGTTGAAAACAAGCAGTTGGAGGCATAGAAGGAAATTTATGAGATCAGAGCTATCAGAGCTTAGAAAGAGGTTGCAAAGGCCAAGGCTAAGATATATTAGGCCTTAGATAGATATGGGGACACTGATGAAGAGGAAGAACAACTTCCTAGGAGGAGGCCAAGAAAAATTGGCTTAAAGAAGGCCTTAGCCAAGGAGAGAGAGCAAGAGGCAGGCTTGGCAGAGCAGCTCACTCAAAGTGAGTTACTTGCCATGGAGATTGACTATGATCGGGAACCTTGGATTGAGAGGGCTAATATGCACTTAGAGGGTCTGTTGGAGAAGACCAAGAGGGATCCTGACCTCCAAAGAAGATGGCAAGGAACTATGCCTTAAGGAACAAGATTGCAAGGGCCAAGCTCAAAAGAGCCCTTGCAAATATTAAAGCCCTAAAGGTGACTAAGGGAAAATAAAATCTTTAAATCCTTGTTGATGCATCCCTACAGGCATCTCAAACATAATTAGCAAGGAAAATTTAAATTTTGGCACAATTTTGTAAATTTTGGTTATTTTACTGTTTTGGAGGGCCAAAGTGGCGTTGTGATATTTTTTGGGGCACTCTTTTGAGGAATGGCTTAAATTTTGGGAATCCGCGGGCCAAGGACATCATCCAAAAAAAATTTTAGATCATTTGGAGCAGAGCTAGTACTCCAAAAGTGCCAAAAACACCCAAAAGATCACCTTTTTGCCCTATTTTCGGAGCTAGCGCTGTGCCCTGAGAAGTCTTGGGAGATTGAGTTTTTGAGCAGGTAAATGAATTCCAATAAGAAAAACAAAGGTATTTTTGGAAATTATACTGGACAAGATTTCCAATGAGCTATCATGGAGCTCATTTGGACACCTGGAAGGCCTCCAAACCTTGGTTACAAAACAGCCAATTTTTCTGGTGCACGCGATGCGCCCTTGGCCTTGGTGCTGTGCCCTTGCCTGCAAAGTAAATAAAAGACACATATTTATTGAAAAAAGATGTTTTCAAGGACTTTTAAGGGAAATCACTCCTATTTAGCTCAGAATTTATGTTTGAAGTTATTTTTCATTTATTACATTAGATATTTTGTGCCTTTGGCCTTGCATGGTCTCTTTGGAAAAAAATGGATTTTATGATGTATTAATAACATTTTTGAAACCCTAGTTAGGTTTTTGGTCCTCCTTTCTAGTTAAATACATCATTGAGGCCTCATTTTACATGTTGGTTGATTATTGAGAAAAATATCATAGACTTGAAGATTGAGGAGAAATTTGGCTTTGGACTTTGTGAATGTCTTGATTTGCATGATGATGGAGCAAGCTCACTTACAGGATCCCTGAACATAGTTAATGGTGATGTCTTTCCTATTTAGTGCTTGTTTTATTATGTTATCATTTTTTTTCATCTTTCTCATGCAGTAGGATAGAAATTTTAGGCTAATAAATGTTGTTTAGAGGCACCTTAGCTCTGTCTGCTCTCTACTGCTTGTATGTTTTCCTTTGCTAGGTCAAATTAGAGATTTCTTGAATGCTCTCTAGTTCCACTTATGCTTTTTTATCTTAAGAATGATTTAAAAGAGCCAATGTCAAAGTTGTTTATGGTTAGCCCTGCTCTTTGATGTAACTTAAACATTGTTTTTGAGATCTTTACTTTGAAGTATTGCTAATTAGGGTTTAGTTGAAGAGGTTTATGATTTACCATGCCATTTTTTTCACCTTAAATGGTTGCTTTGGAGGTATTTGGGGTTTTATTAAGGAAATTAGGATTTCCCTACTCTTTTATCTCTACTATATGTTTATCTTAAATGTTTTCTTTGCTTGAAGGTGAAATCACTAGAAATGTTGTTTAGAGGCACCTTAGCTCTGTCTGCTCTCTATTGTTTGTATGTTTTCCTCTGCTAGGTCAGAATAGAGATTTCTTGAATGTTCTCTAGTTCCACTTATGCTTGTTTATCTTAAGAATGATTTAATAGAGCCAATGTCAAAGTTGTTTATGGTTAGCCCTGCTCTTTGATGTAACTTAAACATTGTTTTTGAGATCTTTTCTTTGAAGTATTGCTAATTAGGGTTTAGCTAAAGAGGTTTATGATTTACCATGCCCTTTTGTTCACCTTAAATGGTTGCTTTGGAGGTCTTTGTGGTATGATTAAGGAAATTAGGAGTTCCCTAATCTTTGATCTTTGCCATATGTTTATCTTAAATGTTTTCTTTGCTTAAAGGTGAAATCACTAGAATACTTATAAGTTTCTTGCCTTCTATGGTTCACTGGATTTTTTTCTTAATGTTTACTTGCTAGGGTTTGGTCAAAGAAGCTTATGGTATGCCCTGAATTTGGTTATTTCTTTATGCTTAGTAACCTTAAAGGCCATTCTTGTTAAAGTATTTGTCAAAATACTCTTAACTTTCCTTTGCACCTACTATGTTCACAATTTAATGTTCACTTCATTCACATAAAGCTTTTAGATCCATTTGGCTTTGTTATACTTTCCCTCTAAGACACCCTTGACCTATTGTTGTACCCTTCAAGACCTTTTGCAGACTCCATAGCCCAATGGTTTAAACCTCTCTCACTCTATCTATTCTTCTTGACAACCTACCCAACCAAACAAAAAAACAAACAAACCGTAATCCTTATAACTAGCCTAAAATAAAAACCCTAAAATCATACAAGTTACATCTTTCACATAAACATAGACAGCCCTCTCTGAGTCCAAGAAGGCTAGGTCCTAGGACTCCAAAGACTGGTTTGATGTTACCCATGTACATTTGGTCTTGCCAATATAACAAATTACGGGGACCTAACAAAATTGTTGACTATAAGCATCGATTACCATGTGGAACGGGTTTTCGGTTCTTTTTTACTTGAATTATTTATCGATTTTCTATAAAGTTGACATCAAAATGTTATTTAAACTGAAGTAATTCGAGAAACGTTTTCTTAAATGAAGTTATGTAATAATTCAAATACTTTTTTGAGAAAAACCTCCACACAATTCCTGCAATATGTTGAATTCTTTGGACTTGGTTTTAGTTTTTTCTACTTGCACTTGTATCATTTATTTTCTATAAATTTGAATGTCAAAAGAAGTAATGCTATCTTATTGTAGTTTCCAGTGGGACGGATCCACCGTGTGTTGAAGTTTCTTGTCAAAAGAAGTAATGCTATCTTGTATCATTTATTTTCTATAAATTTTACTGTCAAAGGAATTAATGTTATCTTATTGCAATGTCGAGTGGAATGGATCCACCATGTGTCGAAGTCTCCAATATCTGCAAATGTAAGGGTTAGAGCTACTACACCTGTTCTGGAGTATCTCACTGCAGAGATTTTAGAACTGGCAGGAATATTAAGGTTAAACGTATCAATCCATGTATTAGTCCAAGGGATTTGCACTTGACCATTAGAGGAGATGAAAAACTTGATACTTTGATCAAAGGTACCATCTCTGGTGGAGGTTTCATCCCTTACATTCACAAGTCATTTATTTGCAAATAAACAAACAAAGAGTAGTTTCTGTGTTTGGGAATGAGTTTTATTGTAAAATTTTTGGCTCAACGGAGTGTTGGATCCTTACATACAAGTGAATTTGAATTTAGGAATGCACTATATTCATATCCTCTTTTGTTCAGTTTGAACCTTCTTCCATTTGTTTGGTATATATTTGTTTTCTTTGAACTTACTCTAACTGGTGATATTTCATATGACTATATAAAAGTCTTTTAAAAACAGTATGGAAGTAAATGAAAAAGTGTAATCCAATGTACTACATTTAATAAGTAGGGAGTCTAACATAACCATAAATATTTCAACATTGTTTGTATTCCGAAATATTTTGGAATTAAAATTATGGTCATTTTTTCATCTCATTTTTGCCCATCCAATCCAATTTTGTAATATTTTCAAAATAGAAAATGTTTTGTATATCAATTTTTTTAATATTTTCTAAATACACAATCCAAATAAATTTCAAAATACACATTCTAAATAAATTGAATAAAATCTCATGTTCATCAAATTCTGCAATATTTTCCAAATACAAAATCTAAATAAGTTCTAAGAAGCAAAATCAAGCCCAAGAGGAAAATTGTTTATCCTTGCATGGATTTGTCAACCCCTCTGATTATACATATTAAGAAATATTGCATAATCCCTGATTGATGTGACTGGAGAAATAATGTTCATGTCATTGAATCCTTTATGGTGAAGGTTATTGGAATACTATTATATTAATTGCAAATTAAATGTATGATTATATATTTTTGGGTTTTTTAACGAGTAGTCTTTAGTGCGACTTTTTGAAGGCTTTTACGGTGACTTTTTACGGTGTAATTTCTCTAAATTCCAGCAGGAATTTATTGAAAAGAGAAGTTTGATTGCTAACTTTGCACAATCGAAGTGCCCTAGAGGTTTTTGAGGGTGTTGAATCCATATATAGAGTCAAAAAACCAGTTTGAATAACAAAAACTAAGATTTTACCTCAAAAAATTTCACCGGATTCCGACACCTGAAACTTCAAAAAGTCGCACTAAAGACAACTCTGTTTTTTAATGGAAGCTTATGATTATGGAATATGGAGTTATTTAAAAATTATTTTATTTTAAAAATTAAAAAGAATTAAATAATAATAATAATAATAATAATAAATAATATTATTTTTGAAAAACACATCCAAAACTATTTTTTTTTTCAAAATATAACTATTATCTATAAAGTCAATGTTATCATTTAAAAATGGATTTATTTTACGTATATTTTATGATTGGAATTTATATACCATCAAAGAATTATGTGAAGTTTTGTAAAATTCTACTAGGAAAAATTGTTCATGACAAGCAATACACATAATGCTACTTTTGAGATAAAAGATCTTTATTGGATATTATTGCCAAGGAAGTTATTCTCTTATATGCCTTTCCTTTCTACTATTATTAGTAAATAAAATTATTATAAGAAATTTTTTTATTAAAATATTATTTATCTATAATTTCAAGAAATATGTTTGTTATAAAAAAAATTGATATTAAAATGAAAATGTTGAAGGTATTGAAATAATAATTAATGTTAAATATTAGTTGATGTTTTTGTTTATTGGAATATTATTTATCTATAATTTCAATATTTCCTCTTTCATTCAAACTTGTTTACATTTATATTAAATATCATATCACATTTGTCTTCATCTATGTTCTTCTATATGCTACACACAATACCAAATATATGGGTATGAGAGATGAAATAAATTTATTTAAATATTATAAAAATAAAATTTAGGACAAAATTTTATGAATAGATAATTTGATGTTTGAGAGGAGCATTACCAAATAGATGTACTAAAAACATATTTCAAATTATTAGAAATATAAAAAGAAAGAATAACAAAATAATTTTAATATTAATCAAAATTATTTATTATAAAGTTTTAATAAAAATATTGAGGGGATTGAGAATATGTATTTATATTTAAAATGTATATATGAAACTTTTTATCAAAAATATAAAAATTAAAATGATAACTAATATATTTAATTTTTAAAATGTAATCCACTTCCTTGATTAGATAAGATATATTTTAGCACTTTTGTACCACAATAAATGTTTCGATTGAACTTCATGTCCACCACCCACTAGTAGAATGTCATTGCCATCATATTGCTTGGAACTAATTATGATTTTCCTTGATTTTTTCTCAATTGGAAGTTGGAATGTGAAAGCTAATGTGCATGGTTTTGATAGGTGTGACTGAAACAACGATGCCATTGTTTATATGTTATAATGTGTTAATTATTCCCAAATCTTATGTATTTTTCATTAGTTTGAATGTGTTATTCATATTAGTAATCCATCTTTTGCAGATTAATATAAAAGTGAGCAATTGATAGCCTAAGTTTCTTGTAGATCAAATACTCTTTTGATCTTATTAAATTGTTCTCACAAATTTTTTAAGTGGACACTTCATCCATTATCAATATTATATGATAATAGTTTGATAGGATCAAATCAACCATGTATTATGAAATTACATCATGTTTTTTAAGCAACAAAACTCAACCAAACTTATTATGAAAACTTTTAGGGGGTATGATAGAGTCGTAGTTTCCTTTATGTAAGAGTAACCTTTCTCATTATTCATCCATTCCTAATATTGTACTTCTACCAATATGATGTGAACAGATTTTACCTAGGAATTTGACCTACTCAATATCATGATATACTAAAATTTCAAGGCTCTTTGCAGCCTAGTAGGCATGTTGTAACTAGATCTGCATTCCTATCCTATGAAGAAGTATAGGAGTTTCATAAATAAATATGTAAAGTAAAATCTCTTCAGATGCAATTGATTGTAAAGTGCATGAAAAAAAACAAAGAGACAAGGTGTTACAAATTAATCCTTGTTGAATCATCACGTGAATACTTATGAGTTTTTTTCCACAATAGTAAATCTATCATAAAATTTATTAACAATTAATCAAACAATTAACAGATTCTATGTTTAGTCAGTTTTCATGAGTAACATTCAAAAGTTTTAGATCTTTATTTTATTGTAATTAAAGTTAGGATACTTTTGATGATTTTTCACTCAAACTTATAGATGTTTATTGTATTTCAATTGAGGTTGGCTGTGTTATTCATATTTGTAATCCATGTTTGGCGTCCTTAGATATCATAAGGGAATTTCATATCGATTTGCACAAGTCAGCCTATATTTTTTTGTTTGACAATTTTTTTTTCATGGTAGATATACCCACCACGGTGTGGGAATTTCCAAGCATTAGAACCTACATATAATAAAATTTCAAAGAAGCTTTGTCATAAGACTGCAAGCTTTTGATCAAGTGAGATAGTTCAATATTGAAAAATGGTCATCAATGACTAGGAGAAGAGAAAGAAATATGCACCAAATATGTGCGGAAGGAAACAATCCTGGCATCAAATGTACACTTTGCAGCCTTTTTTAACTTTTTGGGAATAAATTATGATTTCTGAGGCATTAAAATTCCTCTGCAATTATTTACAAGCTCCTTCCTCGTCAAATACATAGCCAAGTCTCACATAATATCATGGTGAATAAAGGAAAACTCTTGACTACTACCATAAGAGTTCACCATGGTATCTCCGGATAGTGAATTAAAGTTGATATGTCAACTAAAATAATTATTCAATCAATTCTCAACAAAACATCCACTTCTCTTCTATCAAACAATGCAAAGTTTCTATGTGAGTGACTAACTTTATTGATATATCTATTTTGTAGCTTTTCTTTAAACTAGTTCATCCAATGATAAATTTTGAATTTGTCATTTTGGAAAAAAGATTTGAATAAACCTCATTTGCCACAAACGAGTCCAAATTCCTAAAAGAAGTTAAGGAAAAACAAAATAAAACACATTCACCTCAAGAGCAAGTGGCAAAATATTGTAAGCTTTTTATCAAGTGAGACAATTCAATATTAAGAAAAAATAAATAAAACAAAATAAAATATTTTTGATCCAATATTTGCTACTAGAACTTAAAAGAGCATCTATGAAAATTGAGAGGACAACTATGTTGGAAAGGTCATAAAATCTCTAAATTTGGCATAATCTAAGTGATCTCTCTTTATCTTCTAGTTTTCAGTGACATTTTTTTTACAAATTTTTATATTGAGTGATATTCTATATCTCACGATTCTTCTCAAATTTATCACTTACGACATTTCCTTTGCAACATTGGTGCAATTGCTAGTTAAGACAATGGTCGCTTAACACAATGACAATTAAGACGAATCTCATTTAAGACACTTTCAATTAAAACAAACCCATATCAATTTAAGAGAATATTATCTAACACCTACACAATTGAGTCTGATAGTGCATAGTAAGTTTGTCACCTTGCAGGCTAGTACTATCTCGCCCCTATATGGAGACTGTTGTTTCACTTACATGTTATCTTCTATAAAGACAATGATTTGTTGGGCTCTTCATTTTGTGGGGTCAGGTGACTCTAAAGAAATGAACAACTTTTCCTGGCAAGATTTCTCGCACATCAATTCCTCTTCTATCCCTTTATCATTTCATTAGTAAAGATTGCACATAGATTTCATGAGTGGATAAATGATAATTATATTTTTTTATTTTTGAAAATAGATATTCAAACCACATGAAACTTAATGATATCAATTTCTTTCTTTTATAACATATTTTTCCTTTTTCATTAATCATTTTTAATTAAATATGAAATTAGAATATGCTAATTATATTATTTTTTTAATTATTATAAAATTAAAATATAACATTTTATTTTTAACCGATTTTAAGTATTTAATTCAATGTATATTTATTTGAAAATTATATTAAAAATTGCATAAAAATTATAAATTAAAGATAATTTGATTTCAAAACAATTACAATATACACACCACATTCTAAAAATATAATAACAATCTCATACCTTTACATAATACTTCATAGCAAGGTGATTGTGAATTTGAGTTACATTCCATGAGCTATTTTTTTTAAATATGTAAAAAAAAAATTACTTTAACTAAGAATTTGATATAAATTTAAAATAAATTAGATACTATATATATATATACACATACTCAACTATTTTCTACATGTATATATATTAATTTCAAAACTATACATAAAAAATTCTCAAAAAATGGGAATACAAATTCATCCATATATACATTTTAAACCTTCATTCAAAATTAAATATTTTCTCAATTGTTATATATATATATATATATATTTCGAAACTATACATAAAGAAATCCAAAAATTTTAATATATGGTTCATCGATATATACATTTTAAATTTTCATTTTTCTTTCTAAATGAAAATTCAGAAATTTGATTCTAGAATATGTCTTATAATCACATCTCAATTTTATTTTGACTATTGAACAAATATATCAAAGAGATAAATAAAAATAATTTAATTATTTCTTAGATAACATTTTAGTATTAAAAAAAAAATTTATTGCAAAAAAAATTTCTACTAATATTGTAAAAAAAAAAATTTACAAAATACATTTTAGTATTTTTTTATATTAATTTATTGGTAGTTATTAAGATTTTGGTAAAAAATTTCATCTAGTAATTAGAAAATCCGAACGCATTATTAATAAACCAAGTAATATTAGTAATTGATATCATTTCAAACTAGGAAATAACTACTATGTGATTTATCTTCCTCACTTAATAGAGCTATATATAAATAAATTATGAAGGAGGTTGAAAGATTAGCTCTAGCATAAACTTCATTTTAATCTAAAAATTCATTTTCATGCCCATATAATCACCAACATCGGAGGTTGACTTAGTGCACCGAGATGGCCCATCACTATAGGTTTGTGGTGCATCATGACTCGTTTCATCTCATTGATTTTCTTAATCTCAAACTACGTGATTCCATACCACACATCACTTTTTATATTTCACGATTAGTAAAATTCATAAGTTTAACACTTATTGAAGTATGTAGATAATCATTCCATACAATTATGCCTTAACATAACCAATATGTAAATGATATGAATGAAAGTAATCTTATAGAATCAACAACTGAACTGGCCTAACATTTGTCAAATATTCAAATGTGTTACAACCAAGTGAACTCTAGTCTCGTATAAAAATTTAAAAATTAGAAGTGTGCATCATAATTCATACAATTCTATCCCCAGATTTCCTATTTCATTTACTTCCATCGATTTCTTCATAGATCAAAATTTTTTCACTTGATAGAAATAGTAAGTATTCTCATATGCATGCAATTTATGAAGATTTAAGTTAAGTGAAGGAAAGCAAGTTAAGTCTAATATTAGAAGTCAAGTGAGTCAGAGTTAAAAGGTTAATTCCTTGTCAAGAAAAGATAAGTTAAGGAAAATAAAATGATTTATGTTAAAGTGGAGTTAGGAAAGTTTAGTTAAAGCGTCAAGTCATAGTTTGCATGAGGAAAAGAAAGTTAGAGTTTGCATGATTCCATATTTATAAAGTTTAGTGCTTGTATAATCATGGTTGGGTAATTTGTAATGTGAAGTAAGAAGAGAGAATAATTAGTGAATATAACTTCTTTATTGAAGTAAAAGCTTGTCTATTTATTTGTCTTGTGTTTGCATGCTTATCTCTCCCTCTAAATAACAAGTGGTATCAGAGCAAGGTTTAGCAAGGTTTAAAATAACCAAAGTAGTTAAGAAGGTCATGAGTTAGTTCCACTAAGAGCCTTGGCTATTGTGAGTAGCCTGCAAATCTAATTTTGCATCCATTAGTCCATAATTAGAAACTACAGCTCGTTGAGATTTTTTAAACCTAACTACTAAAATATTAGAGCGAGTAGACTACAAAGCCACCACCATATCAAGAGGAAAGAGCCACCACCATTGACCAAACAAGGAGTCTCCACCATAAGTTGTAGCCATGGACCCTCATAAGGATCTGCATAGAAGAGCTTAGAAAAGTTGCTAGTAGTCGTTGGGAGCCACCGTTAAAGTGAAGGTTAAAATGTTTAGTTTTAAAGATAATCACGTGTATCTGAAGTTAATTTTTAGAAGGCTGACGCAATATGGAAAGAATAAATAAGACAAAATAAATATAACGATCATGGGTCACAAAGAAACACTGAAGAAAACCGAAAAAATAAATCGAAAGGAAGAGCCAAAGTATGTAAAAGAGATCATAAAGGTTCTCGCCACAATCGGGGAATCTAAAATACAAGTAGCTAAGGTAGAACAATTCAAGGATGAATGGATCAAGATATATCTGGTAACACTTCCAAAATTTATTGGAATAAATTTTAATTTTTGTGAACTATCAAAATGAAAAAATTTCTTTGATGCAAAGAGTTGCTTTTGTATCATTATAATAACCCATATGTTGAATTATGTGATTCCACAGTATCAGATCTTTTAAAACATGCACTCGATGAGAATTCCTTATGCAAGGTAGAAAAAACTACATCTTCCTAGGAAGCATGGAAGACCATGGAAGTAGAATTTGGTATATAGGAAAGTGACATAAAGCAACAAATTTTGTTATTGTTTGTTGACGAAGCAATAGAAAGTCAACTGAAGGACTGAGAGTAAATGAGTAAGACTCTAGGAGGAAAACAAATCTTAGAGAATCCCACTCAAATGTGGATGATGGTCATAAAGACTATAAAATTGAAACCCATCATGCAGACACGCATATGGATGAAGAAGACACAAAAAATATTCCAAAGTGAAAAGTTGAAGCCTCTACATGTGAAGTAGAGAAAGAGCATATAGATGCTCGAGAACCCCACTATAACATTAATGGTGAAGAGGATGGTGAATCGCACTGTGACGAGACACATGTGGATGGTGACTGCAAAGTGAGTTGTGAATTGGAGAATCCAAAAATAGACCTTGTTCATGATCGTGAAGCTTCAAATAAAGAAGTGAATATCTGTGATATAGTTGGTATGATTGTAGTTGATGATGACCACTTTGCATTAGAGTTTGAGGCATTTAAGTTTGATAATAACAAAGATAATTTTTCATATGAAATAATGATTTGTAGAGTTGAAAGTTCATCTTTCATGAATCCAACAAAAAATGATGAGTTTAGTGAAGTTGAAATTGTTAATGAGCACATACATGCTCAAATATCTCACCACAGAGTGGATGAAAATTATGTCAATGAAATTTGTGGTCTCTTTTTTGAAACAGGGAATGATTGTGGAAATATGGATAGTGTCATGCTTGATGAAGAATTTATGGTCGAAGCTACCACAGTAGCAATAAGTTATGAAACAATAGTTAGAATTTATCATGAAGCATTGCGCGATCTAGCAACAATTGATGATAAGAAGAGGATAAAGCGATTCATGAGTTTTTTATCAGAATATCCACTAACATCATAATAGTGGAAGATAACCTCAATTCAGTTGAAGAGACATAGAAGAAAGAAAAGTATATAAATCTCTCACTGCAACGCATAATGAGGATGTTTTTAACATTGATTTTGAGTGTGCAAGTAGATAGGACAACAGTGTGGTTACAGTTATAGCTAAAAGAGAAGATGAAGAAAAATATGTAGGAAAGGGCATGGAAGTTTCTGAAGATGAAGAAGAATGAATTAAAACAACATTTGAATAATGTAGTGAAGAAGAGATCGACTTCTACTATTAAGAAATTTGGCAGACAGAAGATGAGGACTATGAAGCAGAAGAAGCATGACAAAGTTCATAGTTTGAAGATAAAGATTTGTGGTAGTAGTCCATGAGTGAACGAATTTTTCAAGAGGAAACTATAGAAGATAGGCTCTGAAAGCCTAAATTTTTTTTTAGAACAAATATAAAAGTAGTCAAAGAAAAATTGCAGCAATATTAAGTGAAGAAATATGGAGCTTACATCAAGAAAGAACAACTGTAAATGAAGCAGTTTCAAGGGTATAGAATATGAAAGAAATGAAAAAGAAAAAATTGCATTGTAAAAAGTTTTTTGAGTCAAATTTTTACTGCAAGCATAGCATGCATAGTTGAGTCATGATTAAGTTAAGGTTGAGTTTTATGGTCGTAATTAAGGGGGAGTTTTATAAATAGTAATTACTCCCATATGCATGCAATGCATTAAGAGTAGAGTTAAGTTAAGGAAATAAATTCAAGTTTAATAATAAAAGTCAAGTGAGTCAGAGTTATAAGGTTAATGCTTTTTCTAGAAAATTTGAGTCAAGAAGAAGAAAAATGTTGAGTTAAGTTAAAGGATAGTTAGAAAAGAGTATTTAAAGCATGAAGTCTTAGTTTGCATGAGAAAATGAAAGTTAGAGTCTGCATGATTCCATATTTAAAAGTTGGTATTTATATACCTATGTTTGAGCCATTGTAATGTGAAGCAATAAGAGAGAATAGTCATAGATTGGTGGATGTATATGAGAGAATAATTAATGAATATAAATTTGTTAGTCAAGAAAAATCTTGTGTATTTATTTGTCTTGTGTTTGCATGCCTATATTTTCCACTGACTAACAAGAAATTATCTCCCTACACTTTTTCATGAAAAAAATTGTGTCATGACGTGTGCAATGACCCACCCAATCATGCTAGACATTGGGTGATTGCAAAGTACCCAAACCCATATAGACGTATGCATTGACCCTCCAACTCCTTCACCAAATCTTCATCTCACGTTACCACTTATAATCCAAATGGTACTTGGTCAAATGGTTGTTTCCTTATCCATCTCTCTTGTGGCATTTACAAGAAATCGTTCCAAATTGAAGAAGGTTGCATTCTTCCATTTTGAATGGATCAATGTTCTGTATTACATACTTTTCCCAAATGCTAGTTTGCCCCAACCCATCTCAATCCCATATGTGATCCTTTATGCTCACCTAAATCATGTGTTATCCCACCTGCATGTCCACTCTAGTTGATTCAAGTCATTCTAATGGGTTCCTCCCTACATGATTGCTTTCTATCCTCATACATTCATCCCATGTGCTACATATTACCCTTGTCTTTAGACTAGACTTGTTTAATCATCTTATGTGAGCCCCTTGATGCTTTTAATTCCATAAAAAGGCAAACAAATGTCTAAGGATTGTGTTTATTATCATTCCATCATAATTTTATTTCTCTCATTTACCTAATATAAATATTCAAGTGTCATTCATGTCAGGCCAAGTTTGTAAATCCAAACAAAATTGTGTTTTTAATTAAGAGAATATGAATATATACAAGGAGAGGGAGACTATTGGGTTTCATCTCCCAATGTCTCTTTGTCTTCTAACTTAATTTATTTTTTTTATTTACAAAATTTACATAAGTTTTCCTAATCCAAAATATTAGGTGTCAACATTCCCCCCCTTAATCTGAAGGGACGTTGGTGAGTCCAAGCATAATTATCAATATTTCAAACTTTTCCCTTCCGGGAGCTTTGGTGAAAATAAGTACAATCTGCTCTTTCGTGGAAAAATGTTGTAGGTGGATTGTTTTGGCCTCAACATGATGTCAAATCAGATTTTATTTTGTATTGATGTGCTTTGTTCGATCATATAACTTTGGGTTCTTGGAAAATTTTATTGAAAAAGTGTTTTCAATCAAAAGAGGAGTTGAATGTACTTGTTTCTCCTGCAAATATTCCAAAATTTTCCTGAGCGACACAATTTCATTTGTTGCTTCAGTTGCTACCACATATTCTACCTCAATTGTGGAATTTGATGGAACTAACTATTTGCATGACCTCCAAGAGACAACTCCTGATCCGAGACTCATAATATAACCTAAAGTAGATACTTTGGTTTCTTTATCTCCATCAAAGTCTGAATTAGATTATCCAATCAAGCTGAAGTCACCCACCTATGTATACTTGAGTCCAAATTATTGAGTTCCCTTGATAATATGCTCAGTCAACTTCTCATACCCGACTCATTGTGCTTGCTTAAGTCCATACAAGGATTTATAAGCTTTCATACTTTGTGTTCCTGACCCTTCACAACAAATCCTCTTTTTGGGACACAAGAAAATTCTCTTTCATATCTCCATTCAAGAAAGCAATTTTTACATCACTACAAGGAAAAGACCCTCTACTGGATGTTTTTGAGGAACCCCTTATAAAATACCCCAAACATCTGTTTCTAGTGGAGGTTACTAGAGGTTGGCGGGTGGAGGTTTTTGCGGATGTTTTTCATCCAGTGTGCTTATCATCCTGAACCGCCAGTGCGTTCAAGAAGAGAAAGCATCGGTTCGCACAAAACATTGGCACACCGGACACCATGTGCTCCGTACACACTCGCCCGGTGTGTCTTATTACTATAGAGCACCAGTGCTTTACAAATATTCCGCACCGGTGCATCACAAAACCCCACGCCAAAACAGAAACCACCTAGTGTGGTCTTAAGCAACCGCACCGGTGCGCCTATAAAACCCCGCGCACCAGAGCAGGGTTAAATAATAAAAAATTATGGCCAAAAAACCGCATTTTTCACTTTTCTCAGTGCTCCAAAGCTCTCAAGCACTAGTGCAATTTATCCTTGTTTGAGCCGCCCTGACATCAGTGTTCCCATTACACCCATTGCACGCACTGCTACTGTGCATTGCCCACAAATCTCCAGCTTGAATTTTGCAAAACAGTGGGAAAATTTTCTTTTGCAAATTCTACAGCCAATATTCCTCTTCAACGACCAAATGTATAGGTATTTTTCTTGGTTTTCCATAATTAAGCCTTTTAGCGGATTAGAATTTCAAAATACCTTAAAATTAACCATTTAAAAGGAAAAAAAAAATTGTCGCGCGGTGCTACCTATAAATTTATAGGCCGCACTGCAACCGGTGCGAACGGTATTTGCACTGGTTCTAGGGCGATACCTAAAGCGCACCGTGTTATTTTAAAAATAAAAAAAAATTTCGGTGCAGTCGGTTACCCAGCTGCACTGTTGACCATGTCGAATACCAGCAATACGGTGCGCTGACTTAAATACCCGCCCCAAGGTGGATATTTTTGTCAGCGCACCACATTTCGCATTTTAATAGGGTCAACGGTGCAGCTTGGTAAAGGATTGCATCATTGACTATGTAATGATTTCAGGAGGTCAGTGGGGTGACCGAACTACACGCCCCGAGGCGTAGATTTTAGTCAGCGCACCACACTCCCAACACTGTCCATAGTCAATGGTGCGCTGCAAATATTCAAGTGCACCGCGGCCGGTGCGCGACAAAAAAATACGCACCAGTACCGATGCATGCTTGTTTTTTGTGGCGCACTGGATGCTTTTTTTTCCTAAAAAAATTATATATGTATATTCCTAAATACATGTCTCATTTAATAAAAAAATTGCATTTAATATGTCAATCATTCAAAGGCGTGAAAGGAGAGAAGAGGGGGAACAACAGCAACAACAGACGGACCAGTATAACATCGTTCGCCTGTGGGAGGCATGAGAGAGGGAGAGAGATGTGTACCCTCACCCTATTACAGCAGCTACCTAGGGTCTCCTAAGGCAGGTAGGCCTCCTCAAGTTCTATGAGGAGGCTACTTCCCTAAAGGGCCATGGTGTGTTTTTGAGACATCTTATCTGTAGGTGGAATGCCCACCTACAGGCTTTCCAAGTGGGTCCTAACTAGTGGTATGCGCCCACTAAGGAGGACATATATTTCATTATAGGGCTATCAAGGAGAGGGGTGGATTTTCCCTCATTCCGAAAGGTTCCATTTGGCTATGCAGCAGGGAGTTAGTTGGTGTACTCCTAGAGATACATTAGCGCAGATATACTATCTCCTTTAGATTTTCATGTCACCAGAGGTCAGTTACGTATTGGTGCATTTGGTAGTGAGGAGGTGAGGTGCCTCTCACTTCTTATTTTGACCATTTCACACAACAATATGTTGATATTGCAACAAGATGATGAGCTTAGTGAAAAGATTCGCCTTCACTAAGTGGGCCCACAGGCTATTTTTGGCGCAAGTCTATTTTTAGACTATGTCTATTTTTAGACATGTCGATCATATTCTATGAGTTGCAGGATGCTATTTGTGGATGGTTGGTCAAGTTGGAAAAATATATGGACTTCTATTTTTAGACATATTGGGCGGAATCTATTTTTAGATTGCCAGTCTAAAAATAGATATATCGAATATTATTAGCTCTTAATAATATTTGGACTATAAACATTATCTTATTCTCTTGGAGCACTTCAGTTAAGTGCACAGATGTGGCACAGGAGCTGACAGAAGGAATTAAGCTATTCCTGAGGGTTAAGTGGAGCTATTGCATGGAGACTTCAGTTAGAACTCATGTGACATATTTTGGTGGAGTTATTGAGGTAGTTGGTGGAGTTGTGTTCAGTTTAACTTAGTTAAACACAGTTGAGCTAGTTGTATCTATTCTAACTGATTGATACACTAGTGAGAGTGGTGTGAATTAATTATTAATTAATTCACTAATTATTAACTCATTAATCAACTAAAGAATACATTAGTTAACTACAGTGCATGGACAGTTTCAGTGGAGACCAGTGGAGAGGTAGGTGAAAGAGCAGGTTGACTATCGGGTTGTGACTATAGTGTTGCATGATTTGCAACATGTAGTGGTTGGAGATGCCAATGAGGATTGCATGAGAAAGGATGGACCAATTCAAGTTCATTCAGAGCCATTCTTCAGCAGTGATTGCGCAGTAGAGGCAGGCTAGCAAGTGGTAGAGATCGGTGCATGGGATTTGCTAGATCGGACCTGATTAGTGTGTAGCAATTGGAGATTGTACTGAAAGCTTGTGAGGAGATTTGTATGATGATTTTTACATGATATCTATGACATATAATATACATATATTTTGGGGTTTTCAGCTTTAATCTTTCCCATAAATTATTGTGTTCATATGTGTGAATTTTTATGGTTTTTAATGTGTGCATGCAATTGATTTTATTTCCGCAAGTAATGATCAACAGTAGAAGAGATTCTGTATTGTGCATGAATTCAAATAGTGTGTGATCAGGAGAATCTCATATGTATATGGTATCAAAGCAATATTGATCATTGGAGCAATTGCAAAGCATTGAAGCGATTGAGTTTTGTGCTGGTGGAATTCGAATTTGCAGCAGTGTTTTCTTGGTGTCGAAGTTGAGATGTATTTCAACGGATTGTGATTGGAGTATGTCCTTGAGGGTAGCTCGAATTATATTGCATGGAAGGATAGGATGGAGGTGGTGCTGGAGGACAATGGGTTGAAGGAGTTCATAGATGCAGAAATTCCAAAACCTGCATCTAGCGATGCTGCCACACTTGACGCATGGAAAAAGAAGACTGCAAAATGTCGAAGGATTCTGTTGGAAGGTGTGAAGGATCACATAGTGTCCAGATTTCATGGTAAAGCTTCTCCATTCTTGATGTGGAAATCTTTGAAAGATATGTTCCAAAGAAAGAGCGACCAGAGGAAGTTGGCGCTCAAGGATAAGCTCAGGAATATAAAAATGGAGAAAGGCGACAGTATACCCAAGTACTTCATGAAGTTTATCCAGTGTAGGGATGAGATGGGAAGTGTGGGGGTTACTGTAGATGACGAGGACTTGGTGAACTTGGCTCTCCTTGGGCTTACGAAGATTTTGCATTCCTATCAGGACTCTGTCAATGGTCGGGAGAAACTGCCAAGATGGGAGCAACTTTGGTCGGATCTTGTGCAGGAGGAGATAAGGCAGAGTACCAGGGATGGATCTTCATTGAAGAATATCGATGAAGAAAATTTCACTTTGGCTGCCAAAGCAAGGAAGGGGAAGGGCAAGAAAAATGATTTTCAATCCGGTGCAAAAGGCAAGAAGCAGGACATGTCCAAGGTAAAGTGCTTTCACTGTCACCAACACGTACATTACGCCACTAATTGTCCACAAAAGAAGAAAAATAAGCAGGTTGCTGGATCTGCAGCTGGAGAGGCCTTAGCCTCGTAGTTTGAGCTGGATTTTTCGATGATCGCATGCTTGGTCTCAAGTATGATGGGTTCAGTGTGCTTTCTTGACAGTGGTGCGTCTTTCCACATGACCGGAGACAAAGATTTGTTTACTGATATGGATGAGAAGGATCTTGGAGTACACATCGAGATGGGCGATGATGGTAGATACAATGCGACCGGTATCGGGACCATTTCCTTTGAGAGGGAGTCTGGTAAACCCTTCGTATTGAAGGAAGTCATGCATGTTCCAGGATTGAAGAAGAATCTTATCTCTGTGGCGATGTTGGAAGATAAGGGATATGATGTTGTCTTTAGTGAGGGAAAGGCTTTCCTACGCAGTAAGGCAACTGGTGAAACCCAGAGGATAGGGGTTTGAGTTAAGAACCTTTATCAGTTGCAGGTAGATGGCTGCACAGAAATGGCACACAAGGCAGAAGGAGTGGTGAGCCGGGATGAGGGCGAACTATGGCACAGGAGATTGGGGCATCTTCACCATGGTGCCTTGAAAATTTTGCAACAGATTTCTACCGGGCTTCCCAAAGGTACACTTGTGCAGTCAGATCAGTGCAAGGGATGTACTTTGGGAAAGTTTTTGAAAGCCACCTTTCACGAGAAGGATAGTCGTGCCACGACAATCCTTGAGAGAATTCACACAGACATGTGTGGACCTTTCTCAGTAGCTTCGACAGCAAAGCACAGGTATTATGTGATCTTTATTGATTACTTTTCTCGAAAGTGCTGGATCTTCTTCATGCAGAAGAAGAGCAAGACATTCTCTAAGTTCTGTGAGTTTAAGGCACTGGTGGAGAAATAGTTGGGGAAGCAGGTGAAGGCTCTTAGGAGCAAAAATGGTGGTGAATTCATCTCTAACGAATTCAAATACTTTTTCAGTGTAGAAGGAATTCGAAGAGAGCTCATAGCGCCTCATAACGCACAGCAGAATGGGGTCGCAGGGTGAAAGAACAGAACGATCGTGGGCATCGCACGGGTGATGTTGCATGATCAGGGCCTTCCCATACACTTGTGGGCTAAGGCATGCAATATTGTAGTTTATGTGCAAAACCATTGTCCTCACAGAGTACTTGGCATGAGTACACTCGAAGAGGCGTTTTCTAGTAAGAAGCTTGATATTTCTCATTTGAAGATTTTTGGCTCACCTGTTTACATTCATGTGACGAAGGATGCCAGGAAGAAGCTAGAGCCGACCACAGAGGATGGGATATTTGTGGGGTACACTGATACACCCCACAACTATCATGTGTATTTTCCAGATAGTTGGAAGACTGTTGTGCGACAGGATATCAAATTTCATGAGGAGAATTCCATGAAGTGTTTGCTTGAGAGGGAGCCACACTTGCATGCAGATGAGGAGCTATTAGTTCCTAAGGATGAGCCTCAGGATGTGGATCATCCACAAGAGGAGGTTCATGGAGTGGAAGAAACCACTCATGCAGCGCCAACCATCAGAGGGTGGAAGCACACTACAGAAGCTAAGCGACTGAATCTTGATGCAGAGAAGATTGTAGGAGCACCTACATCACAACGCAGACAGAGACAATCACCTAACCGATATACTAGATACATGGCTCTGATGAGCAAGTGTGTCGTGACAGAACCATCCTCTTTCGAGCAAGCTGTGGAGGACCCTGCATGGGTAAATGCCATGGTGGAAGAGTATGATTCGATTGTCAAAAATAGTGCATGGGAGATTGTCCCAAGGCCGAAAGGGAAATCAGTGGTAGGTTCAAGATGGATCTACAAAGTGAAGCAAGCAGCTGACGGGAGCATCGAGAAGTACAAGGCAATATTTGTTGCCCGGGGCTTCTCATATATTGAGGGGATCGACTATGAGGAAACATATGCACTTGTCGCAAGGTATTCTTCCATACGGATGATTCTTGCTCTCTTAGCACAGATGGGGTGGCACATTCATCATATGGATGTGAAGACTGCGTTCCTCATTGGAGTCATTAAGGAGGAGGTGTACATAGAGCATCCCGAAGGTTTCGAGATCTTCAACAGCGAGTCGCATGTGTGCAGGCTCAAAAGAGCATTGTATGGGTTGAAATAAGCACCTCGTGCTTGGTACACACGAATAGATAGTTATTTCACCAGACTTGGATTCTCCAAGAGTGAGGAAGATCCGAACCTATACCAGATTGTGGTGGAGGGTAAGTTGCTGATCATTGTACTTTATGTAGATGATTTGATTCTGACAGGTGATGAACTATTGATACACTCATGCAAGGTTGATCTTGAAAAGGAGTTTGAGATGAAGGACTTGGGCCTCCTTCATTATTTCCTGGGATTGGAAATTTGGCAGTGCAGTGATGGACTGTTTGTGTCTCAAGGAAATTATGCCTGGGAAATACTGGAGAAGTTCAATATGCATGGCTTCAAGCCTATTGACACTCCTCTTCCTGGTGGATGGAGGAAAGAGGATGCTACATCGGCAGAGGTAGTGGATGCCATTGTTTACTGACAGTTGGTGGGGTCGCTTATGTATCTAGTCAATACACAACCTGACATATGCTACGCTGTTAACCAGCTTTCACAAGCTATGGTTAAGCCTACCAAGCTCTTTTGGAAGGCAGGAAAACATATATTGAGATATCTCAGAGGCACATCGGGATATGGATTATGGTACAGACAGTCGGATGAGGTGAAGTTGTGTGGCTTCACTAATGCAAATTCGGCAGGGAGCCCAACGGACAGAAATAGCACATATGGAGGGATTTTCAGTATCGGGTCGATAGCAGTTTCTTGGTACAGCAGGAAACAGATATCCGTGGCACTCAGTTCAGCGGAAGCCGAGTACATGGCAGTGCGTTTGGCTGCATGCGAGGCTATATGGATGAGGAAGATCCTGGTCGGGTTGTTCGGTTCACACTTAGATCCTACTGTGATATATTGTGATAATCAGAGTTGCATCAAACTCTCGGTTAATCCAGTATTTCATGATAGATCTAAACACATTGACATCCAGTATCATCATATCAGATATTGTGTGTAGCGGAAGATCATTTTACTTTCTTACATTCCTATGGAGGATCACGATGCTGATATCTTGATGAAGCCGCTCACTAGGAGAAAATTCGAATACCACAGAGGCAGGATCGGGGTGGCAGATAATCCCTATCTTATTCAGAGGGAGTGTTGAGATTGCAACAAGATGATGAGCTTAGTGAAAAGAGTCGCCTTCACTAAGTGGGCCCGCAGGTTATTTTTGGTGCAAGTCTATTTTTAGACATGTCGATCATATTCTATGAGTTGCAGGATGCTATTTGTGGATGGTTGGTCAAGTTGGAAAAATATATGGACTTCTATTTTTAGACATATTTGGCGGAATCTATTTTTAGATTGCCAGTCTAAAAATAGATATGTCGAATATTATTAGCTCTTAATAATATTTGGACTATAAACATTATCTTATTCTCTTGGAGCACTTCAGTTAAGTGCACAGATGTGGCACAGGAGCTGACAGAAGGAATTACGCTATTCCTGAGGTTTAACTAGTGGAGCTATTTCATGGAGACTTCAGTTAGAACTCATGTGACAGAGTTTGGTGGAGTTACTAAGGTAGTTGGTGGAGTTGTGTTCAGTTTAACTTAGTTAAACACAGTTGAGCTAGTTGTATCTAGTCTAACTAATTAATACACTAGTGAGAGTGGTGTGAATTAATTATTAATTAATTCACTAATTAATAACTCATTAATCAACTGAAGAATACATCAATTAACTATAGTGCATGGACAATTTCAGTGGAGACCAGTGGAGAGGTAGGTGAAAGAGCAGGTTGACTATCAGTTGTGACTATAGTGTTGCATGATTTGCAACACACAGTGGTTGGAGATGCCAATGAGGATTGCATGAGCAATTCTGGACCAATTCGAGTTCATTCAGAGCCATTCTTCGATAGTGATTGCGCAATAGAGGCAGGCTAGCAGGTGGCAGAGATCGGTGCATGGGATTTTCTAGATCGAACCTGATTAGTGTGTAGCAATTGGAGATTGTACTGCGAGCTTGTGAGGAGATTTGTATGATTATTGTTACATTATCTCTATGACATATAATATACAAATAGTTGGGGGTTTTCATCTTTAAGCTTTCCCATAAATTACTGTGCTCATATGTGTGAATTTTTATGGTTTTAATGTGTGCATGCAATTGATTTTATTTCCGCAAGTAATGATCAATAGTAGAAGAGATTCTGTATTGTGAATGAAGTCAAATAGTGTGTGATCAGGAGAATCTCGGATGTATAATGCATTAGTTATATAATTTCTACACAATAGTGACGGGAAACACATTAGTTTCTCGCTTCTATATTATCTTGATTCTTTAGTACAGGAGCCACGACTTGTTAAGTGGTCTACCATTTTTTTGTGGCAGTTTTGTATAGCCTTAGATAGATTTCATGTTCATGCACAAGGGAGGGTCAACTTCCCTTTTGCTTCAGAGCTTTTTTGTTTATTTTTTGATAGGTTTCCAGATACGAGGGCTACTTTTGTTCGACAGCTTCGTAGTCTAATGTTCAAGGCACTGATACACATGTGGGGGCATATTGTTGAACACCTAATCCTCTATGGGTAGGTGTAGAAGGTGAAGAGTCACAAAGGATTCCAAGTGACCTTGGAAGATGAAACCAAGAGTTACATTATTGTATTAGAAATGTACATCTATGTGTAATAAATATGCAACAAATGCCTATCTTTATATGTGTGTGTTTATCTTTCCTCATACACCATGTGTGTGTTTAACATGGTATTAGAGCTGATACATTCATAACCAGCTCAACCTTGTGCGACCCATTTGTTTTTGTGGCCTATGTAAATCTGTAAAAATATGGTGCATTTTTGTAGCATTCAAAAATCCTTTGCAGCATTCAGAAATCTTTTTGCAGCTTTCAAAAATTTTCTGTAGCTTTCAGGAATCAATTTTTGCAGCTTTCAAAACTTATTCTATTGGGTTCATTCAGAAGTCTGCAAACAACCAAGTCTACACCTTGAGGTCCTCCATAATTTGAGTAGCAGAGTTTGTTCTTTGGGAATTCCATAATTGGAAGTTCATGAAAGAAAAGGGTCTTTGAAGTCATTTGTATTCTTTTGAAATTAAGTTGAATCACATTGTAAACCAGTGCATTATCAGTTGAAGCCAACACCCTTTATGTAGAAATTTGCTGAATAATGATTAATTATCCACCGAGACTATCTTGATCACATACAATTCGAATTTATATGCAACACATAATCTCTTCCACTCAACTCAGATCATCAAACATGCGGAAATAAAACAAGCGATAACACATCAAATCATCATACACATTAACACAGTATGTATGGGGAAAGCTTATAGCTAAAAACCCCGCAGCTATTGTGTATATTATAATGGAGAAATCAAGTAACAAACTCAGTACAGTACTCCTCACAAGTACTTAGTACTTTCTCATAAAGTTACTCAAAAACTAGCTCAGTTTTGAACAGGTTACTGGTTCAAAACTCACCGCCAATTGCCTTGCCTCTATTGCGTGTTTCAATGCTATGGGATGCCTTTATATAGATAAACCACTGTACCGAATCGCACAATCCTCATGGGCTTACTCCACTCTATCTCTGTGTTGCAAATAGCAACAAAGATAGCTCAAATCGATAGCTAACTCCACCCTTTCATCTACCTCTTTCAATCGCTGGTCTCCACCGAACCGATCATGCACTGTAGTGAACCGATGTGTTCTTGAGTTGAATAATGAGTTATTAATTAATGAATTAAATAATATTTAATTCACTCCACTCATAACTAATTGATTAGCTAGTTAAACTAATCTCAATCGCTCAACTATAAGCCAAACAGAACACAACTCCACTACTTGTCCCGTTAACTCCTCCAAAACTCCTGCCACTGAAGTCTAACTGAAGCCAACCATGCAAGATGCCATCAAACCCTAGGAACCACGTGATTCCGTGTGTCAGTTGCATGAGTCACCTCCATGACTCAAACTGAAGTGCGCCAAGAGAGTAAACTGATGTTTATAGTCTAAATATTATTAAGGGTAAATAATATTTGACTTCCATATTTTTAGGAGATCAGTCTAAAAATAGACTCTTAATTCCTTTGACCTCAAAATAGAGTCTCATATATTTTTACCAACATGACACATACTTCAAGAATCTCAAACCTGAATCCCCGAACCATGCTCCATATGTCTAAAAATAGACATAGTCTAAAAATAGATTTTGCGCCGTAATTTGCTCATGTCCCACTTCAGGATATTAATTTCATTTCACCAAGCTCCATCATCTGTTGCATTTTCAACAGGTGTTTTATTGAACCCCGAGTTGTTGAGAAAAATGGCTAAAATCAATGATGCATTAGAGATGTTGCATAACCTCATTCATTCCACTATTCATGATATGGTAAAAATGAGCAAGAATGCTCTTTTTAATATTCAAACTTGCTTGCAAGATGCACAAGACAAGATTGAGTTTTTGCAGTTGGAGTCTCAGCTTCAACAAGATGAACTTTAGCAAAAGAGTCATCATTTTGACCCTGTTTCTGTTCAGAACATTGAGAAGGACTCCCATCAGCAACAAAGATATAAAGTTGCAAATGATTCACATTCAGTTCCTTGTACAAGAGCCGATTTACATGTAGATGCAGCAGCTCAGCCTGCACTTCCCAAGCCCATAATCAGACCTTGGGAACAACTTGTCCACAACAAGCACATAACAGGTCTTAGATATGACAAGGATGTGTCCTTTCATATTCCAGACTACTCCAAGCCCATCAAATTTCAGAGTGCCAGATTTCTTTATGACAGTTCACCTGCAGCTGTTCCAGATCCTGTTCCACTTCCACAACAACAACAGATTGTGAAATGAAAACACCGTGATCGAGTTGGCCATATGAAATATCATTATTTCGATCTTCACCCATGAAAACACTGTGGTCGGCACACCCATTCTTCACACAGATGCTTCAGAAACAAGCCTCCTACAAGAACAAAGATTCATCTTGGATGGATCGCTTCTTGGCAATGGGCATCAACAGCCAAGAAGATGTTTAAGTCACATGTCAGAACTTGTTCTCAAATATTGAACAAACTTGTAGTTGATTTTTTGCCATCATCTCACCTTTTACCTGACATGGGGGGAAATGGTGGTCATCTACAAGCTTCGACGCCACATCAAGCGAGCTCTAACCACAACTTGTCATTACATATTCAGAGTTGTAGCCAGAGACATAGCAGTTCAAGCGAGCCCAAGCCACAATTCGTCATTCCAGATTAATAGTTGTAGCCATATATATGGATGCCCATGATCATGCATTTGGTTTATGGATAGCTTTAAATCATCCATGTGAGGTTGATATTCTTCCTCTTTCACTACACTTCCTCTAGCAGAAGACTTTAGCTTCTTGCCAGTTTTGGTTGAGTTCCAAGAATTGAATCAAGAATTCCAGTGTTGGTGGTCATCCTTAAACCATCACAGGTTGTAGACTTCCCTTATTTTAGGTTGAATGTCTCCCTTTTCAAATATGAGGGACAATTCCTCTAGCAGAAGCCCTTAGCTTCTTGCCAGATTTGGAAGAGTTTCGGGAAATGCAATAAGCGTTGCGTTCCAGTGTTGGTGGTCATCCTTAAACCACCTCTTTATGAAAACATTTTAGAGAGTTGATTCAGCCTAAGTGCTAGCATGCATATTTTGTAGATTTGTATCACAACTCTATTCCTGGACTCACACATACCCCTTCGGATTAAGGGGGGCAATGTTGAACACCTAATCGTCCATGGGTAGGTGTTGAAGGCGAAGAGTCACAAAGGAGTCCAAGTGACCTTAGAAGATGAATCCAAGAGTCACATTATTGTATTATAAACGTACATCTATGTGTAATAAAGATGCAACGAATGTTTATCTTTCTATGTATGTGTTTATCTTTCTTCCTACACCACATGTGTGTTTTAATACGTATGATGCCCAAGAGGGGCGAGATTCGTGTTTCCAATGAGGATATCACATGATGCACCGGAGTTTCTAGCCAGTGTTGATGAGCATCCCTTCATTATGGTCCCCTATCCTTATGTGGGGTTGGATTAGCGAGGGTGTGCCAACATCCTCTTCACAGCTGATGAGCCACCAGATGATAGAGGTAATATTACTGTTTTATTTAAATTTATTCTAACATGTTCTTTAACTTGTTTTTATTAAATTGTGTAATGAAATTGTCTAATTATTGTTGTGTACTTGTATATATTTTGAAGACATTGGGTCTTTTGATGGCGAGGACATGCCAGCGCCACCAAATGATCCAGGTGTGGATCCTGATGACAATCAGGATATGCCAGATGTCGATGATCATGAGGCCAGTGCAGAGAGACCTGCTCCTACTAGTGCACCAATATCGCCTTTTGCTAGGCGCAGTAGGATTGATAGCAGATTCAGGTTGGATTTGGGCAACCAAATTTGTGCATTGATTGTTGAGGCAGGAGTCAGGCCCGCTACTATGAGAGACATACAGGCCGATGGTAGGTTGTTACATATGTGGAGAGGCATGTCGCGTGACATGTACAGCCTGATGTGGCATGTCATAGGAGCTACGACCTTAGTTACACGGCTAAGGACCGTTACACATTATAGGCATGGTCGAGATGAAACGCGTGATTGATAGTCCGCGAGCAGCGACACATCATCTGATGATCATTCATGTCGTGTCGTGCTAGATAAGAAGCCTCCACTAGAATCGAGCAGCAGTCATCCTGGAGAGCAGGCTGGACCATCGACCATGTCAAGTCATCACGATGAGTTGTACCGACGCTGATCTAGACGTAAGGTACGTGATGATCACATGGGACCGAGTCATCGAGGTCAATATTGACCGAGTAGGCCTCAACTAGTATTTTTACTATTGATGATGTACCACCAGTTGATATTTGACATTTATATTACAATTTTATATTTTTGACATTATATATATATATATATATATATATATATATAGTCCATGTATTTTATGTTCATGTTGTAGTTGTACTTAATTTACATGTTGATGATCATCATGATGCGTATATTGTTATGTCATGTTAGATATGTTCATTTAATGTGCAATGCAGTGCTTAGATGTGTATGTGATATGAGTTATTCGATATGAGATGTATATTTGATGTTTGTGTTGTGATGATGTTATACAATGCTAATTGTGTTTTTTTAGATGATCATGATCATGATGATGTTAGCGAATTTGAATTTGGTTTTTAGTCGAATATGATGTTTGTACGATGGTTATCATGGTCTTGATGTTTATTAATTAATTTAATATTAAATGACCATGATATTTATTAAATATTATGTCGTGATTGTAATTGAAATTTTAATTTTAATTGTATGTAAAATTGTAAAATTGTATTTATATTTGTATTTGTAATTTTAACTGTAATTGTATGTAAAATATTTGTAAAATTTTAATTGTAATTGTAATATTTAATTTATTGTGAAATGATTGTAATTGTAATTATATATATGACAAACTGTAAAATTGTAATTATAATTCTAATTGTATGTAAAATTCTAAAATTGTAATTGTAATTGTATGTAAAATATTTGTAAAATTTTAATTTTAATTGTAATATTTAATTTATTGTGAATTTATTGTAATTGTAATTTTAATTGTAATTGTATATATGTAAAATTGTAAAATTGTAATTCTAATTCTAATTGTATGTAAAAATCTAAAATTGTAATTGTAATGGTATATATGTAAATTTGTAAATTTGTAATTGTAATTGTAAATTTTATGTAAAATTCTAAAATTGTAATTGTAATTGTATGTAAAATTCTAAAATTGTAATTGTAAAACACAACTTGTAATTCTAAAATATTTGTAAGATTTTAATTGGATTACTGTGAAATGATTGTAATTGTAAAATTTTAATTGTAATTGTAATTGTATGTAAAATTCTAAAATTGTAATTCTATTTCTAATTATAATTGTGTGTGAAATTGTAAAATTGTAATTCTAATTCTAATTCTAATTCTAATTGTATGTAAAATTTTAATTGTATTAATGTGAAAATTTTAATTGTATTAATGTGAAATGATTTTATTAAAATTTTTAAAATTGTAAATAATTGTAAAATAATAAATTTAGAATAATATGAATTTTTGTAACATAATAAAGTTTAGAAAATAATGCAAATATATTCATGTACTTTAGAATTATCATTATTTTATTATGATCTTATATACAAAGAAAAAAACTTTATACATTACGCCATTTTTATTGAGATCAACATAATTGCAAATTATCAGCTGAAATATTGATTTTAACATTAATTCAAAATACATATTATAATGTTTCGAAAAAAAGATTCTTATAATAAATATGTTTCGAAATAATTATAATAAATATGCAATTATTGAACATATTTTAGAAGAATTTGAATATATTACCATTGTGTTGCCTCTTATGGATGTTAATTCCATGAACATATTTTAGAAGAATTTGAGTGTCAAGAATAAATAAATAACATTTTTGGACTATTTTGCACTTTATTAAAAGGTTTTTGAGATTTTTTGTGGGGTTTATGGGTTCATGGGACAGTAAACAGTACTGACCCTACCGTATTGGCATTTCAGTTGAATTTTTCCTAGCAGCGATATGACTGAATATTGTAGCTATGCATTTAACAAAGAACCCATATATTTTGAGAATATGATTGAATATTGTTGTCATATATTTGAGCACTATTCCATTTCTTCACCATATTAGCACAAAATAGAAAGAATAATTTCTTTCACCATAATAACACACAACTTTCAAAAAATAAAACACTCCATTCTATTTTTCGAGGCATTTTACGCAAATGATAGGCATTTCTATGGAGTTTTATCCATATTCTGCAATTTAATGAGGGTTGGAGGGAGCTTACAATCGTGTATCTATCAGTAATTGCACCCTTTGGTAGAACCAAAGAAAATTCAGGCAGATTCCTCAACGAAGTAGAATGGCCATAATCAATTCCTTAGAGACCTCAACAAAAGAAATAGATATGCATGTCAGAGGCTCCTGTTGGCACCTTTTCTTGTTGCAGGTTGTGCAAAGGTTCAAGTTTATTTTTCTAAAAGAAGAAGAGGTATAGTTTTGAAAAGAAATGGCCCAAATATTTTCACAACAAAATGTGCATTTCCAACATGACTAAAAACTAAAATATCTCCAACTTCAATAAACTGCTCAGAAACAAAACTTTCCTAACCATTTTTTAAAATTGTCCACGTCTTAGCATAGCACAGGTTCACATGCCACAATTTACCACTTGGGCCCTGTAGTATTGCATCTTCACACGCCCCGCATTGCATTCTCTCCACATAATCAGTGGGGACCTCCTGCAATAAACAAAATGCATTGGAAGAATAGTTATTTCCATCAAGAATTTATCCAATTCTAATTCTAATTCTCAAGAATAAACAAAATTCTAATTCTAATTGCATATTTCCATCAAGAATAAATAAATTTCTAATTCTCAATTTCTATGGTTGGAGTTCACTAAATTTTGGTGTACACACCTAAATTTAATTTCGGTGCCTTAACCGCAAATCAGTGCTACTGTACATATAACCGCACTGGTGTGTTTTAGTTATTGCGCACTGGTGTCGTGTTACCAATGGACGCACCAGTGCGGTGCTATTAAGTGACGCACTAGTGATGAATAACCACAATTAAAAAAACTCAACTCTATTTTCTTTAAGTGAAAAAAAACCAGTAAATTGAAAAATGGGCAGAAAAATATTTTCGAAAATCTAATTTCATAAAACAATTCTTTAAATACTAAAGACTTTTCATTATTTCACTATTTTTGCAAAAAAAATCAGCCAAATATTTGCAGGAGACATACCTGGAGCAAGAGAGCACGAGAGCACTGTGGAGCAACGAAATACGTTCGAATCGTGTTCAAAACAATCAGAATTCCAAACCTCTGGTGATTCAAACCCTATAGCATAGAATTTCAAACGATTTTGTGATTAAATTTGATTATTTTTTTTACTTTTTCTGCATTTTTTTTACGAAGTAAGAAAAAAATTTCAATTTGTTTTTCATTTTCAAAAAAAAAAAATCCATTTTTACCCTAAACCCTTCATTCTTTTTGTTTTTGCCCCTTCTTATCCTTGTTTCTATGATTTCAGAATTAGGGCTTTTCATTTTAAATTGACATCCAACCCATGGGACGACTAGCATAGTCGGATCCCAATCCATGTCATCCCTTACGTGAATTTTTGAAAAAAAAAATAGTTTTTATCGGTGCGCCCTGCATAACCCAGCACACCGGTGTGTTGTATTATCCCAGCGCACTACGAAAGTACTATGTAATAAAAAATTTAATTTTTTTTTTTTTTTAATCAGTGTCCCATATGTAAAATACGACATATGTGCACTAGGTTACGCAGGGTGCACTGATAACATGCTATTTCATTATGGCGCACCGCGAACATGCTTTTCGCAAAAAAATATTTTATCATGTTAATCGGTGCACAATGTAACATATAACGCACTGCACCGGGTCTCCTAGTTGACAGAGAGCACTGTATGGTGGTCCCTTGTTTGCGCGGGGCGTTTATGCTACAAAAACTATCACTGGACGATTTTTATTATTTTCTGTGTTAATTGGTGCGTTGGTTAACATGTAATGCACCGATGCTCCTTGTTGACATAGATCAACATATAGTCTATTATACTATTTGTGTGGTGCTTTTATAAGACCCCAATGCACCGACGTCAGTGTGTACACCATGAATGGCGCACCGATTCCTTGAGATTTTTTTTTTTTAACCTGAAAAGTTGACAATTTATTTATAAATATATTAGTGAATGATATGGTAGAGGTTTTAGATTGATAAAGAAATGACTGACAAGAAATCAAGTAATAAAAATACTAATAACACATCAAGAAAAGCAAAAAAGGCAAGTTCTTTGTAAATTCTCTACAAAAAATATTATTTTTGAACTATATGTAAGTTTACAAATATGTATTGTTGTATGTGTATCATGTGAGGCTACTAGGCTACAAAATGATGAATATCGATAATATTATTTCTGATCTAGGACGAGAAGAGCGTAAAAGCTTGATGGACGAATTGCAAAAGGATGAATGAGGTGAATGAAAAAATACTATCGATCCAATATGAGTTTATTTTTTTAATTTTCATTAATAATATAATTAGAATTATTGGATAACATGTGTCAAATAGTCTATTAATTCACATCTGTTTAATGTTCTACAGGGACCAACAACTTAAAAAAGGAATGTTGTTCTAAGAAAAGAAAAGAAAAAATAGAACGTGCAAATGAAAATGAATTGCTCCTTAGCTCATCTAGAGTGGTGTTGGAGGTTAACGAAAGGGGGGAAATCTTTTACAAAATTTTGAAAGATCTAGTGGAACGAATGTATAGACGTTATTTCCACTTACAATACAAAAACCAATCCAATGATTCCAAGAACCAAATTTTATCTAAACTACAGGAAGAGTTTCCAGAGAATTGGTCAATGAGACATTTCATACTTTTAATAGCAAAAATGTACAACAACAGAAAAAAGGAAAGAAAAGGTAATATTCCTTTAAATGTTTATCTAGAATTGTTTATAAATATCACTTTTGTTATATTTAATTTTCATATATCAATATAAAAATTAAATAGTTTATTTTCAGGTTACATTTTCAGAATGAATATGAAAATATCAAAAGATGAACGAGCTAATATCATAAATATGCCAGTAGGAATGTCCAAAAAGGTGTATAAGGATATGATCAAATAAATGGACAAAATTGCATCGCAGGAGGAGCGATCTCAACAACAACGTGCTTCAAATGTAATATGTAATCATTGAATTTTTCAATCATTAGGTACAAAAAATAAACAATTTAACATTAAATATTAATTTTCAAGTATTTTCTTGCATTAAAGAAAAGAAAATGGAACCCATTCAGCACATAAAATAGGACGAAAAGGAAGAAAAGGGTTGATATCTAAGTTTGTGAGTAGTTGTTACTTCCTTATAACAACATAACTAGATTTCATTTTGTATGTTTTAAGTTTTTTTACAAAAATCATCATTGAATGTCTTCAAACAAGTGCTAACATATAAAGAATAACCAATAGACGAATTGATTGACATTGGGTTAAATATGGGTTGAGAGTATATGTTGGCATATCAAAAATTAATTGTGGAATTTGTAAGCATCTATCGATCTTGTTTTACTTAGCTCTGTCTATAATTGATAGAACAAAAAAATATTTTATATTAAATATACGATTTGTTATGGGGTATAAAACTTGCAGAAAACAAAGTATGGAACTGCGCCAATAGATGAAATTTTGAAAGATGGCATGGTACATGGCTTTGAAAGAATGTGTATAGTTTATGAGTCAATTGTTGCTATGGTGGCCATTTTTCGATTTACATTGATGTATATTATTTAATATTGCAATTTTCATTATTCTCACCAATGTATATACACTCATTACATTTTATTTTAATGTTTGTAGATGGATGGTGAAGAAGAAGAAAACAATCAACACCGTGAACAAAACATTCCTAAAAATAACCCAAGTCATGGAAATAGCTCTAGTAGTGACAACAGTTCAAGTGAAGAATAATGATCACTATGTTTGGATATCAAAGCAAGGCGTTGTATTTTTTGAAATATTTGTCCGTGAAATCAGACATTTAGTTTAATGTAATGGACATAGTGTCCCAATTGAAAGACAAATGGATACCAATAACTATCCCATTTTTTATGACAAAGACTGCCTTATATATATATATATATATATATATATATATATATATATATATATATATATATATATACATATTCTTATTCTATTGCGTTCTCCATTGTTGCTGTGAAATGTAACACAACTGATTAAATTTATGGATGATTAAATATTATAATGAAGAGATGTGAAATCAAATGATATGATATAAAAAATTAATCCAAACATCACATTCAAATGCACTAATAAAAATTTAATTCATATTAATACTATTATAAGATATATATGTGTCGACTTTTGATGAGTAATGAATTTTAAAAAATCACAATAATTATGATATGATATAACAAATTAATCCAAACATCACATTCAAATGCATTAATAAAAATTTAATTAATATGAATACTGTTATAAGATGTGTCGACTTTTGATGAATAGTGAATTTTAAAAAATCACGATAATTTCACTGTCATAGATCGATGTTTCTAAAAAATAAAAAATGAACACCGGTACGTGTCAATTACTGTACACCGATGTGTTTGTAAGCTACAGCACACCGGTGCATTTCTAAGACCTATGGGAACCACACAAATACCAAAACCAATTAAAAATCTTGGAGCGTTTGTGTGATACTGCGCACCAGTGCGTTTATATGGGACGACGAACCAATGCATTTGTACGACCTATGGGCACTGCACAAATACCAATATCAATTATAAATCTCAGTGCGTTTATCTGATAATAGCATACTGGTGTGTTTGTATATGTCTACGTATTGGTGCGTTGAGACGACCTATGGGCACCGCACAAATCCCAAGACCAATTACAATGGCCCTGTGCATTGTATCACCAACACTGCGCCCAGTGCGGTTTTTACCTTGATGGCTCGGTGCATGCACCTTCGACCACCCTGGGGCCACCTTCTAGATGATACGCATCGGTGCATTGAAACCTAAGTAGCGCATCAATGAAAAAAAAATCTATAATAACCTCCAGCCGCCCAATTTTTTTAGTTGTGTTGAATTTCCGTTAAAAGCTTTGCTAAAACCTCCATAACCATAAACGGATGTTGTAGAAATTTTTTTTTTGACAATTTTAGCCAATTTTATAACACTAAAAACCTCCTTTATAACCTCTGCTAGAGGGTCTTTTCCTTTTAGTGCATCCATTTGATGGAATGTCTAACCGTTCTGATATGCCAATGCAAAGAGTGTTCATATGGTAGCCCATTTTTTTGTGGGGGCAAAAGTCTCCTCATAATCGACCCCTTATTTCTGTGAAAAACCTTTTGCCACAAGCCTGGCTTTATGCTTGTTAAGTGAGTCATATGCTTTATACATGTTCTTGAAGACACACTTGAAGCCTATTGGTTTGGTTCCCAATGGAGGATCAACCAACTTACAGGTGCCATTCTTTATCAAAGCATCATATTCTTTTTGTATCGCTTATTTCCATTCATCATGAGAAGTGATTTATTTGAATGAATTTGGTTCAAAATATGTAAAAAAAATTAGTTCACAATCATAAGAAACATCCATATCAATAGGTGAATCAAGATTGCCTACATCACCTTCATTTTGTCTAGCTAAGCTTCTTGTTCTTGTCTTTCCAACCTCATCAGGACAAACACTTTCAAGTGTCTTTGTCGGCCATTTTGGAGGACCTTTCTGAGATGACCCTGGCTTCTCAGTTGATTGAGATCGGGTTGAATCAAGATATAGCCTCCCAATTCTATCAATCACATCACTCAAAGTGTCATATTGATCAGTGCTTGGAGCTTCATGTGGGAGAGAAAGTGCCTCAAAAGGAGATTCCAAAGATTGATCCAGTATAGGGATCTCCCCTTCAAGATGTGGAATCTCATGATCAAACTCTTGAAAATAATTTGCATGTTTGAATCAATGCAAGCGATCAATTTTTTCAACTCAACAACATTGTTAGTCTTGTAAGATTTAAGAAATATCACATCTTTAGATATTATAAACTTCATATTCATTTAATCATAGATACATTATGCTTTGGAGGTATTTGAGTACCCCAAGAAGATACATTTGTGACTCCTTACACTGAGTTTGTTTCTATGTTCTTTAGGTATGAAGGCATAGCAGGTGGAACCAAAAACACTGAGATGCCTCATCGAAGGAATGTGGCCATACCACATTTCAGAAGGAGTATTGTTTTTTATAGCATGATATGGCACCCATTCATTATATACACAATACATATAATCGCATCAACCCAAAACATCAACTTAACATTCTTGAAAAACATCATTGAACGTACCATATTTAAGATTGTCCTGTTCATTCTTTCAACTACATCATTCTGTTTGGGATTATAATACACGATTGTTTGATGTTTGATCACATGCTGGCAAAGATAGTTTTCAAATTCATTTGAAGTATATTCTTTTCCATTATCAATATGAATAGATCCAATATGAGATTGTGCATCATTTTCAATCCATGCATAAAAGTTCTTAAATATTTCAAATGATTCATCTTTGTTCTTTAATCAATAAACCCAATTATCGTAGTGTAGTCATCAATAAACGTCATAATATATTTGTTTCCATTTGTAGAAGGAATAGACATAGGGCCACACAAATACGAATGAATTAGTTCAAGCTTTCTATGTGCTCCAAAATGAGAATCATGAAATTATTGTTTGTTGTGCTTTTCTAAGATACAAGCATCGCATCACTTAAGTTTCCTAGGAATAGTTGGAAAACCAATAACACCATTTGTCTTCAACAAACGAAAGTTGTCATAGTTCAGATTTCAAAATCTAGCATGCCATAATTTTTTTTATCTTGTTTATTAGAATGTTATCACAATTGACCAAAATTGACAATCGCATAAACTTTTTCCATTCTATTAGAGAACCAAAATAAGTAAGAAACATAGGACATTGAATGTGAACTATAGAAAGATATGGATGCAAAGCATGATACAATATGAGTCCACATAAATGCTTCTACAAAACTTCTGAATTTGAAGTGAGCATTCACAACAATGTTTGTGTCAAATTTCAAGCTAGTTGCCATCAATGTTGGATCCAATTATTTCTCAATGATCAAATTGAGGTCATGTGCTTTCATGCATACAAAATATATCCTCGGTCATATTCCAAATTCTCAAAAATTCCATGTGATTTTCCTCATTAGCTCCAATCAACTTCATAAGCTTTGGAAATGGGACACATGTAAAATCTAAAATTGCACGTGTTACATTGTTCATTAGTCGACATCCAACCTCGATAGATAAATTGATTTGACAAGGAGGGTGATTAAGTAAAAAATATCTAAGTTACATTGCACAAAGACTAATAATTTTTGGTGGGAGCAATGCAAGTTTCAACAAGCTAGGAAGCAATGCAAGTTTCAACAAGTTAGGAATTCTATTAGCAGGAATGACACCTAGATGACAAGAATTTCTAAGGTAGAGTGTTCAAGCCTTCTTCTCAAATAGGACAATAAAATTTTGATTTTTTTTATGGATCAATTCCACACAGTTCCCTTAACTGGAATGGGCCTTAGAGTGGTTAAGGCTTCTTCTCAAATGGGATAATTACATTTCAAAAAAAAGTTATGGATAAATTCCATACAATCCCCTTAACTAGAATGATCATTTTCCATTTGCTGGGTTTTCATATGAACCCATGTGAAGAAATATGGAAAAAAATTAAATTGAAAAACTAATGTTATCAACATAATTGGGTGTTTCGAACATGAAGAAATCCTTATCTGGTCCTTGTCATCCTTTTATAGAAACCTCCCTTGGAATCTAGTGAAATTTGCTTGAAAAAGATGAAAAAGAGTAATGTCAAATTTCACTTTCAACAATGGTGAGATTGATAAATGAGTACATTTCTAGAATACTAGGTGAATAGGTCTAGGGATCAATAAGTGATAATCGCGACATCAATAATTTGTAGAGAATACTAGTCAAATATGGTATCACTAAAGTTTGGAACTTCTACAATGGTAATGAGTCCAACTCGCTTGGGAAAAAAGACTTCTACAAAGTATAATATGGAATAAAAGGACTTCTGCAAAGTAGAAGATTGTTCCATTTCCCTAGCCACATTCTAATGAAAATATCTATACTTATAAGGATGTAAGAAATCATACCCTTCCCAAGAGAAGGATAAGAAATCTACACTTTATGGGTGTCAAAACAACATGTTGAAACATTTAATAGAATGATGCATTAAAATATATAACATTCAAGACGCACATAACTTTCTTCTCTCTCCTAATATGAGATAGAAAAGTGTCCAACAAGTAGCAAGTCAGCTCCAAAATTTCTCCACAATATGTCTTTCAACTATCCACAATGAACTTGATCATATTATTGAATTAAATTTGTACTAGGGCCAAATTTAGGCCTTCTTTACTGTCCCAAAATGGTGAGTCTTCATCACATAATAGACTGATTTCAACTCTAAATGGGCTCGAATATTATCACAGACATGGCTTGAACTTCACCCTCAGAATGGGATCGGACTTCATCGCAGAACAATATTGGAATTTATCTTAGATAAGCTCAAACTTTACAAATTCCCTAGATATGGTGTTCCACTAGAGGCTTGTTCAAGTCTTGACCTAGTCACCATAGGGTTTCAAGGAAAGCTATAAAATGAGAAGAGCTATCATTTCCTATGGGTGGAGAGAGCCAATATATTACCTATAATTCACATGAAAGTTATTCTTCTCCGCAAAACACCTCAACCTCAATGATGGCACCATCTATAGGGATACCCATGATCTAGTCTACATCCTCTGGTGTAAGTTTCATCTTTCCCCACGAGAACACAAATTTTCCTACCACACGAAGAGGGTATTTAAGACATTTTTTTAAGACACAATAATCATTTTATATTAAAATTATCATTTCATATTAACCATTTATTCCTATTCAATTATTTATTTTGATATTTACACCTATAAGCGTTCCTCTGTCTGGTTTGGTTGGGAAAATTTAACCAATCAAAGACGCATATTTTCGTCCTCATCCTCCCCATATTAATTTGACACATGGTGCTCCTCACACAGGTCATTACACACTCCAGCAACTTCTTCACCCTCATTTTCATCACGGTGACCTGAATTGTCCCACAATGGAGTCCTGTAATGTCTTCTTGCGTTTTTATGTGCAAGTTCCCCGATTTACACGCGCGAGTTCAAGGCCCTCCACCACTGGCAATAACTCTTCCTGACCTAGGCAGGGCCTCAACTCACCGACTTAGCCATTGAATAATAAACCTAGTGAACGGTCATATTTATCTGGAAGGGATCAATATGAATTTTCTCAGTGAAGTCACACAGTGGCGTCATCTTCATTTCCATAAAACTCATATTCGATATCACCACAGCGAAACCTCAAAAAACATGTCACGGATCACCTCTGCAACGGGAGTGGGGATTTTATCAATCCATGCAGATGCTTCCAGAGAAGGAGTCAACGAATTCATTTCCACATCATTTCACAGATAGGGACTATATCAACATTCTCCAATCCATGGTGAAAGTTGTTCACATATTTAAACCTTAAAAAGAAATTTCTTGTATGATTTTTCATTCTACGATGACATTTGCAAAACTTTAAAATTTTCATTTATACACCTACTTTCATCGATAGGGTAATTTAGAACTTTTATTTCCATTTTTTAGTATGCATTTATGGTCATTCTTGTAGTTTGAACTTTGTTTTGAATGCATGAATATTTTATCAAATTCCATTTATTCCATATGAAATATGAAATAAATTCCATGGCATGTAGAATAAACCAATTATCATGAGAAAATGGACTCAATAAGCTATTGAACGATGTCGCTACATACTATTTTTTAATGCGGATTCAAGTGCTTAATATTTATCTTTTGTGAATTATACCATAAAAAAGGGGCATTCCAAAATATACTATGCGAAAATATTTGTTATTGTCATTTCTTGTTTCTCACATCAAACTCAATATACCATACAACCCTGCAATTGAAACTAAAATGAGAAAGCCTTATTTTATGAGTATGCCACATTTTATTTTTATGATTGGATGCTTTATGTTCTCAAACATTCCCCATCAAGATTTAGTGCCTTAAATCCTCAGAGTACAGTCCAAGTTAACAACTTTATTATCTTTAGATACTTTATGTATTACTTTCTCTATTGAACTTAAGGATTGAGGAAATCATGTTTTATTCATGAAATTGTAGTATTGTACATTGCACAAATGTTATAAAATTACAAAATCAAATAAGTTCCTTTTTTAAGGTCACCCTCAATCTGAGGCAGGCTAGATGCAAGTTCTTATCAAAATGCATGTACACCTTGTTTTCCCAACCTAATTACAGATAGGTGAGGAACGAGACTATTATAATGCCACAACAAGATTTAACATATGAGGCTAGAAGGTGACACATGAGAAGCTAATTAGAAAAAAATGAAGCTAAGTTGTCAAGAAATAGATACAGATCTAGATTTAGATGTATAGATCCACCAGATTTTTGAAAAGCCAAAATCTGGATACAGTGGGAAAGCACTTTGTACAAAATATACAGTAATATATATATTTTTAATTTAAAAAAACATATTTAAAGTGAAAAATCAAGATCAGTAATGAATCACAACATTAAAACTGAAACAATTAGATAATTTATAAATCTGAACGTTGAAGTCATGATGCATGACACTTTGTACAAAAAGGATAAATGTAAACACAAATTTGAGTGTCTCATCAAATATCACTTTATTGATATGATGATCCAAATTAGGTCTAACTACATATCCATAATTGATTCTACATCCTCATCAATCTGGTTTTTCCAAGATATTGTTTGTTCATCAATGGAGTCCTGAATACAGGAGATATATTTTTGTATTGGGACTATTTGGGAATCACAAAGATTGCATTTAAAGTAGACCAACTGTGTTTAAGAGTCCTATTTTGGCATTAACAAGGAATGCATTGAGAGGCAAATATTGGTATGTTTGGATACATAGAGGGATCAGACAGAATATTAGACCTTCTTGGGCATTGTGGGGAATGCATTGAGAGATGAAAAAAACAATAAATCCTTTCTCATTTGTGAAGGTTTTGGTTGGAGGGTTGGCATTGAGGATCCCAATCTCATCCAAGCCTACTAGAATAGGCATCCATCCTACTACTTCTCCATGCTTTTGTGAGATTAGGCTTCCCAATTTCCCACCTTAGAATGTAGTAGTCCCCCAAATTTTACTGAGGTCATCTGACCCAGATGTCCATAACATCTTCTCCACCTTCCATCTTGAGCAGATTGAGCTGAAGAAGTTTTTTTCTTCCTTTTTTGGGTCCTCAAAACCATGCTTGGAGAATTTAGTTATGCAATAAGGCAAGGGTCAACCTGTGGTGTGTCTCTAGGGAAGCTTTTGAGGAAATTCAGATTGCCTTTGGACCTTGAGAGCACCAATGAGAAACCTATTTTTTTCCACAGTGGATAGGTCTCAATTGGAAAATATAAGTTGGATGGTGCACAACCAGACCTTAGGTATTTTTTTTAATTCAATGGGGACATCACATCAACTACTCAGGTTTTTCAGATTCAGGGCAATATTAGAGGCCCAATTTTCAGCTGCAAGTTTAGTTCTGACCGAAGCTCCACATCATGGTTAGTATTCAATGTCTCTTCTTACTTTTGGATGTTTTATCATAATTGTTGGAATTTACACACATGAACACACATTCAAACACAAATGAAGAGTGAAATTATATAGATTATAGACATATGTTAAGAAAAAATACTAAGAGGGGGGGGGGGGGGGGGGCGGGGGGGGAATCAGTATTTATAGCTTACTGAAAACGTTTTATAGAGATATTATTATGCATTTAATTATTTAATTAGATTATTGCATCATTTTCATCATCGAAGTTTAGTAAGCGAGGGATGGATAATAACGGGAATAAGCCATCACATAAGCAACACACATAGACACAGTGTTAAAATTAGAAGCAATTTAGGAGAAAACCTGCTAACTGTCATCTGCGTATTTGTATTTATTATAGAAAACTGCTTACGATTTTTTACTCATAAGACTTATACCAGCACGCAGGCACCCACCTGCAAAAGGCTACAACCTTCTCTCATTCTCCAGTCACTACTGGAAGGGAGCTCCAACCCCCTGATCTTGTTTACTAACCTCTCCTGGAAGGGAGCTTCGACCCCCTGATTTTAACACCAGCTTGTACTGGCAGAAAGTTTCCACTTTCATGTTGAAGACTTCGACCCTCAGATCCACCAAATCTCTTCAATTTATTCATCAGACTTGCGTCAGGTCTTTATTATTTCCTTGCAGATCTTCCTAGAGATTCATCATTTCTAGATCTAGAGATCTTGAACCTTCATCAACTCCATAGGTGCATCATAGATTCAGATTTATCAAAAACACAGTTCAATCATGCAGATATCTCTTAAAGAGATCTATTCTTTAAAAACCCCACCACATGCACACGTTGTACTATGATCCTCTTCTCCTTATATATTTTTTGCCTTTATTAATACCATGAGTCAAAACCACCCAACCACTGATGGTATTCCTGGATGGGATCAATTAGATAATCCAGCGAGGTCTACCCAAGCCCCAAACAATTTCTTATTGTTCTATTTTCTTGGTTTGGAAATTACATAATTAATCTAAGGCTTTTTAATATCTCAATCTGAGATTGAGATATTAATCCAATTCCTCCTTTAGTTATGAACTCCCCAAGACATATATATATATATATATATATATATATATATATATATATATATATATATATATCGATCCCAGGTTTATGTGTTCGTGAGATCAACGCATATATTAACCCACGTTCATTACATCACATGTTTCATATTTCGCCAACTTCACATACTCAACATCCTTTGCAAACCTTAGTTTAAAAGGTCCCAATTAATATAATTTAGAACTGGGCCCACATATATAGTCAATGATCCAATCACATACTCGCACTGTACCGTGGTTATCCATCATGCACCTTCCTCATATGGCCACCGTCCGATGGCTCCCCTCCAAATTGACGGCGCACAACAATATCACGCGGCTTCCTTGGTCGGACATTAACGCGCGATGGCACTCAGCGATGGTGGTTTTGCAAATTCATTCAGGGACGCATGTCGCTCATTTTATGGAATTGCTCCCATCCTCTTGAATACCGCTTGCCCGTCGAAAGCGGTGCGATGAAAACCGGAAACCCCCTTCACTGTTCATTCCGCTCGTGGTTCCTCTCCTTCGCTCAAGGTTCCGTCCACCTTTATTCCATCATTGCTACGTTTCTCCATGAAGGCATAACTTTGTTATAATTGTTCTTCCTTCGCGCGATTATGTTAATGTAACTCAGGTTATATATAATTAGAGTTGGTCCATACTTTCAACTGAGATTTGAATGGATAGGCTTCTTCCCTATTTGTGGATGCAAATATACATCACAGGTCATATATATTCCAGCAAACATGCTTTGTGATCATGTGTCCATTCAATTGCCTTCTTCAGCAAACGGAGTTAACTTCTCCAGATCCTGTCACTTCCTATATATTTGTCGGAAGTTTGCCACAATCAAGGACATCATATAATAAGAGACATATTGCCAACAATCTCCCCTTTGGACTTTTTGGAAACCATGACACGAAAATACATTCAGAAATATTCTCCCCTTTGACATCAAGGGAAGACAGAGATAGATCAAAATCCTTTGTACCTCTGATACCATGCTCCCCAGAATGTATTTATGTACTTAAATATAATATTCAATGAAATTAAAAAAAAAATGACTTATACACTCAGAATCAATTCTGAACATGACATCATATTACAACAAATAATTAGAATGCCAACAATGCATCCTTACATGACCAATGCTCCCCTTAGCACATTGCATCCTGGAAACTTTGATAGGAGCGTATCCAATTTAATCTTGATTTTAGTGAAATCGATTTTTTTCATGGCGAGACTACTCCCAGCTTCTGTCTGAGATATTCGAATGCTTCCCTAGGTAGAGGTTTGGTAAATATATCAGCAACTTGTTCTTTGGAGGGAACATACTCCAACTTCACCTTTTGTTCAAGCACTTGTTCACGTAAGAAGTGATACTTGATAGGAATGTGCTTGGTCTTAGAATGCATAACAGGATTCTTTGAGATACTGATGGCGCTTGTATTATCACACATGATGGAGATAGGAGGTGAACATTTAATTTGAAAATCTTGTAAGGTTTGCATCATCCAAAGAAGTTGAGTGCAACATGATGTGGCAGCCACATATTCTGCTTCTGTTGTAGATAAGGCAATAGAGTTTTGCTTCTTGCTGAACCAAGATACTAGCTGAGGCCCCATATAGAATGCACCACCACTAGTTCTTTTTCGATCATCAACATTTCCAGCCCAATCTGCATCAGTGTAAGCATGAAGAGTAAGATCAGCATTCTTTGGATACCATAGTCCAAAGTCTTGAGTTCCTTGTAGATATTTGAATATTCTTTTGACGGCCTGAAGGTGAGACTCTTTTGGATTAGCTTGGAATCGTCCAACAATCCCAACTACATGCATAATGTCTGGTCTAGTCCCAGTGAGATAAAGTAGACTTCCTATCATAGATCTGTATTCTGGTTGATTCACCGCAGGAGAATCATCATGAGAACTGAGATTACATCCGGTTATCATTGGTGTACTTACAGGTTTGCACTCTTCCATGCCATACTTCTTCAGAATTTGCTTAAGATATTTTTCTTGTGATAAGAATATGCCATATGTTGCTTGTTGCACTTGCAAGCCAAGAAAGAATGTTAGTTCCCCAAGTAAAGACATTTCAAATTCTTGCTGCATAACAGAAGCAAATTTCTGACTCATAGACTCTTCATTACTTCCAAAAATGATATCGTCAACATATACAACCACAATCAATAGTTTATCATTTTCAGTTTTTGTGTATAAGTTGCTATCAGCAGACCCCTTTGAAAATCCTTGTTGATGAAGATATTTGTCAAGATGATAATACCATGCCCTTGGAGCTTGTTTGAGACCATATAGAGCCTTTTTAAGTCTGCAAACAAGTTTTTCATCATTTCCCAAAATGAATCCTTCTGGTTGTTCTATATAAACTTCTTCTTCTAGATCACCATTGAGAAAATCAGATTTAACATCCATTTGATAAACTTTGATTTGTTGGAAGCTTGAAAAAGCAAGAAAAATTCTTATGGCTTCAATTCTGGCTACAGGAGCAAAAGTTTCTTCAAATTCTATACCTTCTTGTTGAGCATACCCCTTGCAAACAAGTCTAGCTTTATTTCTTATAACATCCCCATTCTCATTTAACTTATTTTTGAATATCCATTTAGTTCCAATGAAATTTTTGTCATGAGGTCTTGGTACTAATTCCCAAGTGTGATTCTTTTCAATTTGATCAAGCTCTTCATTCATGGCTTGAATCCAACATTCATCTTTGCTAGCTTGACTAACATTGTGTGGTTCAATAGTGGACAGAAATGCTAGATTTCTAGAAGATCCCACAAGAGTCCTTCTTGTTTGTACACCTGATCCCTTTTCTCCCAAAATTTGAGATTCTGGATGATTCTTTTGAACATATCTGGATGGAGCTTTTTCAGATAAATCATCTTCGAGTTCTTCATTGGGTTCACTATTTATATCATTCCTATTTGATTTAGAGGGATATATGTCATCATCGTCTTCATTTGTTGTTTGTTTTTCTTCTTTTGGAGCTACAGGAGACTCATCAATAACAACATCAATACATTCAACAATCTTCCGAAGTCTTTTATTGTAACATTTATATGCCCTACTCCTAGAGGAGTAACCAAGAAATATTCCTTCATCTACTCTAGGTTCAAACTTGCCAAGTTTTTCATCATTATTTTTGATAAAGCATTTGCTCCCAAAAACTCTAAAGTGCTTCATAGTGGGAGGATTACCATACCATAGTTCATATGGAGTTTTATCACTATTTACACGAACATGTGCCTTGTTAAGAATATTTACCGCTGTATGTGCTGCTTCTCCCCAAAATGTGTCAGGTGTTCCAGAATCATCAAGCATAGCTCTAGCCATTTGTTGAACTGTTCTATTCATTCTTTATGCTACGCCATTTTGTTGTGGAGTGCCAGCTACAGAAAACTGTCTTTTTATGCCATGTTGTTCACAAAATTCAAGGAATTCATCTGATGTATATTCTCCTCCTCGATCAAATCTGAGGCACTTAATTTTTAGATCTAATTCATTCTCAACTAGTGCTTTGAATATCTGAAATTTCTCAAATGCTTCATCTTTGTGTTTAAGCAGCCCAATTCAACACATTCTAGAGAAATCATCAATGAATAAGATATAGTATTCTTCACCACGTGGTGACTTTTTCCTCATAGGTCCACATATGTCAGTATGAATGAGTTCAAAAGGCTTACTTGATGATCCTTCCTTGGCATTAAATTGTACTCTGGTTTGCTTACCGAATTGGCAAGATTTGCATATGATATTTTCAGGTAGAGTAATATTAGGAAGATCACGAACAGCTTTAAGTCTGCTTGATTTGTTGATTTGAGAGAAGCTCAGATGCCCCAACCTTCTATGCCATAGCCAGTTTTCTGAAGATTTACTCAAGTAACATTGTTCTTTGCAATTCTTTAATACATACAGGTTGCTTGGAGTTCTTTTTCCTTTTATAATTGTTTTACCTGTATCAAGATCACGTACCACACATTCTTTTGAACTAAAGACAACTTCAGTTCCTTGATCACACATTTGACTTACACTTAACAGGTTATGCTTTAATCCATCCACATACATGACATTATTAGCTTTCACTTTTTCTATTAGAAAAACAGATCCTTTTCCCTTAATGACAGCAGGAGTATCATTTCCAAATGTGACATTCTTTTCCTTTTCTAGAGCACTATATGCAAGAAGTTTGTTTTTGTCACCTGTCATGTGTTTTGAGCATCCACTATCAATGTACCATTGATTTTATTCTCCTTCTGCAAATAAAGCAATGCCACAATTTTCAACCTGTAATTCCTTCTTTTTCCATACTTTGGAGCTTGAAGGAAGATGCTCTTTTGACTGGACTTTGCTCCTGCATTCAGATTCTTCATGGCCAAAGTCACTGCAATAAGCACATTCAACTTCATTTTGAAGAGGAGAAAAGTTGTTATATGTATTCTTCTTTGTTCCAATATCAATCCTTTTCTTTCTTGCTTCTCTTTTCATGATGGTTTTATATGCAACACATTGAACGGCTTTGTGACCAAAATTGTGACATGAGAAACATTTTCCATTGAAGAAGAAATTTCTGCGATCATGAAATCTTCTACTTGAATTTACCTGTTGATTGGTGTTTCTTTGAAAGGTACTCCTGTTAGTGTTCTTTGAATTGAGATGGTCATGCTTTATCTGTAAAGATTCTTTATTCCCTTGCTGAGGGGCAGAATGTTGTGTACTGGTTGTAGCTGCTTCTAGATAATTTGGTGCTGAAGCCTGAGAAGATTCTCCGATATATCCAAGACCTGTCTTTAGAAGAGGAGAACGTTGTACCTTGATAATCTCATCTAAGGTTTCAGATCCTTCTGTCTCTTGTACTTCTTTCCCTTTTGTAGAAGCTCTAAAGACGGCTTCTTTGACTTCAGATGGTCCTCCTCTTCTCATTTCATATGCAGTTAGTATGCCATGAAGTTGCACCACAATAAGATTTTGAAGATCCTGCGTTTCTTCAAGAGCAGAAACTTTTGACTCAAATTTTTTCATTAGTGATCTTAAAACTTTCTCAACCAAGGTAGACTTGGTTATTGTTTCGCCCAGATTTCTCATACGATTTACAATATCATCAAGATGTAAAAATAAATTAGCAATGCTCTCCTCATTATGCATTTTTAGGTTCTCATATTGAATTCTAAGAGTTTGGAGTTTAGCACTTTTCACCTTTGCATCACCTATATAACTTAGAATGATTTTGTCCCATATTTCCATTGTTGTATTCAGCTGCATGACTTTGACAAATTCTGATTCAGTTAGACTTCCCAGTAGAGCATTAACCGCCTTTGCATTTGTTTCATAATTCTTTCTTTCCGTTGGATCTGTTGGTACTGTGGCTGGATATTGATATCCTGCTTCAACAATAGCCCATACAGCTGCTCCCAGAGACTAAAGATAGGATCTCATCCTTGTTTTCCAGAAGATTAAATTGTTTCCGTTGAAGAGCAGAGGCCTGATAGATGCTATTCCATCTTGATTTCTCATCTTGATTGATCTTCCTTCTAGCGGCTAAGATTTTCAAAAGGACCTGCTCTGATACCAATTGTTAAGAAAAAATACTAAGAGGGGGGGGGGGTGAATCAGTATTTAGAGCTGACTGAAAACTTTTTATCAGAGATCTTATTATGCATTTAATTCTTTACTTAGATTATTGCATCATTCATTCAGCAAAAGTTTAGTAAGCAGTGTGTGCAGTAATAACAGAATAAGCCATCACACATAAGCAACACACAGAACACCAGTATTTAAGGTGGAAACCCAATTTGGGAGAAAACCACCACTGCTGTTGTCTCTGTCTTCAATATTTATTATAAAGAAAACTTCTTACAATTTTTGTGATGACGCAGACTTATACCAGCACGCAGGCACCCACCTGCAAAAGGCTACAACCTTCTCTCATTCTCCAGTCACTACTGGAAGGGAGCTCCAACCCTCTAATCTTGTTTACTAACCTCTCCTGGAAGGAATCTTCGACCCCCTGATTTTAACACCAGCTTGTACTGGCAGAAATTTTCCACTTTCATGCTGAAGACTTCAACCCTCAGATCCACCAAATCTCTTCAATTTCTTCATCAGACTTACGTCAGGTCTTTATTATTTCTTTACAGATATTCCTAGAGATTCATCATTTCTAGATCTAGAGATCTTGAACCTTCATCAACTCCATAGGTGCATCATAGATTCATATTTATCAAAAACAGAGTTCAATCATGCAGATATCTCTTAAAGAGATTTATTCTTTAACAACCTCACCACATGCACACGTTGTACTATGATCCTCTTCTCCTTATATAATTTGTGCCTTTATTAATACCATGAGTCAAAACCACCCAGCCGTTGACAGTATTCCTGGACAGGATCAATTAGATAATCCAGCGGGGTCTACCCAAGCCCCAAACAATTTCTTATTGTTCTATTTTCTTGGTTTGGCAATTAGATAATTAATCTAAGGCTTTTTAATATCTCAATCTGAGATTGAGATATTAATCCAATTCCTCCTTTAGTTATGAACTCCCCAAGATATATATATATATCGATCCTAGGTTTATGTGTTCGTGAGATCAACGCATATATTAACCCACGTTCATTACATCACATGTTTCATATTTTTCCAACTTCACATATTCAACATCCTTTGCAAACCTTAGTTTAAAAGGTCCCAATTAATATAATTTAGAACCGGGCCCACATATATAATCAATGATCCAATCACATACTCGAACCGTACCGTGGTTATCCATCATGCACCTTCCTCATACGGCCACCATCCGATGGCTCCCCTCCATATCGATGGCACACAACAATATCACGCAGCTTCCTTGGTCGGACATTAACGCGCGATGGCGCTCAGTAATGGCGGTTTTGCAAATTCGTTCAGGGACGCGTGTCGCTCATTTTATGGAATCGCTCCCATCCTCTTGAATACTGCTTTCCCATCGAAAGTGGTGCGATGAAAACCGGAAACCCCCTTCACTGTTCATTCCGCTTGTGGTTCCTCTCCTTCGCTCAAGGTTCCATCCGCCTGTATTCCGTCATTTCTACATTTCTCTGTGAAGGCATAACTCTGTTTTAATTGTTCTTCCTTCGTGCGATTATGTTAATGTAACTCAGGTTATATATAATTCGAGCTGGTCCATACTTTCAACTGAGATTGGAATGGATAGGCTTCTTCCCTATTTGTGGATGCAAATATACATCACAGGTCATATATATTCCAGCAAACATGCTCTGCGATCATGTGTCCATTCAATTTCCTTCTTCAACAAGCAGGTTAACCCTATCGAATCCACCATATAGAAATACATCCTTTGTCAGAGAGTTTCCATCAAGGACAATCATATAATAAGAGACATATTGCCAACAACATATAATAGCATTACCTCTAGGGGATAAACAAATCAATCGAATTTTTTGAATATCACTACAAGAAAAAAGGAAATTGGTGAGGTTCATGCTTGTGACAGACCTTTAAGGTCTGTCACTAATGTCACATATGGTGACGGTCCTTAAAAAAGCATCATTGTAAGTGTATATAATGATGGCCCTTTAAGGTCCGTCACCAAAGCCTTTTTCAATGACACTTTTGGTGAGGGTCGTTAAAGTCCCATCACTAACTCTCTCTTTGGTGACACTTATAGTGACGAACTTTTAATGACCCTCACCGATGCTCTTTTTGTTACTTTTGGTGATGGTCAAAAAATGTTCGTCATCATTGATCATTCCAATGAGTTTTTAATGACGTTATGTGCTTGTTAATATATTTTTTTTTCAAAATATAACGAATTAATACCATTATTGTGGAGTCTTTTTTATAATATGCCCAAGTCCATAGCGGTTAGAGTCAATCAATTTTTTAAGAAGTAATTAGTGTGTATCATTTCCCTCAAGTAATGACTAGTCAAATAGAGTTTCCCTATGAGTCAACACATGATTCATATCTATTAAGTTTATTATCTAGAAAATTCCCTTTAGATAAAGTACCACTAGTGTGTGTAGGAAATATATTATTTAATACATAATCAAGCTTTGTCAACTCTATTAATGAGAAATACCTAACACTCCTCAACAATTCGGGCACACCTTAAATTAATGCTTTGGCACACACTAACATTTCTTAGCACCTTGCATGTCTTGGAACATCTTTGTACCTAGAACATCTTGTCATGACACTAATGCCCAAGAACATGGTGGCATGCGCTAGCATAACATAGAACTCTCCTACCATGTGTTGGCATGCATGTATTCCCTATCATGCCCTGGAACACCTTGGTTGAATGCATTGACATACATTAGCACTTAGCACACAATGCCACTTGGCATGTATTGGGACCTATTATTAGTGTGGCTAGCACGCCCCTTTTGAAAAAGATAAAGTCCCGACTTATTAACCCTCTTATTGGTTCTTCCTTTGGTTTCCTTGAAACTTCTTGAAACATATTGAGATACCCTGGCAGCCTTCACATCGTTAGCACTTGGCATGTATTGGCATATATTGGCACATATAATTAGCACACCCTGGAACTCCCAATCACACTTTGAGACTTCTTGACATGCCTTGATATTCACTAGCATGCCTTACCAATCCTTAGCATACCTTGTCACTCCCTCCTTGGCATGAGAACTAGCACTCATTAACACTAGTCCCTGGCACACGTTCCTCATATTCCTTAACTTTCATGAATTTTTACCTAGTTCTCCCTTAATCTTTTGTCCTATTACTCCTTAACACTCCTCAACATGCATTAGCACTCTCTAGCACACCTTAGCACTCTTCAAAATGCCCTTCCACTTCATAGCATGCATAACACTCCGTGACACATATTGGCACTTGTCACGTGTTGGCGCTTGGAAATTCTTAGCTTGTATGGAATACGTTGACATGCCTTGGTATGATTTGGCATGGCTTAATATTAAATTTCTTTGAGATCAACTGTTGGAAAGTAGATGAGAAGAAACAAAGGAAGACTTGGCACTTAGAATGCACTAAGACTTTTCACTTGGCATCTATGGTGCCCAGTGTTGGTGTGCCTAGCATGCCCCTCTTGGAAAAGGTAAATTGATGATTTATTAACCCTCTTATGTGTTCATGTCCTTATAGTTTAACTTGTTTCTCCCTTTTTTTTCCTTGATAGTCCCTGGCACACATTGACACACCCTTGCACATATTGGCATGCCTTATCACTCAGCACATATTAGCATGTTTGACATGCCTTCGCACGATATGACACATCTTAGCATTACCTAGCATGCCTTCGCACTTGTGTCCTCACAGCTAGCCTTTACATTTTTTTGCGACTTGGGAACCCAATCAATTCCTTGGCTATTGCAGTTCATGTGACAATATTGGCTTGATTCAACCGCAACAACTTGACCAATTGCACATACTACAAGTAGATTGTGCTTTGTTCACCTAAGAACTGCCTATAACTCATCTTATACCACTCATTCCCAAGGTCAACTTGTCCCACTTAACTAGTTACCTAGACAAGGATCACATGACCTAGCCATGGCCATAAAACAACTAAGCAACATAGCTTACATAGGAAATATTTCACATGTATGTTCAGTTCATATAAACAGTAGAACATTAACTAAGAGTTTGCAAGAACCACAAGATGCACAAGGAAAACAAGATATAAGCTGACACAAGTCGAGGGCCCTAAAACTTATACACAACAATGTACAATATCAACTATCTAGAATAGTTTAAAACATGAGCATCTAGCCAAAGTGTGCCACATCTCATATAAAAAAATAGCTAAAGGAAAAACAATGTTGTGCCTAGCACAAAGTGATCTCCCTTTGTCTAAAATTGCTATGTCGAGCCCCATATAACATTCATAGGCTTGCCTCTTGTAAATCCTATTCTGAACTTCTCCTAACACACTTCGTCCTTAGCACACTTGAATTCGCGAACACTCCTTGGCACACACTCTTATTCGTTCCTTTCCATGCATTTTGACCTATTTTTCCCTTTATATGGCCCGACACTCCCTAATAGTACTCTTCAGCATGCATTGACATTTTCTGACATGTTTTAGCATGCCTTTTGCATTCCTAATGTGCATGCCCTGACCCTCCCTAGCTATCATGCCCTCACAACTACCCTTACTTAATTTGCAACTTGGGAACCCAATCAAACCCTCGCTTGACTACAAGAGCTTGACCAAGTTACAGTTACTACAACTAAACTATGTTGTTGAATTGTGTGGCTTGGGAGGTACTCCACAAGCCTAGTGAGATGGGTTTGTGTGAGTTTGGTCACAAAAGGCTTTGTGGGCAAAGAAGCCAAGTAAAGGGATTTTGGACCCAAGATGGGGCTTAAAATCTAAAAGAAAATTAAAAAGGAAAATTAATATTTCTTAAGGTATAAATGGATAAAACCCGTAAGTTCTAGAGGGTTCTTAAGAGGTCTAGGAAAAACTATTTCAGGAGCCCTTAGGATGAAGGAAAGAAAATCAAGTGAGACGGAGCTCATTTGATCAAGGGGGCGAAGAGAGATGTAGTCCTAAAGAGGTCGAGTAAGAGGGCCGAGTAAGGGTTGCTAAAGGGAGGCCATGATCAACCTCCAAGAGCAAGATCATCATGTGAGGGTTCACAAGAATTTTGCATACCTTAATGGTTGATTCAAGCTAGGAAGTAGGATGGAATATTGTTGTTTATTTTATGGTAGATCGAGCTTAAGAGAGGTTTCTCATGAGAATATGGGCATGTGATTTCAATGGTGTCTTTGTGCGAAGGTTGCATCAAATTCTGAAATGTTGAAATTTTCAACAAGAAACATTGAAATTAGAAACCATAAAAGACAAAAAAAAAAAAAAATGCACCCACACTGGTGAGGAATTTTGATGCAATAGGAGTGAGGAATGTGGGGCATCTAATTTATTTTTCCCTTAAATAAATTGGACAATAAATTGTAAATTCATCTCATAACAACTTGTGTCAGCTAACTAATTCATGATGACTAAGTTAGCTCAAGAAATTCGAGTTGAGGGTCTAAGATGAGGCATGTAGAGGGATTAATCTAATATTTTTGGGGTCCAGTTGCAATTGATGCTTTAGTGGGGTGCAGGTGTGAATTAGTTGACTCAATTAAATGAGCTTAAATCAATTTAAATAGTTATAACTAAGTGACGAGCTAGTGAGAGGTCGGCCAGTGAATTAAATTATATTTAATTCACAATGAGTGATCATTCAGATAACTGATAATTCACCATTAGTAGCTGCATGCAAGTCAGTTCCGAGGAAGACCCAATTGAGGCAGAGGTTAAAGGGAACATAACTATCAGTTTTATTTATAAAAAATTTCCCATGTGCAATTATAAAGTCATTAGGATGCCATGATGGATTGTGCAATCAAGGAAGACTGATTTTCTTGATTAATAGGGAGCTAATTCCCTAGGAATTTCATGAGAAAGCAGGCTGAAGGAAGGCTGAGAATTGGCTAAGTACTAGACCGAGTTTTCCTAGATCAGCGGGAGACAATTGATAGAGTGCTGGAGAATCTCATGAGAGATTAAGCATTGTAATGTTTCATGATTCCTTGACTTAATACACAATAGAGATAGAGCAGTTTTGAGCAGTTGCTTTCCCTAGATACATCTTGTGCTGTGCGATTAATGATAATTTATTTCTCTTACTTATATTTGCTTGTGAGATTGTGTTTTGTTTCCGAAAATTGTAGAAAGGATTCAGTGCCTTGTTTTAGTACATTACAAGATCAGATTGAATCTCATTGGTTAGATTTTCTACATGGTATCAGAGCACGAATTTTTTAGGCAGAGAGTTCATAGAGAATATTTGAAGATTTTGGTGTAAAATTTTCAAAAAAAAAAATAGCATATTTGGATTCCTTGTGAAAAACTACAAAAATGGAAAATCAATTCGGAGCTCGGATGAGGGAGATATCGTCGATTTAAAATCAACTATTTTTTAGAAACTTTTGTAATGACAGGAAAATTACAATGTGCGCGAGTCAGGAACCTATAGGCACTTGAGGTTCCAGATGCATGCAAAGCTTTGAGGAGCAAAGAAGAGGCTAGATACTTGGCTGTTGAGAGGGAGTCAAAATTACCTCTCAACATGTAGCCTTAGAAGCAGTCTCAGAAGGTTGTGGAGAAGCCACAATTGGAGAAACATAGAGGAGACTGAGTGGAAGCGTCCACTCAAGCAAAGACCTCCATGAGGGGGAAATTTCGAGCCAGATGGGCAGAGGGATCACATGCAACCATACCTCCAGGTGAAAGGTGAGGTGATGTGTAGACATAATCCCAAAATATGAAATTTGGGCAGGGTCCATTGAGATGGTGTGTCTCATGGATCAAACCTAGCTACGAGGAGTCCACAGTACAACAGTAGCAGGAAGGATCAATTAGATTGATGAAGTCAGATGTCAGGAAGATATAAATTAGAGTGACAAATGTCAGATACTGGAGCGCAGATCATAGTTGGAAACAGTGCAAAGGGCACAGATGCAGATGTCACCAGCAACGCAGAGAGTCCAGTAGCCAGGTGTAGTAGCTAGCAGCAGTCAGAAGACTCTGATGACAAATGCATTATACTAACTCAGTTTCTCGGAGGCTATTCAGTTTCAGGATTTGCAGGAGAAAACAACACTATAGAAGTGTTTCCTGCAAAATTCCAAAGGTACCAGATTAGGATAGATTGAATTCCTTTCTTGTTGAGAGGGAGTGTTGAAATTGGCAACAAGAAACAGTGAAATTGGCAACCAGAAAGGAAAAAAAAAAATGCACCCACACTAGTGACGAATTTTGATGTACCAGGCGTGAGGAATGTGAGGCGTCTAATTTTTCCCTTAAATAAATTGTAATTTCATCTCATAACAACTTGGGTCAGTTAACTAAGTCATGATGACTGAGCTAGCTCAAGAAATTCGAGTTGAGGTGACCGAGGTGGATATTGGTGGCCACCCGCCTATTCCACTTGGGCCCTCCCCATTTTCTCTTTCAATTTTTCAGTTTCCTTAATTATAGCACAATTTACTATTTATGTCAATTTTTCGGGTCTTGAACTTCCAGAGTTGTTTTGAGGCCCCAAACGACGTTTTTTGGGCATGAAAGGTTTGGCAATTTCTTTGAAACAAATCACATTAGTAGTTATAGTCCTTAGAGAGATATTTCTAACGAGGTATCACGTGCGTCAAACGGAGATCACATGACCAAGTCACGACCCTAGGAAGTTGGCTGCCCAACTACCCCCAACGGGGCCCATAAACTCTTGGTGTTACATCTCCTCGGGTTAGGGCTTTCTCTTATTTTTCAATAATAAAAAGGCCCTTGAGCCTTATTTTACCACAGTTCAGAGGCATGTAGCCACCACATCTCTTCTCAGAGATAAGCTACCATCGCCCGAGGTAGTTTGTTTTCCATTCTGTCTGTAAGCATTTTTTAGTATTTGATATTAATGAAATGAAGTGTTATTCCTACTGCATTTGTGTTTATGTTTATTTCTGTATTTTATTGTGTTCCTGCATATGACCAGATCATGAGGGTCACTTGGAGATTCTTGGAGTGTGCGACATGTCGGTAAAAATAGATGAGACCCTAATTTTTAGGACCCAGGCTATTTTTAGACTGATCTCCTAAAAATATGGAAGTCAAATATTATTTACCCTTAATAATATTTTGACTATAAACAGCAATTTACTCTCTTGGCGCACTTCAGTTTGAGTCATGGAGGTGACTCATGCAACTGACACAAGGAATCACGTGGTTCCTAGGGTTTGATGGCATCTTGCATGGTTGGCTTCAGTTAGACTTCAGTGGCAGGAGTTTTGGAGGAGTTAACGGGACAGATAGTGGAGTTGTGTTCTCTTTGTTTTAGTTGAACTAGTTGGGATTAGTTAACTAACTAATCAACTAGATATGAGTGGAGTAAATTAAATAATATTTAATTTACTAAATATTAACTCATTAGTCAACTCAAGAACACTTCAGTTCACTACGGTGCATGATCAGTTCAGTGGAGACCAGTGGAAGAGGTAGATGAAAGGGTGAGTAAAGCTATCAGTTGGTAGATTTGTTTTGCATGAGTTTTGCATTACACTTGGAGGAATTTTCCATGACAATTACGCAATCAAGGGAAGGGGATTCGAACCTTGAACCTCTTCATATACAGGCCATGATTGCGCAATAGAGGCAAGGCAATTGGCGGGGAGTTTTGAACCTCGGACTTGTTCAAAACTGAGTCAGATTGTGAGTAACTTCATGAGAGAGTACTGAGTACTTGTGAGGAGTATTGTACTTGTTTGGTTACTTGATTTCTCCATTATAATATACACAATAGCTGCGGGGTTTTCAGCCATAGGCTTTCCCCATACATACTGAGTTAATGTGTGATTGAATTGATGTGAGATTGCTTCTGTTATTTCCGCATGTGACAATTAATTGTAGAAGAAGGTTATGTGTTATGTATGCAATTCGAAATTGATATATGACGAGGTTAATCTTCAGTGAATAAGTGATTTATTCAGCTAATTTCTACATGGTATCGGAGCGAGATTAATTGTCGAGATCTATTACGGTGATTGCAAACTTATTTCCTCGGACAGAGTCTGCATGCGGGCCAGGTAGCCTCCGGAATATTCATCCTTCTTTGTAAGGTGAAAAATCTGGTGAATGCCCTTTGCAGTCAATCTCTGATTTGGAAATAATTTGTTTTCAAGTATAGATCGGAAGCGATAGAGCTTGGAGTTTGGAATTCGAATTTTGCAGAAGGTTGTTCTTCTTGGTGCCGGTGTTGAAAGATGTCTTCTTTCAATGGTTTGCAACTCGAATATGCTCTTGAAGGCAGTTCGAACTATATTGCATGGAAAGATCGAATGGAAGCAGTGTTAGAAGATAATGGTCTGAAGGAGTTCGTGGATGCGGATGTCCCAAAGCCCACTGATGCAGCTTTGGTCGATCCATGGCAAAAGAAGATCGCGAAATGTCGAAGGATCCTGTTGGAGGGCGTCAAGGATCATATTGTATCCAGCCTGCATGGAAAGGCTACTCCATATTTAATGTGGAAAGCTTTGACGGATCTATTCTAGAGTAAGAGTGACCAAAGGAAGCTGGCGCTCAAAGACAAGCTCAGGAACATCAAGATGGAGAAGGGCGACAGTATCGCCAAATACCTCACGAAGTTCACTCAATGCAGAGATGAACTGGGAAGTGTGGGGGTTACTGTCGATGAAGAGGATATGGTCGACCTGGCTCTCCTTGGTCTTCCGAAGGCTTGGCACTCATATCAAGATAGTGTCAATGGTCGGGAGAAGCTGCCGGGATGGGAGCGCCTTTGGGCGGATCTCATGCGGGAGGAGATAAGGAGGACTACTCGAGATGGATCTTCATCAAAGGGAGCTGATGAAGAAAACTGCGCTTTGGTGTCCAAAGCTAAGAAAGGGAAGGGTAAAAAAACCTCTCATTCTGGAGCTAAGGGCAAGAAGCAGGATATGGCGAAAGTGAAATGTTTTCACTGCCATGATCACGGACATTATGCTACCAATTGTCCGAAGAAGAAGAAGAACAAGCAAGCGGGAAGATCTGCAGATGGAGAAGCTTTGGCTTCACAGTTCGAGCTTGACTTTTCACTGATTGCATGCTTGGTTTCAAGTGTGATGGGATCGGTGTGGTTCTTGGACAGCGGTGCGTCATTTCATATGACGGAAGATCGGGAGTTGTTCTCAGATCTGGAGGACAAGGATTTGGGTATGCACATCGAGATGGGCGATGACGGTAGATACAGTGCGACTGGTATCGGTACCGTATCCTTTCAGAGGGAGTCTGGTAAACCCTTTGTCTTAAAGGATCTCATGCATGTACCTGGATTGAAGAAGAACCTGATTTCAGTAGCGATGTTGGAGGATAAGGGTTATGATGTGGTCTTCAGCGAAGAGCTTTCTGCGGTCGGGCCTGCGGAAGAGACCGGAAGATAGGGGGTTCCGAACTTTCGAACCTTTATCAGTTGCAGGTAGATGACTGCGCAGCTATGGCATGCAAGGCTGGAGATGTGGTGAGCCGGGATGATGAGGGCGAACTATGGCACAGGAAATTGGGCCATCTTCACCATGGAGCTTTGAAGATTCTGCAGCAGATTTCTACTGGACTTCCTAAGGGCACCCTTGCGCAGTCAGATCAGTGCAAGGGGTGTACTTTGGGGAAGTATGTGAAAGCCACCTTTCACGAGAAGGATAGTCGCGCCACGACGATCCTTGAGAGAGTTCACACAGACGTGTGTGGTCCTTTCTCAGTTGCTTCGACAGCAAAGCACAAGTATTATGTGATCTTTGGTGATGATTTCTCTCGAAAGTGCTGGATCTTCTTCATGCAGAAGAAGAGCGATACATTCGCGAAGTTCTGTGAGTTTAAAGCACTGGTCGAGAAGGAGTCGGGGAAGAAGGTGATTGCTCTAAGGAGTGATAACGGTGGTGAATTCATCTCGGCTGAATTCAAGGAGTTCTGCAGCGCAGAAGGGGTTCGGAGAGAGCTCATCGCACCCCATAACCCACAGCAGAACGGGGTGGCTGAGCGGAAGAACAGAACGATCGTGGGTGCTGCACGGGCGATGTTGCATGATCAGGGCCTACCCCTTCACTTGTGGGCTGATACATGCAATACAGCAGTGTATGTGCAGAACCGTTGTCCTCACAAGGTTCTTGGCATGAGTACACCGGAGGAGGCTTATTCTGGTAAGAGACCTGACATTTCTCATTTGAGAATTTTGGTTCTTCTGTCTACATGCATGTGAAGAAGGATGCAAAGAAGGCTGGATCCAGCTATTTGAAGTTGAATATTGTCTGGTACATTATACCTCATAACTATCGAGTGTGTGTGCCAGGAAAGTCGCATAAGGCTTGTTGTGTGTGGAATATAAAATTTCAGGAGGAGAAAGCCATGCGATGTTCACTTGAGAGGGAGCTACACTTGCATGCAGATGAGGAGCTGTTAGTTCCTAAGGAGGAGCTTCCGGATGTGGATCAGCCACAAGAGGAGGTTCAGGAGGTGGAAGAAACCACCCAGGCAGCGCCAACCATCAGAGGGCGCATACGCACTACAGAAGCTGAGCGACTGGCTCGGGATGCAGAGAAGGTTGTAGGACCACCTACAGCACAGCGCAGACAGAGACAGTCACCGGATCGGTACACTGGATACATGGCTCTTATGAGTAAATGTGTTGTGACGGAGCCATCCTCTTTTGAGGAAGCTGTGGAGGAACCCGCATGGGTTGATGCCATGATCGAAGAATATGATTCGATCATCAGGAACAGTGCATGGGAGATTGTCCCAAGACCGGTTGGGAAATCAGTTGTAGGTTCGCGATGGATCTACGAGGTGAAGCAGGCGGCTGACGGGAGTGTGGAGAAGTACAAGGCGAGATTTGTCGCCCGTGGCTTCTCACAGATCGAGGGGATTGACTATGAGGAGACTTTTGCACCTGTCGCAAGGTACTCTTCCATACGGACGATCCTTGCTCTCTCAGCGCGGATGGGGTGGCACATTCATCAGATGGATGTGAAGACTGCGTTCCTCAATGGAGTTATTGAGGAAGAGGTGTACATAGAGCAGCCTGAAGGTTTTGAGATCTTCAGCGGTGAGTCGCATGTGTGCCGACTCAAGAGAGCACTGTATGGGCTGAAGCAAGCACCTCGTGCTTGGTACACTCGGATAGACAGCTACTTCACAGGGCTTGGATTCTCCAAGAGTGAGGCGGATCCAAACCTGTACCAGATTGTGGTGGAGGGGAAGCTGTTGATCATCGTACTGTATGTAGATGATCTGATTTTGACTGGCGATGAGCAGTTGATACTTTCATGCAAGGAGGATCTTGCACGAGAGTTTGAGATGAAGGACCTGGGCATCCTTCATTATTTCCTGGGATTGGAGATTTGGCAGCGCAGTGGAGGACTGTTTGTTTCTCAGGGCAAGTATGCCCGGGAGATTCTGGAGAGGTTCAACATGCAAGGCTGCAAGCCTGTTGATACCCCTCTTTCTGGAGGATGGAGGAAGGGAGATGCTACTTCGGAGGAGGTAGTGGATGCCACTGTCTATCGACAGTTGGTGGGGTCGTTGATGTATCTGGTCAATACTCGACCCGATATATGCTATGCAGTTAACCAGCTTTCGCAAGCTATGGTTAAGCCTACCAAGCTCTTTTGGAAGGCGGGCAAGCATGTGTTGCGCTATATCAGAGGCACATCGGGATATAGTACGCGGCGGGACGGGGAGGATGGGTGGGCTTCCGGGCCTCTTGATCGGTTGGGGCTGTTGGGACGAGCATACCGGAGAGTTTCGACGATGAGTTGACACGGTTTTAAAAAATGGGCGGGCGGGGGCTCGTGTCGCACTCATTCAGCGGGGGCGGGGCGCAGCAAGTTTGGCTGCATGCGAGGCTATTTGGATGAGGAAGATCCTCGCAGGTTTGTTCAGGTTGCATTTGGAGCCTACAGTGATCTACTGTGATAACCAGAGCTGCATCAAGCTCTCGGCTAATCTAGTATTTCATGATTGGTCCAAACATATCGACATCAGGTACCATCATATCAGAGATTGTGTTCAGCGGAGAATCATGATGCTTTCATATGTTCCCACGGAGGATCAGGATGCCGACATCCTGACGAAGGCGCTCACCAGGAGCAAGTTCGAATTCCACAGAGGCAGGATAGGGGTTGCAGATAATCCATATCTTGCTGAGAGGGAGTATTGAAAATGCAGCAAGATGATGGAGCTTAGTGAAATGAAGTCGCCTTCACTAAGTGGGCCCGCAGGCAAATTCTGGCACAAAATCTATTTTTAGACTATGTCTATTTTTAACATCAAGGAACTGGGCAGAGTCTCATGGAAATTCTTGGGGTATGGGCGTAACCAAGTCAAAAATAGATGAGGACCCTAATTACTGAATATGACTATCTAATCACGTCTCTCGCAATATGGAAATGGAGTATTATTTACCATAATAATATTTCGGCTATCAACGACGATTTACTCTCTTAGCGCACTTCGATTTGGTCATGGAGTGACTCATGGCCAGCACGAGAATCACGTGAACCCTGAGTTTGATATAGCATCTTGCGTTGTTCCAGTTGAACTTGATGCATGAGAGTTTTGGGAGGTGTGAGGACCAGTAGTGGAGTTGTGTTTTTGTTATAGCATTTGAACATTATTCAGTTGGATGGTCTTCTTTAAATCAACTAGATATGAGTGGAGTAAATTAAATAATATTTAGTTTACTAAATATTAACTCATTAGTCAACTCAAGAACACTTCAGTTCACTACAGTGCATGATCAGTTCAGTGGAGACCAGTGGAAGAGGTAGATGAAAGGGTGAGTAAAGCTATCAGTTGGTAGATTTTTTTTGCATGAGATTTGCATTACACTTGGAGGAATTGTCCATGACAATTACGCAATCAAGGCAAGGGGATTCGAACCTTGAACCTCTTCATATACAGGCCATGATTGCGCAATAGAGGCAAGGCAGTTAGTGGTGTGTTTTGAACCCGAGACTTGTTCAAAACCAAGCTAGATTGTGAGTAACTTCATGAGAGAGTGCTGAGTACTTGTGAGGAGTATTGTAAGTTTAATTTGTAGTTTCTACGCCTTATATGCCACAATAAATAGGGTTTTGATATACAAACTACATATTTGTTGAGGTTAATACATGATTCAATTGATAGCAAAATTTAGCCACCATTATTTCCGCATGTGACAATTAATTGTAGATGAGATTATGTGTTATGCATGCAATTCGAAATTGATGTGTAATCGGGTTAATCTCCATTGAATAAGTGATTTATTCGTACATTCTCAGGTCTAATACTGCAGGCATGAAGGTTAATATTTTTGGGGTCCAGTTGAAGTTGATGCATTAGTTGGGTGCAAGTGTAATTAACTCAATTAATTGAGTTAAAATCAGTTTAACTAGTTCTAACTGAGTGATGAGCTAGTGAGAGGTCCATTGAATTAAATTATATTTAATTCACAGTGAGTGATCAATCAGATAACTGATAATTCACTATTAATAGTTGCATGCATGTTAGTTCTGAGGAAGACACAATTGAGACAGAGGTTAAAGGGAACATAACTATCAGTTGTATTTATACAAAATTTCCCATGTGAAATTATAAAGTTATTGGGATGCCGTGATGGATTGCGCTATCAAGGAAGGTTGATTTTCCTAATTAATAGGGAGCTAATTCTCTAGGACTTATGTGAGCAAGGCAGGCTGAAGGAAGGTTGAGAATTAGCTAAGTACTAGACCAACTTTGCCTAGATTAGTAGGAGACAATCGGCAGAGTGTTGGAGAATCTCGTGAGAGATTAAGCATTGTATTGTTTCATGATTCCTTGACTTAATACACAATAGAGATAGAGGGGTTTTGAGAAATTTATTTCCCCAGATACATATTGTGTTGTGTGATTGATAATTTATTTCTCTTACTTATATGTGATTGTCCGATCGTGTTTTGTTTCTACAAATTGTAGGAAAGATTCAATATCTTGTTTTAGTACATTACAAGATCAGATTGAATCTCATTGGTTAGATTTTCTACATGAAATAGAAGATAAGGTTGATATGATAGTTTCTTGTGGTGGTTAGTAGGCTGCAAGGTCTGTGATAAAGACCAACATAAATGGAGGAGGACTTGAACTTTAATTTAGATCCAAAACAGAAGTAGACACAGGCGTAATATTGACTGAGGTAACCCTAGTTTGAGGGTTGACATTGATATCTGAAGTTCATGTAAATATTCAGTCAAAGAAATTCCCATAATCTATGGATCCATAGTAGCTAGGTCGAGTCTCTTATGGATGAAAGAGTTGTGATTTTTTCTATGGGTGGATATGGTTTGTTCTACAACAATTAGAAGTACATAAGTATAGTGCCCTAGTTAGGACAATTTCCTAGCATGTTTAGTTCATAAGATATCCCCTTAAGACTGTGACAAATTTGCATAGAAGAAGAGTGGTTGTGACCCTTAGAGTGAGGTTTATTTCTACAATATAGACCGTAGATCTAGAAGATGGTTTGCAGATTCAGTACATGTGGAGATAGCAGATCCAAAGGAGGGTGGAACCTGAGTAGAAGATTGAGCATGCAGAAGAAATGTGCCATATGAAGAATGGATTGACATGCAGAGGAGTTGATTTTGGTGGACTGTCCATAGAGTTTTAGAGAGGGATTTGAATCAACCTATAAAGAATTAGTCAATGGATTGTTAGTGGCTGATTTGTGACCCTAGTTCAGTCATCTACAAATTGTTAGAAGGATGATAAGAGGAGTAGTTTAGATTTGTTCATAGATTGGACAACAAAGATCAAATTGTCGATACACAAGAACAATGATTTTGAGAGGAATCAAACCATTTTTAGGTGGAAGATTTGAAGAGCCCTAGATGAAGACAATATTTTGGGCCCTAAGTCAGTAAAAATAATTGACTGTGGTTGGGAAAATTGATGGTAGTCCAAGTAGAGTTGGAGGGTTGTTAGGTGACTGTCAAAGAAGAGCCCTAACTCTTGTACTTGTGAAGGACAACAAGATTGGTAGAAGTGCAGCTGTATAGGGCCTAAGGATGTGCAGACTTTGAAGGACTAAAGTAACAGTCAAGTGGCCCAACCAACTAGCCCCGGTTCACTATATTGTAGAGGATTAATTCAGTGAGAAGAAGGGAAGCCTCCATAGACTTCTCATCTTGGAGTCGTAGTATGGAAAAAGTGGGCATACCGAAGAGTTTTTCACAAATGGATTTGTGAACAAATTTTTACCACTCAAACTTGTAGTGGACCTAAAAGGGGTTCCTTAGAGGGAAACTACTAGGACAAGGGCAAATGTGGAGGCTTATCCCATTGTCACCACAGCTAAGGCTCCTTGCTCTTCAAGAACTTTCACCGATGGGCGGAGTCCCGATAGATTAGGAAGTCATTTGTAGAGTAAAGGTCAATGAAGAGGTGGGAAGTGACCCTAGAAACCCTTTCCCTAAGATAGAATAAAGAGTGGGATTTTCTTTCCTTTTAAGCAAGGGACTTGATCTTATAGGGAGAGAGGAGGGGGATTGAAGGGTTGAGGGAGAAGAATAAGACTTATGAAGGAATTTATCAATCCCTAAAATCCTTTGGGAACTTGGATTCCCAAATGGAACTTGATGGAAGGCCTTTGACACCAAATGGGACGACACGGGGCCAAGTGGACCCAACCCAAGTTCGGGGATGGACTTGAGCAACCAATGATGTTCCTATCCTGGAAAATGTGTGGGGAAAGGATCAGGCAATATTTTTTACTTCGACGGGTCAAATTTATCCTACTAGGTTCTAGCCTTGGGAACAACTAGGAAAAACTTGATCCTAGAGCTAGGGCTTGAGGTATCTGGAGATTCCACTGTCGGAATTGGCCCAAATTCTGAGGAGAGTGAGGGGACCCACAAATGCAGTTTCCTTTAGGAGATCTAATTTTTCTTGTGGCTAGATTCCTAGGAAATTGATGTCGTATGTGACCTAATGGGGCTAGACCTAGGGAAAAATGGAAAATTGTGAAAAAGGGGGGGGGGGGATGATCACCCTTTTTTAGGGGCTAGTGCCTAATTCACTTGGATATATGGAGCTAGGAATGATAATAAACAAGAATTCGGCTTCTTGATCAAGGAGGCCCAGAAATTCAACTTCGTCCAATGTTAGAGGAAAACGAAAAGTGACCTTCAAGCATTTATACTTCATAAAAATGGTGCAATATTATTGATATAAAATGATATCTAAGACATTTCATTCATCTAACAATGGCCCATACATTAAATAAGCTATATAGACACAGTATTCCACATTTCCATCATGCAGCAATTAGCCCTAGTTATAGTGAAATTCAATAATATGCAGCAACAAGAAGAACAGCGTTAAATTTTCACTCACAATGTTAGAGATTATATCCAAGCAGCTTCACATTTGCAAAAACAAAGCTCCAAGATAAAAATGGCCCAAATCCATACATCAAAATGCATCCATCATCCAAAATAGTCCTCTAAGTAAAAATGTAAAGTTCTCTAAAGATAGAGAGATCCCAAGTCAAGTGATGATGCAAATGAATCCAAAAAAACCTTATTTATACATTGAATAGGATTTGATCGAATTATCTCATGGGCCTACATTAGCCCCTAAACATAAAAATAATATGCGAGTAACCCTAAATTTTGGAAATTTTGGTGACAATCCCACCAAACTATCTCATACATGGAATAATAAGCCTCATAAGAGGTCAACTAATGTCCTAGGGCCTTCTAGGAGGCATACTAGGGTCCATGAGTGCCATAATGATGCATGGGACCCATCAAAAGTGTTGGACAAGGGGGTGGCCCCTTGTTCTCCAAACATTAAATTTGTGGTGTTCTCATTAAACCTGTGGACTAGAAGGGTTGTGTGTGGCCACCATCAGCAAGTAGTTGTATTTCTTGTATCAGTGTGATTGTAAAGGGTCATGATCCATGGTACAAGAGCTCTAGAATGTTGTATTTTAGTTTGTAATATAATGAATAAGGGTTTGAAAAAGGTAAAATTATCATGTGCACTAGTTGATTCCTTGATTTGTGTAGATTTTGTTGTGCATTAAAGTAGATGTGTTGTGGCACTTGAGTGTGTTTTCATAAAAATTTCTAAGACAAAACCCAGATTCTCATGTGTCATGGAAATTGAACATATGCCTTGTTCACCTAAGAACTACATATAGCTCATCTTATGCTACTCATGTCCAATCTCATATAGCATGCCTTAACACTGCCTAGCATACCTTGACGTCACTCCCTCCTTAACACATATGAAACTCACTGACACTTCCTGTCACAAACTCTTATTCATTCATTTTTAAATATAGTTTTATCTAGTCTTTTATGATGAACTATCTAGTGGAATATCCATGATAATTTATGAATCACCCCAACAACTATCCTTTATGCAAGTCATATGATGATATTTCTTCACACTTATTTATCTCTAGTTGTCCAAACACAGTGCAAGTCATCACCAACACCCTTGCAAAATTGAACATGATAGGCTCGTGGTCCTATCTAAGTTTGGAAGAAAATTTCAAAACTTAGTTACACAACATGATGGAATATTATTATAAAGGTTTCCCATTCATTCTAATCAAAAATATCTAGTGGGATTGGAACAACAACACATTTTGTTCACGATAAATATCCATGATATTTTACGAATCACCCCAACATCTATCCTTTATGCAAGTCATATGATGATATTTCTTCACGCTTAGTTATCTCTTGTCCCAACACGGTGTAGGTCATCACCGACACCCTTGAAAATTTGAACATGATAGGCTCGTGGTCCTATCTAAGATTGGAAGAAAATTTCAAAACTTAGTTACAAAACATCATGGAATATTTATTAAAAACATTTCCCATGCATTCTAATCAACAATATCTGGTGGGATTGGAACAACAACACATTTTTTTCATGAAAAATATCCATGATAGTTTATGAATCACCCCAACATCTATCCTTTATGCAAGTCATATGATGATATTTCTTCACACTTATTTATCTCTTGTCCCAACACAGTGCAGGTCATCGCCAGTACCACCCTTGCAAAATTGAACATGATAGGCTCATGGTCCTATCTAAGCTTGGAAGAAAATTTCAAAACTTAGTTACACAACATCATGGAAGATTTATTAAAAAGGTTTCCCATGCATTCTAATCAACAATATCTGGTGGGATTGGAACAACAACACATTTTGTTCACGAGAAATATCCATGCTAGTTTACGAATCACCCCAACATATATCCTTTATGCAAGTCATATGTTGATATTTCTTCACACTTATTTATATCTTGTCGCAACACAGTGCAGGTCATCACCACCACCCTTGCAAAATTGAACATGACAGGTTCTTCGTCCTATCTAAGCTTGGAAGAAAATTTCAAAACTTAGCTACTCAACATCATGGAAGATTATTCTAAAGGTGTCCCATGCATTCTAATCAGAAATACCTTGTGGGATTAGAAAAAAAACACATTTTTTTCACGAGAAATTCTAACAAAGATCACAATTGAATTGATAAAAAATAGTGTTTGGAAGACAAGGTTCATCCTAAACCACAATTGTGTCAATGTATAATACTATACATAAGAGAAAATAAAATGATATTATCCACATCAATTCTTGAAATAGCCTCACATTTTCCATGAGTGGTGAGCCAAGGGGTGAATGTAGGGCACTATTAAAGTTACATCATGTTTAAATTCCTTTTACATCACGAGATTGTTCTCCATTAGGGTTGATGCACCATCACAAGGGAGCATGACACCTTTTTGTGGGGGAGCGATTAAAGTTGTAACATGATTCAGGTGACATACACCTCTAATGTAAATGACATCATTATACATTTGTGTCAAGTTGTTAAAACGGTTATTTATAAACAATAAATTTAGTACTTGGACTTCATATTTTCATGGCCTTGACTCTAAGATGGATTTTTACTAGGAACACTTCATGCAAATAAGAGGGGGCCTTATTTTTTAACCCTCACACACACAAGAGCACTAGATGTTGCCCTTCAGATCCCCCTTGGTGGTTTCAAAGTGGGTTTACATTAGTGTCTAGTTGAAACTAATGACATCATGATATTCCTCTTCTCAATAAAATCTTCTAGCTTTTCCATATACACAACATTGAGTTAGAGGATCACCTCATCTGATGATCTTACAATTAAAAGTTGTAAAAGTTCACCTGCTAAATTAATACTAAATTTGAGAAATTTTAAGTGACCGAACTAAAAATGACTAACTTAAATGGCACAGTTAGTTTAGGGATAAAATATATGACTAGATAATAAGTGACCAAACTAAAAGCGACCAACTAAAATGACTAATTTAGTCCACGACTAAAATATATGACTAGATAATAAGTGACAAGATTAATAATGATTAACATAAATAACTACTATAGCCCAAGAATAAAAATATGACCAAATAATAAGTACAAAAATTATATGAATTAGTCATTTATGTTAGTAATTTTTAATTGTGTCACTCCATAGATAGAAAATTGCAATTTTGATACTGAAGTGTTTTATATCACTACAGGGGTCTCTGAATCCATATGCAGTGTTAAAATTTAGAGACAAAGGGGTCTTTGAATCCATCTACAATGTTAAAATTCTAAATGCTCATTTGTCTCTAAATTTTAACACTGCAGATGGATTCAAATTTTCTTAACATTAGTTTTTCTTTCCTTCAACGTCGCGGCAAGACTCTCCTTCACCAGTTCGTCCAAGGAGGGCAAGGCCAATGGCACTTGAGATGAAGGATAATAAAAAACAATCCGTAGAAATTTGTAACTTCTAAATCTTTTGAAAACCCTAAGAAAGTCATAATACATTGTATGTCTTTCTCCGATCTCTAGGATGAAAGGGAAACCAAACTCAAAGCTAGACAACGTACATACATTGAAGATGGATTCAATTTTAGAAACTATCATTTAAAAAGAGGCTAGCTCTACCCCAAAATGAGAGTCCCTCCTCCAATACCTTGCCACAACTTCCATAGTTGTCAAATTTTACAATAATAGAACCTCTAAGTACAAGCTTACTATATACTTATAACTTAGGTTGGAATTTATTTGATTCTTAAACTCTTTAGATGATGACTAAAGATCATTAAATATATAGATTGAAGCATTTGCTTGTAGTTATTGATGAACTTGTTAACCATCCATAGAGGAAAACTCCCTCAAACACGTACTTGATTTTGTCCACAATGAAAGAATCCTACTATGTTTTTGGTATATTCGACAAGACTACATCTTTAAATTAATGAAAATTTAATTATTAATGTTTGAAAATCCTTTAAGAGATAGAGACAATCAAATTTACATAGGAGGAGGTATTCCCTTTGTTTAGCGAACCTCCATGGAGAGAAAGCAATAAATGAAAGATTAACCTATTGTTTATGTGATAATTAGGGAATGTATATCCATTTTCTCAAAGATTAGTCTTAGATAATGAGAAATAATCCCCTATTTATTCTAAATAACCCTTAACGCTATTTATAGAATACCTTCTCACCATCACAATCACAATAGTCGTTTTTTTAAGAAAACACCTACAACAAAAATTTAAATATGCAAATAAATAACCTCCATACATAAAGGTGAAAGCATATTTAGAACACGTTTAAAGCAAATTAAAATATAATATAGAAAAATTAACAAAAATCTTGATGCAACATTAATTTAAATAATTTTCTTTATCACAAATATATTATTAAAAACTACAAATTAACATCAATAAATAAATAATTTATATAAAACCCCACTTTAGTAATGAATAATTATTTAATTTATAATTTATTTACATATAATCTTAATGTATATCGATTCAATGTGACTCAAAGAAATGAAATAAGCCATTATAATTATCCCACCCACTCACTTAGTTTCATTCCTTTGCCCTCTTGTTCAATTTTTTTTCCAAATTAAAAAATATTAAACTATTCCAAATTCTTTGAAATCATTTGACTCAAATACATATGGCGCCTTTACATTTAATGCCTCTTTGTATTTTTCCGCTATTGCATTATTCCTCTCCCTGCCCTGAAACGAGCTCACGCACTGAAATGAGCTCACGAGCTCACTTTTGTACAATCCTGGTTTGCAATCGCTCTGGAATAAATCCCCGAGCCCCTTGATCTCTTCATGCACGACTTCCAATAGATCAGTTGCGTTTCTTCACCTTCAAAACGAGTTCAAAAAAGGTATTTTTCTGCAAGAGAATGCTTAAATTGCAAAATCCCATAATTTTTCTTGTGGCTGTCATGAATCCTGTATGCTCTGTCTTCGAGAAAATTCATTAAATAAGCCAATGTATTCTCTGAACTAAATTTGTCGAAATAGGTCTTTCTCAAAACACTGTTTTAAGCAGTAGAATTAGAGAAAAAAAATTTGATTAAAGTATCTACAATGGTTCTTTGGTTCTTTCAGTTTCAATTATTCTAAGCTTTCAATGGAAAATTTTAATCCTATTTTGGCTTATAGACAATATTTCATAAGCTAAGGCTCTCTATAAATGGACTAGAGGAGGTTGTGCTCAAAAATTTGTTTAAAAAAATGACAGAGTTTGCGAATAAATTCACTGAGTTAAAGGATGGGGATTCTGATACATTTCGAGTAGTTTGATTGAATGATTTCTCTTTCTGTTCTGCACATTTCAAAGTTTTGGGAGAATGGACATTGATTATTCTGGTATTTGACAGTATTCTATTCAAATTACACAGAGGAAGATAGAAAGTTAGGGCTTTTAGAGGCTAGGCGTACAGAATGCCAAAATCTTTACAGGTTTTTGTGAGATTTTTAAGACTGTCAAATAGATAGAAAATTAGGGTTTTCACTAAGCCAAGAAAGCTAATGTCACATTCTTTATAGATTTACTTAAGAGTTATGAGACTGAACATTTTTGATGTTCAGGTGGTTCATAGATATCTTCAAGTGGTTTCTATTTGTATGGAACAAGCAGTTTCTATTTGTATGCAACCGAGAATTTGATACGTCAACTGAAATACTATGCTTTAACAGGTTTTACCTTTCAGATCATCTTTGTGCAATAGAATACAATCTTTAATGCTCTTTAGTGTATGGATAAGTCAAAACTAATGGATCAAGAAGCAGGGACTATAAAAAGTTAGCAATGGAGGGAAACGTTATCCTTCACAAGATAACAACGTAGAGGTACTTTTTTGTTGTTTTGGACAAAATAGGCCATCCAAGTAGGCCTTAGAAGTTACAGAGAGAAGCTCTTTGTTTTCTTTTACAACGGCTGAAGTGGAAAACTGTTGCCACATTCTAGGGTCACCTCTGTCCATTATAGAAGGAGGTCTTGTAACTTGCTCCGAGTTGCCAGTTTCTCTCTAAGAAAGTTTGTATGGAAAACCAATGTTCTATTGAAGGTTTAATTATACAAAGGATGTGTAAAATGAAACTCCTTTAGTGAGTCCAAGAAAAAGACCTGGCGAAGAATTGGTGCAAAATGATACCTGTAGAAGAGCCAACAAAGTTCCCAAATTAGAGCCAACTTCGCCAATTAAAAACTGCAAACAACCTGGAATCCTATCTTCAGGACGAGATTGTTTGAAGCACCCCAAAAATTCAAGTATGTGGCTACTGTGCTACCTTTCTATAGACTGGAATTATTTCTTTTATTGCTGTAATATCAGTTATATAGTCCTGGTTCAAACATTTGAAAGATAGACTTGATTTTTCATCCAGTTGATTATGAGACTTTGTACTCAAGGTCATGAGAAAAAAAATGCAATACTTTTCATCTAGTCAAGCATAAGTTTCTGAAAGTTAAATAGTAATTGTCTTTATCTAGTTTCCCACTGTGCAGCGGGCATATCGCTGATTTTAGCAAGCCTTAGCATTTTCCTCTCTAACTGCATAAGGAAGCAAATTTTTGAACTCTTCCCTGACACACATGAAAGTTAGATGCAGTTTCAACAATGGTATTCACAAATTATAAGAAATTATTGTACAAGAACCTTCTTACAGTCCTTGCATCTCAATGCCAAGAAGATTCTACAATGAGAATTTTGTCCAACCATCCTTAGACTTTTAGCTATTGCAGTATGATTGATGGAGCAAAGGTTTAACTGTGTCCTTATTTTTTATTTGTTCTTTCCAACCTGGATTGTTTATCTGCTCTTAACAGTTCATTTCCTTGAGAGCACAAGGCTGCCTTTTAAGTGCCCATTTTCCCTTCTTTATTACACAAATATCCAAAACAACCTTGTTACCTTGCATCTATTCTTTGACTCCTTCCTTCTTCCATTGATCCTCTAGATGATAATATGGAGGTTAATCATAAAAACAAGACAAGATACACTAACCAAGAATCACCATGTCAAGCCTCAGAGTTTGACTCCATTCAGAGGTGACATCAGGTATGGACCCATAAAATGTGTTCATCCATTTCTGGATCCACACCTTGATTGCTCCCATCACCTAAAGGGGGCACTTTGGGTGGGTGTACTTTTTTCTCATAATTTAGATAGGATTTCTTCATTTCTACATGTGCCAGAACCCGGTTGAATTTTCCTTCTTGTGACAAATACAAAATGATGCACTGCTCATATTCCAGACAGGATTTCTCCATTTGTACATATGCCGAAACCCAGTTGAATTTTCCTTCCTCCTATCATCTTGATTCTTGCTTAGCTTAGTCCAACTTCTTACTTTGGAAGTTTACAAAAAAGTTACAGAACCCATAACATCTTGTGTACCTAAGTGGTGCATTTCCAAAATCAACAGGTGAAGTCCAATTTCCTAGCATTCAAATTCCTTCAATTCACTATTGATACAAAACAAGAAATTATAGCTAGCTTCTAACATTCTCACTTAAAGCTTTAACAAGATTCCTGGGAATTACATATATCCTTTAGTGTTTCTAGTCATCAGAATTTAAGGAGCCAGTTTAGAAAATCTCACACATAGAGGGAAATCAACAAGAACATTCTTCAAGAGATTAAAGCTAGACGCTCCTTAAAAATTACATCTCTATCATTCCTACTAATAAAAATACGAATCGATTAGGCTTGTACTAGTGCAATAAGAACATATACCATGCTAGGGACTAATGTTTTATTTCTATTTGGCACAAAAGTGACTAGGTTTATCCCCATTGCTAGCTTCCAACATGAGTGGTTCCCTCTCGTGATTTCTCACCGTCAACATTTAGCCTACATAGGGCTTGGTCTAGTGGTAAGTTGGACCAATTTCGCTGCTGGAGACAAAGCTTCTATTCCCTATAGGCATAGAAGTTTACTAGGACTATCTTGATTGGCTAGCCTGCAACGTTAGTGGCACCCTTAAGAGGGCTTCTGGCCATCAACATGAGCTGCAAGAAAAAATGATCTACCAATAAGGGGGAGTGCATAATATGACTTGGGTTCAAACCCTGACAAGTTCACTCCATTGTGTTACTAAGGGCCCATGATGAGGCCAAGAGGAAAATACAAAATTCAAGTCCAAATGGATTTTATATGGGCATAGAAACCCCTAAAATGCGGCAACTTAGCTAATGTTCCACTGTGTTTGACAGTGCTCTTCTCCATGTTATAGTGGGGAAGTGTTTCCCCTGCTTTTGACCAAAAATAAAATAACAACCTAGAGAATATATTAAAGCCATACCATCCTTAAAAATCACGTCTCTATAATTCCTACTAATAAAAATATGAGTTGATTAGGCTTGTTGTAGTGTAATTTAAGAACATATACCATGCTGGGGACTAATGTTTTATTCCTATTTGCAACAAAAGTGACCAGGTTTATCCCCATTGACTAGCTTCCAACATCAGTGGCTCCCTCTGGTGATTTCTCACCATCAATATTTAGCCTACATAGGGCTTGGTCTAGTGGTAAGTTGGACCAATTTCAATGCTGGAGACCAACCTTCTATTCCCTATAGGCATAGAAGTTGACTAGGACTATCTTGATTGGCTAGCCTGCAACATTAGTGCCACATGTTGTGGCCCTGTAATTTATAAGATTGGCAAGAATAAATGACAGAGGACAACATCAAACTACTTTGGAGTCCAGGACCTACCCTTCCTAGACTCAGAGAGGGCTCTCTCTGTTTTTATGATTTAGCTTGATGGTTATAAAGGCTGATATTAGGCTAGTTATAGAAATTATGAGGGCTGTTTGTTTTGATTTTTTATGTGGTTAGACAGATAGAGCTATGAAACTTAATCCATTGGGCTATGGAATCATAAAAGGCTGAATTGTGCATCAACTTTTCAAGGGCATTCACAGGGCAAGCTAACTATGCAGACTGGATCTTACTGGCAGTGTGAATATGAGATGGAAGAAAACAATGAGTTCAGTAATATCTAAAGAGTAGTTAATAATTCTTTAACTATACTTCAGAAGAAAACATTAAGATAGTAAACACGGACAAAATTAAGGTGCTCTCTTAGAAAATCTTAATCTAAATTTTCTGTTTCACAATCAGACAAATTGATTCTCAACATTAAAGACAGAGAAAAACATTAACGCAGAAGAAGAAACATCACCATTAACATAGCTCAAGAATCCTGTGAATGGTCTCTTATTATTGATGCCCCAGTAAAAACTACAATGCTCCAATACAATGATCTTTACAACGCAGAGTCTAACAAGGTCCAACCCTTGATAATGAAAATACAAGCAGTATTTAACTGCAACTATGTTGGTTGCCCTAATCTACTTCGACAATCTTCATTAACTACAATTTAATTATAATTTGACAATCGTGGCCATGCAAGGCCCGAACAAAAAATATCTCTGGCAAAATCGACTGTAACATTAACTTTGGCAGCTCTTCGTAAATCAAGAAGGTATGCTGAAAGTGGCTGAGGTGGTCACGAAGAGGCAACGCTGGGTGGCTCTGACATCTATCTCTGCCATTCAGACCGCCTTTGCTGGATCATTAGTTCCAATGCGGTGCTGGCTACCATGTGTACCCTTGAATATATCTGTCCAATATTCGCCATCGGTCACCAATTTTTGCATCTACATCATCAATTTATTTTCCTAGCTTGTGAAGCATAGCATCGATCCTATTTATCGGAGAAGATGAAACATTTCTTCCTACAGAAACTTTAGTCGCATGACACTTTGCATCCTTTGATAGCTAGACACAGAGAATCCTTCACCCCTGTCAGGAAAGGTTGAATTGGTGGCTTCACATTGTTGTTTACGCTCAATCACACTGTCTGAAGGAAGATATTGTGTTTCCTTCTGTGGTATCTCAAATATACCCTTTACAAAACAACCAATTCCTCCTGCTATCTTAATTTCCTCCATGTGGCCCTCAATTATATCATGTAACACCTGTGTTGGAGTTCGCTTGACCTTTTTTCCACGGTATGACATTTGTTTCCGCTTGTAATCTCTTACTTCAGCTAATGATTCTTCTCTTGTTTTCTCCCTCTTTGTCCCCTGATAGGAAGAACGCTGCCATATAAGGCCATCCTGCTCAAGTATGGGTTTATAATCGGAACGTCTTTTCCACTCCTTTGTAGCCTTCCTCACGGCATTTTCATGTTCAGCTAATAGCTGAAAGCATTTCAAAATCGCAGGAAGCTTTGCCTCTTGGATAAAGGCAATTAAGACCTCTGCATGACGAATGATGAAATCAACAACATCCGAACTGAATCAATAGCAGAACACTAGCCATACACATTCTCAAGATTTTCCACTACAACATATTCTCCTTGTGAAAGCTTAAACTTCTGAAAGTGCATCATATCCCATTTCAGGTACAGACTCAAGGCAGACATCAATATTCGGAATAGGTGGACCAACAGTCCCGATTGTTGAAATAACATTTGGAAGAGAAACAAAACTTCCTGCAAAATTTTCTGTCAAACCATAGTCCTGTACAACATGGAAATAGGTCACTACTTGTAGAAACTCTTCCACATGTCTTGCAAGTGGAGCTGCTCCTGATGACATTACACGGACATGTCCTCCCAGACCTTGTTTAATCTTGCTAAAGACAACTTGATCAAAAAGTGGAGATGATTTTTCATGTTTCAACCCTTTGCGCATATTATTAAGCTTGTATTTGTATGCAAATTCAAACACCTTTCTATTCAGAAATCCTCCAACGACGATCTTCTAGTTTAAACCTGAATATATGTGATCGAAAAACATGTGGGACACCACAGAAGACAGTTGGTTTTAGTTCTGCAATATCCTCCACCAAAAGCTTCACATCCCCATGCCAGAAGCCTGTTGAACCACTTTTTGATATGAAAAAATCCTCTGTCACCTGATAAAATATATGTGCTAGAGGAAGAAAAGAGAAATAAACATCCTTCTCTGTGAGCTCTTCATTCTGACATTTAAGAAAATAAGCAATTTCGGTCACCATAGAAACAATGTTTTCATTTGTGATCAATACGCCTTTAGGTTCACCAGTTGTGCCATTAGTGTACATTATCTAGTAGATATCACTCTTTTTGGGTAATGATAGTGCAAACCTCCTTTCCTTACCCAACAACAAAAATTCGTTCAAAGTATAGACTTTGAGCGTTTGTTTTACGAAAACCTGAAACCGGATTTCGGAGGGCCTAGTAGATGGTAAGTCGTATTGTGATGGGGGGAGGGGGGGGGGCGAACTCATCCTTCACTTGCCACGTGGTTAATGGCTGGGTTTGAAAAGTACGCATTTCATACCCCCCCCTCCTCCATTAAACTTCGAAACACTGAGGGGGTCCAAAATCAACTTGAACCGTCAATCTAAACCAACTGTTTTCCTTCATAAGTTGAACATGTGTGAGGTTTAGCATAATATCGGCAAAAGCTCCACTACCATAGTGTTATAGTTCTCAGCTCTTAAATCTCCTTCTACCAGACCATCCTCTATTGGAACACCAATACGCATAGCCTTACTTGCACAGGTTCATCTTGGGATTATCTTCCTCCACTTCAGGAGATCTCTGCTCATTTGTAATAATAGATTCTGAATTGACAAAACATTCAACCATTTCATTGTTTATATTGATTTTAGACACACCTGTCGCTGTTGATATAGTGTGGGCCCTGGGGAAAAGACTTGTTTTCATATTTATAACATGGAACCACCAGCTCAATCATTTGAGAATCTTCACTGCCTCTATGTATATGCTCAATAGAATCTTTACTGAGGCTTACTATTTCATTGTTTTTTTTTTTTTTGTTGATTCAATGTTTTGCAATGTCATATCTCTGAAACATGGGTATCCATCGCCTATCACTCTCGCTATCTCCCTTATTTCTCTGTTACTAATTGATAGCTCTCCACTAGCTTTATTTGACGAGCAATAATGTCAGCACATATTGGAAGAAGTTTAACTGGCTGCCCTCCTGGGATCACAATATATTCAATACCAAGTCTGGCCTCCTCTAAAGCATCAATCTCTTCTCGAGAAGATCTTCTCTTGGCTGCTCCATCTGATATCTCAATATCATTCTTAAGCTTTTTGAATGAACTAAAATAACTTGCACCAAGAGTCTCCAAACCAAGAATAGTACGCATGAACCTTACCATCTCCGCCATGATGTTTTTCTTCATCACAAATATGGGTAGACGTTGATATTTAGACACTCCTCGAATCCATGAATTCTCCTTGAGCTTAGAATGTAAAGAAAGAATTGCATCAGCTGCTCCAATGTCATTTGTGAATTTAACTGCATTCTCTAGGCCCATTACTTCCACTACTTGCTCCAGATCAGCCTCCATGATCTTTTATAAGTATATAAAATAAGTGGTGAATCATCATCCTTCCGAAATTGCTCATAACTACCTTTCAACCCAAAAATATCATCATCACCACTCTCATTACCAGCCTCAAAAACACCATCAAACTCTAAACATGTCAAAGTGCTCCTAAAATGGCTTCGAATGCCTGGTTCTGTTGTGGTAGGACTTCCATCTGTCACTACCTTCATAACCACCTGGCGGACCTCAAATGATGGAGATTTTCCTATTCACAACATATCATGGAAATTTTATATGAATTTTGAACAGGCCAAGATAGATACTTGATTAATTATTTCTGTTTTTGAATTGACATTGCATATTGTATCATACAGCATATTTATCCCCTGGGATGGATATGAAAAAATTTATAGAGCACCTGCTAATATGGCATCCACAGTTGCTTCTAAGCTATGATGAATACGACATTCGGTCCTTGATTTCATCTCTATAGCATAAGTAAATGAGGATGGTCCTTTTCTCTCAAGTATAACCTTCTGAACTCCCCTTCTCTTTGCCTCATCATCTCCAAGGGTAACACTCTGCAAACCCTCTACAAGCATCTCTAAAGAAGGATTCTTTATGAGATTTTCAATAGTCATTCCATGCGCAGTTCCAACAAATTGGATTCCACGTTGAGAAATAGTACTGGATGCCATTGCTTCAGGCTCTATTCCAATTTCAACAATAATAACTGTTTGAGGCATATGATTTTCAACTGCTTCAATCATGACTTTATGTTGCATATCAACATTTGGTACTTGCATTTTCCGTGACCAACCAATGCATGCATGAGGGATGTCTCCATCACCAGCTATTTAATTTGATGTATCAACTACCACAGTGCACTTCTTATCTGGTTCCATATTAGGCTAATTGGATGGGAGAGACATTGATGTTTCTGAAACATCAAACATATTTCGCAATTTCATATCTACTCCCTCACTTATTGCTTCAACACTATCAACTGCAATTTCTTCCACTGTCAAGACACTCATCTTCTTCATTATCTGAATGTGAATCAAATTCAGCATCAGAGGAAGATGATTTTTCCTCTGATTGAACTTCAAACCGCTCATCGTCAAATGAGTTAAACCTATCAGTTCCATCTTTGTGTTTCCCACTATCATCTGTGCCATCCACAGGTTGAGAAATCCCCTCAAGATTGGGTTCAGTTGAAACATCATTTGTGTCTACAGTGGGCTTTGATTTTTTGAGAAATATCTTGTATTTTAACATTGCTTTTGCTTCTTTTCACAAAGGCTTTCCTCAACTGTCTGCATAGAAATTCCACCTCCCTTTGTCCTGTGACAAATACCAGTATACCACCAGGTGGTAACTTCTTATGAATAGCTTAAACCTTTTTATAAGCCTTCCCCAAGTAATCTATCAGCTCTGTCTTTGCTGAGAGATGAATGGTTATGGGAAGTTTCCTTGTAGCCACTTCTACTACAGATGGACTTGAAACAGGAACTACAAAATTTGTGCCCAAAGGAGCACATTCAAAACCCTTCGAAGTGGCATTGGTTTGTGTATCTAGCTTTGTTAACAAGTGGCTAAGGGCTTCATTGTTGTGAGTGTCAATAAGATTCAAGATACTAAGGCAATATACAACATAAGTAGTAGGTCCAGGTGGTGGGGCACTAGTTGGTGAAGCCATTTCAAATTTGTCCCATTTTCGCTAATGAATTTGAAAATATGCAGGACAAAGTGTAAATTTAAAATTTATCCTGTGCCAACACCACCCTTAATAGGGCTTTTGGTCATCAAAAAGAGCTGCAATAAAAAATGTTCTACCAATAAAAGGGAGTTCATATGATGACTTGGGTTCAAACCCTGACAAGCACACTCCATTGTGTTACTATGGGCCCATGATGAGGCTAGAAGGAAAATACAAAATTCTAGTCCAAATGGATTTTATATGGGCATAGAAAACCCTCAAATGCAACAGCTTAGCTAATGGTCCACTTTGTTTTACAGTGCTCTTCCCCATGTTATAGTGGGGAAGTGTTTCCCCCAATTTTGACCAAAAAAAAAATAACAACATAGAGTGTTGTGATATGTGCACCTCAATGCAATTGATTAATATCGAAGGCAGGTCTGTTTTCCATCTCGGTAACTCCCTCATTATCGCAAAATGTATTATTCTTATCCTAATGAACTTGCATATCTACAAGTATTTTCCCAATCCAAATTTCTTGACATGCCCATTTTGTTGCTACTCTATCTTGAGTTTCCTACATTCAACCTTGGAAGTTAGGGGAGAGACAGATCTAGTGGACTATAACCTTGTCCAATGACTTTGATACCTTTTGCAGGGAAAAAAGGATCAAGAGGATGCTAAGAATGGGCCTGTAGAGTAACAAATCCATCATTGAGATAGCTAAAACCATGATCCAGGACATGGATTTACCCATGTGTCTTTAAGCCAAAGCTTGCAACACATTGTCTATATCTTGAACCAATGTCTTCACAGGTTCTTGAAGGACAAAAAACCAAAGAAATTTTTTGTTGGTGAGAAGCCACAAGTATTACATTTTTGTTTCTTTTTTTTTGTCCAAATTATATTCATATTCATGATGAGAAAAGGACTAATCTTGAACCCTTGAACATAAAGGCGATCTTTGTTGGATAGAGTAAGACATCCAAGGCCTACATGATCTAAATTAAAGTCCAACTTAAGACATTGGTGAGCAAGGATATGAAGTTTGATGAAGATGAATGGTCCTCAAAACCATAGAAACATCCTATAGTGATTAATGCATGTGAAAATATTGTTCTAAATTTTGTTCTAAAACTGAACAAGAAATCAAATTCAGATCAGCAAGATTCTAGTCAAGGAACAGAGACCTAATTACTTACTAGTGTAGTCAGGAAGTTAAGATGTCTTACTCAAACATTGTAGGTTGTACAGGAACAAGTGGGAGCATCTAAGTCCATGTCTCAGGTGAGTCGTCAACCTAAGAAATTTCCTACTTATGTTGCACTAATGTCTTCTATTCTTCAGACATTTCCCTCCCTTTTTTACTTCAATTTCATCTTTGAGAAAGGATGTTTCCTTGGCAAATTTTTTTCATTGTATGTGAAGGGGATTTGCTGAGCTGAGGAGATAAATGTGGCACTTGATGAGCAGTGGCTCACAATTGAGGGTGAACTAGCTTTCAACTGAACACATAATTGTGTTCTTCCAAATGATCATTGAGAAATGTCTTTCAAAGCTGCTGAAAAAAAATTGGGCACAAATTTGGACTACAATTGACATCGTTGTTGTGCCCTTGGGATTGATCTCTTTTACATGTAGTTTATAAGTTGCAGATATAAGGATACCATTTTGAGATCATGATGTGCAGATATCCTGAGCTCACATATTTTTGGTGAATGAAATAAGAGGTAGTGGTGGTACTAGTGTGAGAAAGAAAGACCACCCTCCTTTATGAATTATTCCTTATAGGTATAACTAATGTAATGAAGTGAGTTCTAGGTGGGAAGAATATCTTTAGTAAGCTACAATGGTCCATCAAAGTGTTTTTCTGTTAGTTCTACTGCCAGACTTGGCAAGAGATGGCTCAAAATTCTTGCAAGTGATCCACCAAATATATATCATGGAGAATTGTCAACTCAAAATGGCTACGATACAGACTAAGGGATGCATCAGGGATCTGATTTATGATTTCGGGTCATTTACCTTGTTTTTGTAGCTAACTGGATTGTTGCCTTAAGGATTTCATGCTAGTAAACTTCCTTGTGAACCCATAAAATAAATATGCTCATAATCATTTAAATTCATTTCCTGTAGGTTGTCGTATCAAAGGACTTACCCATGGCATGATCAAAGCACCTATAAAGAAAAAGAAAAGAAAAATTTTCTAAGCTTAATGACTTCTTTCCATTTCTAAGCTAACTAGGACAACCTTGAAACATTTTCAAGGAATTTCTATGATGATGCTAAATTGGTCTTGCAAGGCCTGTCAATGGAAAATTTTACAGCTTGATTTCAAAAATGGGAATTTAGGGTGACTAAAATATCTTCTATAAAGTGCAAAGGACCAATCACTAGAATGCAAAGAATTATTTTGCTACATTGTTTATCTAAATTAATGGATAGACTCTTAACCAGACTCCTCAAACATTGATGATTGGCTCTTCCAATTCAGCACCATACCCAGCATATTCATGATCATCTTGGATGATATTTAGGCCATTAATGAGATTGGAAAGAGGGCTCTCATATTGGAATCAAATTCAGCATATAAATAGATCTATCTAGGTTTGTACAATAATTCAACTCATCTCAAGGTGGTACATTGTACAAAAGTCCCTTCAGCTCCTCAAAAGCAATGTCTTTCTAATTTATTTCATCATTTCAGTGAATGTCAGTGCTTTGTGCCCTACTAATCTTAAATTCTTAATTTTCTGAGTAAAATAACTAACTTCTGCAATTTACCACAGTCAAAATGTATAAGTCGCCTATCAGTAAAGAACAACTGCCTTCACACAATAACAGGTCTAAGAGGTTCAAGAAGCACACTGAGCTCTTTGCTAGCATTATCTTATAGGATTCAATGGCTTAGAACAAAGTATTCTGAGATGGATGTCCAGCTGTATAGTATCAATAACAAATAAGATGCAAACTTGGACACTTTATGCAAAGGAGATCAGAATAGTGATCACAAGCCTAAGATCATTGACGTATATCAAGCCATTTATTCCAGATGGATTTGAAACAATGCTTAGATGACTCCTGGAAGTGCTTGTGAAATCATTATATATTATTCATTCTCAACATAAAAAGTACTAGGAAAATGGAGAATCAAAGATAGGAAGAATGTGGGAGATGTCCTTTCTGATGTTTCTCTTATGAGTTTGGGATTTTTTCCTGTTCTTTGCAGTTGTGTTGAAAAAAATAATGTTGCAAACATACCTTTAGCTGTAATTGATATGCTCTTAAAAGGTTTCCTTGCATCTAATACATGGGTTCTTGTTTTTCAAAAGAATTTTCCCGCAAAGTGTGTAATTAGTCAGCTTCGACATGATAGTTGGAGAGATTAAGCTCTTGCAATCCTGAATTTACGTTTATCTTTGGCATGTGTTAGAGGAGGTGCTGAGATATTGCAGTTTGCTGGGATTTTTTCAAGCTTGTCAACATTTAGTCACTTCCTACGGGATGAACTTTCATCGGGCTTTAGAGATAGAGAAGGTCCATTCTTTGTATGGCATAAAGATAGACAGTGTGATGGGTTATGGGGTTTAGGGCTAGCAGTTGTAACAACGAGGGTGAATTATATTGGGGAAAATGCAACTGTTGTTTCAGTTCTAGACAATGCATTGCCATTTTATTTTTTATTTTTATTTTTTCCAAAAAAGATTATATCTTGTGTGCATTGTATGTTGCTGACCTTCCAACCGATGCACTTGGTAGGAAAATAACATAACATAAAGACCCTAGACTTCTCTTGTTGCATTACAAGAAATAGAGCATGCCATTACTCTTATGTGCCATCTTGCAAAGAACCAAGTGACATGACTACATGTTATGCAATGTGTAGATTTAGAACTCAGGGAAACTAGTATACATCTATTAGCCTTTATTGTTGGAGAAGGTCTTATCTATACTCAAGAATATACTAGGGAAAGTATTTTTTTGCAATGCCCTCCCATTCAAAAGGAAAATATAGCTACACATGAAAAACCTTAAACAACAAAAATGGATGGTTTGGTGTTTCAACAAGGGGATCTATGGCTAAAAGAAAATGGTGGATAGCATTGTAATAATTTTCACTTGATCTTGGAACAAAAATCTTGTCATTATTCTTGGTAAAGGGTGAAGCTAAATCAGGAAATATCATTGCTTCCTTTACGAAATAGTCAGATTTGGTTTCCTTACAAGTGTTCATAATAAACTTTCTAATTTTGAATTTTTTGTGAAGGCAAGCAAAAGAAACAATTGAAAGAGTAAAGGAAGCTGGAAATATCGATCTTATTCATTTCATAGAGCTTCCGGTATCTGAATATAACACATACCCAGTAGGAATGAGTATTTAAATATGAAATTCATTGGTTTGATGTATTGTTTCTTGGGTCCAGAGGTGTCGCCAAGTACAAGTGAGGTTTTCCTTTGGCATGGAAAGTACATGCTTGAGACCTTGAAAAGATTCCAAATGATTGTTTGTAAATCCATGGTCACCCCAATGATGCCAATTCTAGGTTGCATGCTGACTTGAACTCAGAGATGGTAGATCCTTTGATGTATAGACAATTGATTAGATACTTTATGTAACATCAAACTTCATGTATGTTTCATAGTGAACACCTTGATCTAGTTCACAATTGATATGAGGCATATTCATAGGGTAGTTGCAAAACATGTTCTTTGATATTTTAAGGGTACAAAACAATATGGTTTGAAATATGCAAGAGATGGTGAGTTGATGCGGCATGGATTTATTGATTTTTATTGTGTAGGAGATGCAAGTGATAGGAAGAGTACTTTCTGGTGCTGCTTCAATTTGGGTTTAGAAACAATTTTCTGGTTTGCTAGGAAGCAGCGTTTAGTGCGATTGAGTTTATAAGAGACAGAGTACATTGCAATCAACACTACTAGTTGTAAAGCCATATATGGCTTCACAAGTTGATTGCAGCACTAACATGTGAGATGTTGGAGCCCACTTGGGTCAATTGTGACAATTAAAATTGTGTCAAACTCTATGATAATCCAATATTCCATGATTGCTCCAAGCACATTAAAATCAGGTACCATTTGTTGGGAACATGTTTTAGAAGGGAGCAATTGATCTAGAGTACATTCAGATAGGTTGCAAATATCTTGACTAAGCCCTTGGCCAAGGGAATTTCAAGATATTCATGGGGAGACTTGGATGGGGGGAGAACAATTTCCTCAATAAGAGGTAGTATTAAAATATTGTACCTTGGATAGTCTTTTACAATCTGGTTGCACATGTGGCACTCCTTGGCACATGTATGAATGAGGTATGAGTGCTCTAGTTGCAGAATTTTGACAGGATAGTGAGGGGCACACTTCCTCTTTCCAAATTCAATAGTATGGCACTTTAATTATGAGTTAGTGATCAATCTTATAGATTGGATTGTTGTTCTATTCTTAACAATATATTCTCAGCAATTTGCATGTGTTTTCCACGTAAAATAGGGTGCATTCACTTTGCAAGTGTTAGTTTTAAATTCATTTTAGTTTGCTAACTTTGACCTAGTCTGAAGTCTAGTTAAGAAGGGTGCATGCAATCTAGCGATAGGGTGTAGATCTCAAGGAGATTTTATCTCTTTCTTGGAGCACACTAATTAAAATTTGTCCACCATGCAGAGATAGGATGCAGATCCCAATGACCTTAAAACATGTACTTGCATATTTTTAAGTTTTGTATTGTCACAATTATTTGACATGGGTCTGTAGTATATACTAGCAAGTTGTACTAGTCACTATTATCTGAATTCTAGGTTGGGTTTGGAATAATGGACAATGCCAAAATGGAAAATATGCAGTAAGAATGTCTATAGGTTTCAATCTCCACCTATTGGTATGAATGTATGCAGGTTCGAAACTTTACCTTTCTTATTCCATTACAGTTCCCTAACATTGTGCTGGGATAAAAACTCGTGCAAAGTTTTGTATCACGTTTGATTTGTTGAAAAATACAAAAGAAAAATGTATTTTAGCTGCTGAATGTCCATATCTATATATGAATCTGACCTATCCATGCTAAAATTAGAATCGTATGCCATTGGTGTTCACGTCTTCTCCTTTTCCCCATCTTAGTTTTCTTTAATTCTGCTATATGAAATTGATGGTAATACCAGGTAAGGATGGACTTTGTAATGCTTTTTATTTTTTTGGAAAACATGTCTTATATTTGTAGAAATTATTCAAATACAGTAGAGAAAAAAGTGGAGATCATAAACTCTTATCAAAATATAAGAGCATATAAAAATAAACAATGGGATATAAACATTGGGCATCTTTGATCAGTAGTGTCTTTGGCCAAATGCTGATGGTATACCGTATCCCTCCACAGAACATAAGCATAGAATGAGCTATCCTCATGCTGAAAAACATAAATCTTCCATAGATTGAATAATGCCAAACTCTGTAAGGACTGCCATATCCAAAAGAGGGCAATACAAACTAGAGATTGATAATCTCCAAGAGATGTAAAACACCAATGAACCTTTCCTTGAAGTAGAACTGAACATTGATCATCTATATGTCTCCAGCAGTGTTTGAAAAAATAACACTCACAAAAGATAGGTAGGACACTGGTCATCAGAAAGGATGGTGGAGAGGGAGGCATTCCATAGGTTTCATGGGATGTGTCTTCCTTGTGGCCGAGTAGTGTGGTGTTTAGGGGGTTCAGTGCCTTGGAAGGGCTTGTATCGGCATCTTCTATGATTAGCGCAAGATTAGACACTGGAAGCTTATCAAGAGAAAGAACAGTTGCAATTGAATTAATAATAGTGAAATATGAACTTTTGTATTTCTACTTAGGTAGATGCACCAATATTGACAAACAACTGCTCTAGAGATTGAATTCTTTATGGAAGAAATCCAAGATATTTGTGGCAATTTTCAAGCTTATTATGTGTGTCGATGAAATATTCCTTACCCATTACTCTTATGTGCCATCTTGCAAAGAACCAAGTGACATGACTAAATGTTATGCAAGGTTCCTTACCCATTACTCTTATGTGCCATCTTGCAAAGAACCGAGTGACATGACTAAATGTTATGCAAGGTGTAGATTTAGAACTTAGGGAAACTAGTATACATCTATTAGCCTTTATTGTTGGAGAAGGTCTTATCTATACTCAAGATAATACTAGGGAAAGTATGTTTTTGTGATGCCCTCCCATTCAAAAGGAAAATATAGCTACACATGAAAAACCTTAAACAACAAAAATGGATGGTTTGGTGTTTCAAATTTCAACAAGGAGATCTATGTTTTGAGAATTTGTAGGGCTGGAGATTAATTCAAATTCTCTTCTTGATAATTAATTGTGAGTTTACTTGAGTTACTTATGTCTTCCCTTGCTTAACTTATTTAGTCTTTCATGGGAGAGGTTTTGCCCTCACTCTAGGAGCCTAACTTTGTGTCTTTTGTATTTTGGTAATGGATGGTTTGGTGTTTCAACTTTCAACAAGGTGATCTATGTGTTGAGAATTTGTAGGGTTGGATATTAATTCAAATTCTCTTCTTGATAATTACTTGTGAGTTTACTTGAGTTACTTATGTCTTCTCTTGCTTAGCTTATTTAGTCTTTCATTAAGTCAATTACCAAAATACAAAAGACATAAAGTTAGGCTCCTAGAGTGAGGGCAAAACCTCTCCCTCTTAGAGAGGAAAACCCACGAGAAATTCTTCTTATAGATCTTCAAATGACAAGTACCATGACCAAGACTTAGACCCTTGACCTATGAATGCTTCCAAGACCTCACCACTGCTTCTTTGACTGCTTCCAATGCTAATCCTTTATATTTTCATAGTCTTACATTGATCTGCTCCAACATTTAGAGAACTTGGTTTCTACTTCTATTTTCCTTGGTTTAGTCAAGACACTGCTTCTTACTTCATATTCACTTGAAATATATATATTACTTTATTTTGAATACTAAGGATAGGAAGGTAAATCTGATTTCCTTTCTTTTACTTTCTCTCTATGCAGATATACACCACTTCAGATTTCAGATGATTAACTTGGCAATT